>CM053783.1:476361108-476791108 GCA_028749045.1 Cupressus sempervirens | reverse complement strand
TATGTCTAATGCAACTTCATCTTCTAAATCTTCCCCTTCATTTTTGGGAGAGTTTGTGCTTAAAGGATATCAACTACTCTATTGGTTATTTCTTAAAGGAGGACAACACCACAACCACTTTAGGCCTCTACCTTTGCACAAATTTTGATTTAAAATTGACATCTCCACACCTCTTCCTAGAGATGTGATTCTCATCGCTAGGGATGGGCAATATACGCAATTGTTAAATTGTTAGGACCTCCCCTTACAATGTTGTCAATTCTTGTTTACTGGTCACTTGGAAACACATTGTTCTCTCTTGCATTGTAAAGTTGGTGTCACTTGGTGAAAGTAAACTAATGATGATCATTCGACCATCATGACTTCTAATTATGCCTCTATCAACTCTTCATAGGTTGATGAAGAGTCAACTCTAGCTCCTGCTACTAAGTTGGCCTCCTCTGACCTTGTGGATTCTACTCCACCTATTGCTACTAGTGCAACTCCCTCTCCCTAGTCAACCCTTCTCCATTTGTTCTTCCCACTCTACTCTAACCTTTAGCTGACGATGTGCAACCTAGTTAGCACTTTAGCCCTGGACTTGATAATCTCGCTTTGAGGACTCCACCACTTGCTCTACCTCTATTGTGGGGAATATAGAGATAGTATTGTCTACACAGTTGTCTAGCAATGTAGGAAAAATCATTCTTCGGTTTTTCTTTCTCCTTCCCACACTATGGATGAGTTGTCTTCTTACTCTTGATGTGAGTTACTAGCTATTCTGCTAGAGTGTTGTTAATCGAATTTTTTGGTTTATCTAGCATATTTTCTACCTTGGTGTAATTGGACCTTTTGGTTTATCTATGTAAGAGACATCATCTTTGTTTTGTTGATGTTTAGTATGACAAAACAATATTACCATCGCCGCTTTGTCAACAACGAAAAACACAATTAAATTATGTTTAGGACTACTACATTGTTATATTCTACAATTACCACATTTTATACATTATCTTAATAAAAATTTATTAGGATATAATTTCCAAATGGTACTTTATTTACTGATATTACATACAAAAACTGAAATAATTAAAATCAATCTTCAAGTTTGTGTTGAATTATTTAAGAAAGGAAGGGTTTGTTCACAATATTCCTTTATTTGACTACCAATAAAATTCTGCCCAAAAATTATACTGTTTAGTGTACACACAGCTCATCAATCAAAACTTAGTCAAGTGTTCCAGTTCTGAAGTGACAGATTATTCTTCACTCTCAGCATATTGAGAATTTGCAATTCTTTTCCTTCCACTCTTAACAGGTCTCTCAAAGTCAGAATCATCAGAGTCACCTACATATTTATCTGAGTTCAACATTAAAGATTTATTATTTTTGGCTTCAAGACATGACTGCAGCGAAGAGTGCTCTAAACGTGTCATATCTGAACTTGACTTGGATGGACTGAACTTATATATGGTTTTCCTTTCAACATTTTGTGTAGATGATTTCAAACGTTTCGTTGAATGCTGCATGTCATTGCATCTCTCAGCATTCACAAACTGAGATTGAGCTATTCCTATTGAAGCTTCAACATTCTTAGTATTTTCATGATTAGGCGGCTTCAACATTTTTGTCAATGTAGGTGAAGATGTCACTGAACCAGGCAATTTAATTTTACTTTCATAGCATGTTGTTCTGCGCACCAAACCTGCATAAATGCCAAATGTTAAAGGAAGCTCCTGATAAAAACTTGCAATTACTCATCAAGATTCATCAAAGCAACAAATCCTTTACTTATCTTATCACAAGAGCAGAAAAGAAAGGCTGGAGAGGCATAACATTATATAGGTTTTTGGGAGAATACACATCCCAAAACCTTTTGCAGCCCATAGGTATCAGTTACACAAGTCATCAACCTCCTTTGCTCAGTGCCCAGGACTAAAGGATATCGATTCTACTAAAGTGACAACTCAAACTGACCTACTTGCTCTATAGTTTTGGGCTCTTTGTGAGTAAAGCATTCTCACTAATGGACCAACAGCCACTTGACATTACAGAGAGCGACTCTTAAGATAACATGTGATAGAATCCTTTAGGGAAGACCATACTGAAGACAAGATTATTACTAACGTTTTAAGTTATTCAATGGTTGAGAAAGAGAAAGCTATTGAAATAGGAGGCAGAAGACATGGATGGAATGAGCTTGAAACACTTCTTGTGGATATTGCATGCAGCCAGTAAAACTGAAACCTTTGTACTAGTAACAAAATTGTTAATAAACAATAGCAAAAGCCATCATGGGCATTACTGTTACATATAAGGAAAGTCTGTTAACCTCAATATAGGACCACGAGTAACTAACAAAACTTGTATGGTATGCATAGGCACAGGGAAACATCAATAAAGTGGCTGCTACAGGGACATCTGCAACACAAATATGCCTGTTACCTTCATGTTTGATTACTCAGTATGGTGCACTTATCAGTCAATCAGTTTGATAAAATAATTACAGCACATTGTAGGTAAAGAACTGCTATATATCTGCACAACTGAGTTTTTGCTAACAATTTGTGCCTATGCTTTAATTTGCTCTGCATGAAATAACATTAGTGTGTACACAATTTAAGAAAACAAAAAAAATATCATAACCTCGAAGCAAAGATAAAAAGTTCTAAAAATAAGCAATGAACAAAGCTTGCAAACTTTCACTCTGAAAAATCAAGAACACTTGCAATAATGATCTTTCGTATATGAATCCAGTATGTTGTTTAAATGACACAAATGGTTGGACCATATTGCATGCAATGTCTGAAAAATATATATTATTAACTCACCTTGTGGAATATCTGCTAAGAAACGTGATGGTGCCATCTGTTGCCCACCTGCTGTCACAATATGTGTGACCTGATGACAAGTTCCAAACTGAAAGTATTATAATTTATTATCCAAAAAAGAAATTTGGACAAAATACTGCAAGCATACAATTATAACTATTTTCTTTTTAAGAAATACAATTAAAAATATACAAAATAACCCAAAGTAGAGTACTTTACACGTGTGAACACTTGAAATGACGTTACAACTGAATTGACCAAACTTACAAAAACAAAACGTTTAGCTCGAGTCAAAGCCACATACATAAGCCGCCTCTGTCCATAAATACTACTATTAGAAAGGGCTTCAAACATAAGAATTACAGGATTGAAATCATTCTATTCAACAAAGGCATGAACAAAATAAAATTACTTTATTTACTCAAAATTCCTAATCAAACAATCAAGAATTTTTTTCGAAAGCAATATTTATGTATCTACTTTACACTGTACACACCTCTTCTTCAACTCCTCTATTTGGTCCATTCAAATTTCCTTGAGCTTCTGAGATAGAAGGTCCTAATAATGAGATGCTGTCCCTGCTTGTGTTACTTTCAGTTCCAGTTTCCATCTTAATTACATCAGCTTTATATATGATGCCATGGTCAATGGTCCTTAGAGAGCTTGGTTCTACTAGGAAATCATCATCCCTAACTGGTATGACTCCCTCATTCGCTCGTACTAAAATGACAGCTGTCCATTCTAGACCTTTTGCCTTGATATATAAGGGTCACATCATACAGCAAGTTTACAAAATTAATTAACATTTTTGATTGCCAGATACAGATTAAATAAAGAACAATAAAAAACTACCACAAACCATATTATGCAGAAAAGTATTATTGCAGATCCTAGATAGTTAGGTTTAGTAATTAGTTAACGGGAAATTATGACGTAGAACTATATCATAGAAGCAATAATCTGCCTGAAATCCTAATTATACTAATTAATCCTCAATCCTAGAGCCAGGCCATATTCTTTGAAAACATCTTGATTCGTGAAAGAATCATTGACCAATTGTAGATCCAATTTTCATTGACCTTTTTGCATTTAAGCAGATTAAAATCATATTAAAATCCCTAAAAATAGCAAAAAAGATTATAAAATGATTGCAAAAACCAATGAAACCCTACACAAAATTGATGAATCACTCAAAACTAGGCTTGACTCTAGGATGAAAATAAAGTCAATTTTAAATCACGTGAAAAAAGTTTGTTATTTTGTCCCTTTGGTTTTCTTTCCAACCTCAAGAAAACCTTGAATAGAGGACTGGGAGAAGCAATTGTGGTCATCAACCGAATTTGAAAGGGCCTCAATCATCATAAATTCTAGGGGGCATGTGAGATGGTGTCAAAGAAGCTAATCAATTTACTCTAAATTCTATTATACGAGATCTGTTCCTCCAAGCCCTGTAATAGTTCAGGTATGCATCTGATACAGGCTAAGTCACAAGGTTCGAATTCAAGTTCAAGTTCGGCAACTATGAAATTCGAATAAAATTAGACACCTCAAAAAAATGAAAAAAATTCGACATTAAATTCGCCTATATAAATTAATTTTTAAAAACTATAAATAATATATGTAAATTTAAATAAATATTTATATAGAACAATATTGTAATTTAAATAGATAAATTATATCTACTACTATTTATCATTTAAAAAATATTATCTAAATATAAAAAAACTATATAATGATAATAATAATATTGATAACACTAAATTTTAAAAAAACAAAAGGACATTACAAATAACACAATATAAATAACAATAATAAAACAAATAATATATATCGTATAAGATAATATTATCTAAGCATATAAAAGTAAAATATAAATAAATAATATTTAGTACCTTTAGTTATTATTCAATTTCAAATGCGGGAGATATAAACTCTATAAACTTAATAACATTAAAATATAAAAAATTAAAGAGACACCTGACGGCATTACAATTATTATAATACACAACAATATAATTTTAATAAACAAAAATATATAGTAGATAAATAATATTAATAACATTAAACGATCGGTCAACTAATTTCATCCGGAATGGCGCTCTTGATCTTCGTCTGATTCACCATTTGTTAAGTAGGTGCCCATCTAGAAGTGATAGCGCAGATCTGGCGAACAAGATCGAAACCTCATTTCGCTCGTCTCTGGTTTGCTCAGTTCATTCGTATGTCGATTGTATAGTTAATACAAAAACCCTAAAGCCCATCTAATAAAATGGATCAAGGCATCAAAATGATGCGAGAAAAAACCTCTGCATGTAGGGGAAAAACATGGAAAACCCTTAAAAACCTTTTATCGAAGACTGCTCGTTATATCCATACGAAGCTAACGAATGATAGTCGAACTTCAACGAATTTTTTGTGTTGTTTTGAAGTTCGTCAAATTTCGAACCTGATGGCAGAAATTTGCCGAACCCTGTGACATAGGATACAGGTACGTATGTGGGTACTTATTCAGTGCGCACGAGGCTATGTGCTTAGCAATGTGGGTGCACCAAGATGTGCACCTACAATGTTAGGCACACAACCTATGGGCACCCAACATGAACCCATGTGCACCCATCAACTGTTGATCACCACAAGGTCAAAAGCTTTCCAAGTATAAACTCATTAATAGAATGGAGATTATAGATTTTAGGAGATTCTGAAAAATTACATCACTATTATCTTTGCAATGTCTCCTTTTCTTGGCATAAGTTGTATGAGTTTTTTGTTAGCCTATTTCTCCATGGCCCAGAAGGCTAACCAAGAAATTTAAGGGACTTTGAGGCCATTGGGCCTAGACAGTTTAGTTGGAGGTTGAACAAAGGTGTCTGGATGCAGTTCTGGTCAAGTTTACTATTTATAGTAAGTCATTATGCGCATATCTAGACATCCAGTGGCAGAGGTGTTGATGATTAATTGTTTAATATCAATAGGTTCATTTATTTATCATCCATGTATTTTATAATGCGTTAATAAAGTTATTTTTATTAAATTGAATAATATTATTTTACTTTATTAATGCATGGTCTATGTTTTGTTGGAAATATTTAATTAAATGGTCTCATTTATTCAAAAATAAACTGAAAGCATAAAATTAAAGTTAGTGGGGACTTGAGTAAAGGAAAATCGTGTTATATGGCATGAAAATATTTGGAGAACTTCTTTGAAGTGCTTGGATGACGAAATCCCTCTTTGCTGTCATTCTTTTTGCTGTTGAATGATACAGTCAAGAGGATAGTTGAGTGCTTAAAAGGTAAATTATATCACTTGAGATATCTATTATTTCATTCACCAATGTCCAGTTGCCAGGTTAGGGGTTTGAAAGGAGAACTCGGTGTTTTATTCCTGATTATCTTGCTGTGATTGAACAGCTTGTAAATGCAATTAAATTAATATCCGATTGATGTGTTACATATCTTTTATATCAGAATTCTGTGATTACTAATCTCTGTCTTATTGATTGCAGATTATGATCAGAATATAGTGGTCTTGACATACATCAATTTGATATGAATATGATTCAATATCTATAATTACTGAATATTCAGGTCTGATCGCCGAACTCTAGATGAGGCAGAACATTTATTGATTTCTATGTTCATTTGCCCAATCAGGTTTGGTTATTAATATGGTATGAAAAGGGGCAGATATTGGTTAGTCGTGTGACTCGTGTCTCCTCAAAGAGGAGACATGCCCACACAATATGTCTATTCATTTGCAATGATTTGTATAACAAATAGAATGATTACCAATCGGTGTTATTAATAGTTTTCTCAAACAAACTCCTAGAATAGTCATCAATCTGCAAGATGATAATCAGACTTAAATCTGTAATATGTTTGCACATAACCCGATTATGTGATCATTACTCGATCACTAAATAAGGTGAACATAAAAGAGCAACACTAAATCTGCAATAACAGATCGTTGATATACTTGGAAATAGGACAATAGATATCAAGGATGACTATATACTGATCTGCAATATATATGCATATATGTATTAAGATAAACAAAAGAGTTAGAATATATGCATGTAATTAGCAGATCAAATTATATATCATACAATTTATCTGAATGAAGCTATTCATCAACACTGCTGTTGTTGAAGATATTTTATATCAGCTGGGAAGGTTATTACCAGCTGCATAAGACTGAGTTTGAACCAAAGATTGAACAGTATCAATTGGAGAGTGCTCTGTAACTGATGTACAAGTTTGGGAGTCCATAGCATAAGTTGCAAAGACTGTAAACATCAGAGACACATTTAGATCAGTCCACAACCACCTTAGACTGGGACATGCATGTCTGATATTGCTGTTGACAGGGAGCCGAAGAGTTTGATTATACACTAGATGGAATTATACCTGCCTGGAGTTGTATATTACAGAGCTATAATGCAAAACAAAGGGTTTTGAATGCTATTATTGGACTTGAAAAACAGTACCATACCTGGATCGGCGTTTGAGGAATGCATGCATTGTAATGTTTTACATTTATTTGACGAAATATTGTGTGACTTTGCTGTCAATTATTATCATCTGTTAGTAATGTTGTCCTGCATTTTGTCACCACAAAATGTAGGTAACAATATGAAACTTTTTCAACTTTTTGCATTTCTCTAAGATAATTCATTATTTAATTGGCCAACATTGATCAACCAATCGACCCCAATTTGCATAATGAATCCTTTTACTGAAGGCTTTCATCGAGTTCTTTTTGTTTTCCATTCTATTAAGCCTTTGCTTGATTTATTAAGCCTTCCACGTCTTTTTTCGCATTTTTGCAGGTGTGTTTACTTGCTTTTAGTCTTTTGGTTTCATCCAATCTCTTGCTTTCGATTTTTCCTTCGATTTGGTATATCTTAGGGCCTAATCGGACTTGGCAGTCAAAAGATATGATCATTTAGGTGCTCAAAAGGTGGACTCTCCAGATGCTATTGCACATTTAAAATATCATGTTATATTTTAATGTTTAACATTCACTTTCTGAAAAATATAACATTAATTGACTTTAAGTTACTTTATCACTTAAGTCACAATAGACCACTTTATGTTATATTTTTTAAATTTATGTTGAGTTGCTTTTTAATTTTTCTCTTAAGTGACTTTATTAACTATATAGTTTAATTTATTTTTGGGTATTACTTTATGTTTTATTTTAAAACATCCAAGTTAAATTTTATTTTTTGAATAAACTTTTTTCTATTAAGTATAACATAAGCCAAAAATAAAATAGTAACAGCGATATGAGACAGTATCAGAGGAAATACATCCACTGCAGAAAATGTATCAGAGGTCTGAGCCAATTCAGATCATATCAAGCTTTACACATTTGGCCATCAAAAATAAAATACAGTCAAACCCAAAGTTCTATTAATCTAAAAATTCACTCTGTCATCCAGGTAGTCTAGGCAGCATGTCCTTTAGACCATTTGAAAGGCAGTCCACCTTCCTTGATGATATTGAAAGGGTTGTTAAGAATGGTTGCAGGAGGAATAGCAGGAGGCCTTGAGACAGGGCTGACTGTAATAATCGCTTTCCTCCCAGCTCTGATATCTGTTGCATTGTGAACTATGATTAGAGAATTTTTGACTCTGTTATTAGGAATCATCCTATCAACAACTTCACCCATTGTGGTAAAGTCCTGATTCCTATTGTCTACTGCTCTGATAACTTGCATTGGCTCCAGCTGTAGAGGAATGGCTACTGTTGCTGGTTCCACATGCTCCTCAGCATTGGACTGTCCTCCATCTCTTGATGCACTGGGATCTTCCCCTGTAGGCGGCGTAGGATTGGCCACTCTTTTCTTCTTAATGATCTGATTTAACATCTCTTCCAATGTGCAATCATCCTCTTCATCCTTTCCATGTTCAATATGAATGTCAAATGCAAGCTTCTCTCTTGAGGATTTTTGTACATTCCTTAATGACTTGGTGGAATTTCTGCTTCTTGATCTTGAAAACAATGGAGACCTGCAAACACATATGTCTAATAATGAGTCTCTGCAGAGACCCAATAAGAACCCTATGTCTACTCTTAAAGATATCCTCATTTCTCAAAATTTACACATGCCAAACTAGTGAAGAAGAGAAAACAACCCAAATAGCGTTAGAACACTTGGATAGAATAGATATGTGGCTAGAGATAACATGAAAGAGGAAAATATGGGTCCAATCTTAATTCCAAATAGCATCCAAACCCCTTTGGGCAAGGGACAGTCAGAAAAGATATGTTCAACCGACTCAGGTAGGTGACAGACAATGTATGTGTAAGGATTACCATCAAGCATAAGAACAGGGATCATGTGCAACAAAACTTGTCAAAGGAAGCGGATAATCTTGGGTTCAATAGTTTTGTGCCATAGAGAGCTCAGGTACTTAGACCAAGAAGATTGGTCGAGGTTGATATACCATTTACAATTAAGATGGTTAATGATAGTCACAGAGTCAGACAAAGGACTGTATATGTACTTGGCTTTTGTTTCCACAATGGGGGAGCCATCAGGCCATTTCAACTTAGCAAGTTTGTTGGCGGTTTCCCCACATTCAAAGGGTAGTTTAGCTTGCAACCAGGATTCCTTTATGATAGAGTAGGTTCTCTTATGGGAGGGTGCTAGGGAAAAATTACAACCAAGCTCCTCCCACTTGATCAAGCAGTCATCCTTGATCAACTCATTGAACTTTGAGATACCAATCTTGCACCAATGTTTGGCAGAACAACCTTGCAACAGAGCTAATGGTTTGTCATTCCTCTCTAGATTCCACCATGGGGATTTCTCACCACAGAGTTTATGTGAGCTATCAGTCAATTTTCTTCTATGTATCCGCTGTCTCATCTATTCCCATCCCTTCCAGATAGCCTGGAATACTTCAGATCCACTTACTCTGATTTTCCATTTACCTAACAGAAGATCATGAATATGTAAGTTCTTCCAGCTTTTCCCTGGATGGGGGACCCCTCTTGAAATATTATTCCTAATTAGGATTTTCCAAGGCCCATCACCTTGAAGCGCCTTAGCAACCCATTTGACTGCCAATGCACAACCTTGCCATCTGAGATCCTTCAAGCCCAACCCACCTATTTCTTTTCTTCTGACACACCAGTCCCATTTCACAACATGTTTTTATTTCTTACCTCTGTCATCCAACCACAGAAAGTTTATGATCACTTTTTGAATATAATTGATGTGAGCTATATTGAATAACCAGGCTGAGGAGTAGTAGACAGTGTAAGCATCTAGGACCTTCTAACACACCTGCATTCTCCCTGCCAACAATAAGTAATTTCTATTCCACTTCCCCAACTTCTTTTCAATTTTACTTTTAACCTAGGTCCACATATCATTAAGATTAGGAGATACTGAGAAAGGTATACCAAGATACCTAACTATATGGTTTGGGCCTCCCCAAA
Organism: Cupressus sempervirens; assembly: GCA_028749045.1. NCBI lineage: Eukaryota > Viridiplantae > Streptophyta > Pinopsida > Cupressales > Cupressaceae > Cupressus > Cupressus sempervirens. Next base: position 476,780,847 of record CM053783.1, on the reverse strand, counting down.
AGAAACCAAATCTGCTATACCAGTCCGGAGGGGTCTCATGCCACCCTAGTATAATGGACTTGCTGATGGAAATCTTACTACTAGAGGCTTTACAGAATATATCCAACTTGTTTACAAGGTACTCAACGTTAATTTTTGAAAGATCAATAAGTAATGCAGTTCATCAGCAAATTGCACATTAGAGATTTCATCTTAATTTGGGAGTCTAATACCCATGATCTTAGGAGAAAGAGAGTCGTCTTTGAGGATGTAGTGAAGGCAATCAGCAACCAGAACAAACAAGGAGGAGGCAAGAGGTGCATCCTTGACAGATAGACCTAGAAAGGTGAAACTCTTTGGATCTTGAGCCATTAACCTCAACTGCAGCATTAGCATCCTTCATATGTATAAAAACCATCTTTATAAACAATCCAGGGAAACCAAGGCATTCCATCATCATTCTAATAAACTTTCACTCCACCAGAGTTTTTCCTGAGCATTTGGCCCAATCCATGGATTCCCAACAGGTGATTAAATTTTCCAGTATGTACCTTCCTTTAACAAATCCTATTTGAGCATGACAAATAATCTTGGGTAATACATCTTTAATTCTAAGGGCTAGAATCTTGGCCAAAATTTTATAGGAGACATTCAAAAAATTTATTGGCCTCCAGCTTTTTATCAGTCCTTTTTCACCATCTTTAGGTATAAGTTTGATTATACCTTTATTGACTTATAGTCCCAATGACCCTTCCCACAAGGCTTGCTCATACATCCGTAATAGATCTTGCCAGATCCATTCAATGTGTTCTTTACAGAATTCTACTGGGATGTCATCCGGTCCTGGGGCCTTATCATTGCTTATCTACATAATTGCAGGTAGTTATCTCTTCTTTTGATATAGAAAGGCTTAGCTTGATTTTGTCTTCATCCTTAATTTTTTCAGGGATGAGCTTGCTTATCCTAATTCTCTCTTCTTCCATACTTTCCCCATCATCTTCAGTAGTAAATAACTGAGCATAATAATTTGCAAACGCCTTGAGGATATCTTCTTGAGTTGAAATGGTTGAGTTTCCATCCATGATCATATCAATCATGTCCCTTGCTTCTTTATATTTCAGCAGTTGAAAGAAGAATTTGGACCCTTTGTCTCCATGTTCCAACCAATTCATCCTGGCTCTAACCTTGGCACCTTGGACTTTATAATTTTGAAAATTTCGGAGTGAGTCTCTGGCATTCACCAGGGTGTCTAGATCAATTGGGTTATGAGGATCCTTTTGAAGGACACTTTCTGCCTCCAGCAGTTTTTCATGCAATGAGTTCTCAGTTCTCCTGGCGTCATTTTCTCTTTTCTTACCTATTGTCTGAAATAGTTTCCTCCAACTATCAACCATGGTGATCCATCTACTGGTCGCATCTTTGTGTTTAACCATATGTATATTATACCACCTGATGAAGAAGGCAGAAATGTTAACTTCATTATTCTTCAGTTGTGAGGTGTTTAGAGAAAAGCTCAAGTTTTTTGAATTAGACTCTCCAAGATGTTTGATCAGAAATATAGAAGCAATAACAAGGTGTTGATCAGATAGAGTGAAGGGGAGGACCTGAGTGCAATCACCACCAGAGTTTCGGATGAAGGAGAAGGTATCCTTGCTGACATAAAACCTGTCCAACCTACTATAGATTCTTTTAACTCCTTTCTGAAAAGTTAGTCCATGTAAACCATATACCATTATGTTCACTCCTATTCCCAGCTAGGGGGTCAAAGAGTTTGAATTTATTGACAAACCTATTCCACAAGACCTTTTCCCCATTCTTTCATTCAAATTTTTGCCCACCTGACTAGTCTTGTTGCCTCTCTACAATGTTAAAGTCTCCATCCATGATCCAAGGGATCTCTTTTAGTTGACAACACCAGTTCCACAAATTGGCTCTGTTATCTGACTCATTTGGGGCATAAATAGAACAAATTCCAATTTCTTTTTCATGAACATTGATAGAGATCCATACAATCCTGTTACAAGGGGATATACCCCATTCAACAACATGCTTAGACCATTTGGGGCTAACCAAGATGACAGCCCCACCCCTACCTTTAGGATGGTTGGTAAAGTACGGTTTGGCATCCTTCCATATGCATTTCAGAGCAACATCAAGTTGAATGAAATCCAGAGGCTTTGATTTCCTAACGTAATAGGAAGTCAATATTAGAATGCTCTCTAAGGAGTCTCTTAATAACGTATTTTCTGTCAGGAGTCTCTAGTCCTCTGACATTCCAAGATATAAATTTAGCATTCATTTTGAAATGGGCCTAGATTCAGAGGCTACTTTAGAATCAGCACTCTTGAAAAAGCTAGGGAGTCTACATTTCAGAATTTTGCAAGGTTTCAGTTGGAAGGTCTACCTCTCTTCTTAGATGATCCCTGCTCTGCTTCCGATTTAGTAGTAGATCTTTTGAATAATAATTGCACATGATATATAAACTTTATAGTGTCAATATTATTTTTGACCCAATAAAGTAATATTGACTCAAAAATCAATTAAACATGTGCTTAATTGATCATTAAAGTTGTGCAAACTCAACTTACATGTCTTTTACATTTTTTTTATGAAAATGCATTCCTAGAGTGTTATTTGCACTAGAAATGCATGTAATGGACTTCCTAGAGACTACTTTACCTTAAAACTCCCCTTCACATGTAAATCACTTTCCATGTAATTGCATCATGAGAGTCTGATTTGTACTAGAAATGCAATTTATGGACTTAGGGAAATAAAACGTGAGTTTTTAAAACATGTAAATGCATTCCATGAGTCCGATTTACATATAAAAGGCATTTCCAGCCAAGGCATCACATGCGAATGCCCTTCTAGAGTGCAATTTGCACTAAAACATGTAAATATGCAAATACATATTTACAATCCATTTTTAACCATGTAAATGCATATTTAAAATATGTAATGGACTTCTAAGAGTCCATTTACATGTAAATGCACTTCCAGCCAATGAATTTTATATGCAATTTGTCTTGGAGAATCCGATTTTGCATTCAAAAGTCACGCAATGACTCTCCAAGACCCCATTTTTGCACTCCCATGCCAAAAACGCCCAAATGCAAATATGTAATGGCTCCTTGAGAGTGTGATTTTCACTTCCAGCAATCATATCATACATTTTAAACATGTACATGCATCTATAGGGTCCGATTTCACCATTCCAACTAATGCAAATACATTTGAGGAACCAGTCTTTGCTTTCCTGAGTCAAAAACACTTCAAATACCTCCATTTTTTGGCCATGTTTTAGCTAAAAACGCCCAGAAATTTGGATTTTTAATCATATTTTTTTCCATTTGGATCCATGTTTTAGCAATAGGGGAAGCCGTATTTGCATTCCCAACTCAAAAACGACCAATATATTTGCATTTTAGAGCCACGTTTTTGCTAAAAAATGCCCAGAAAATGGCATTTCCAGCCCATCCTTTTGGATCTAGAGGACACATTTTTGAGTTTTAATGCATACTAATGCATTTGAAATACACGTTTTTTACCTTTTTATGCAGAAACCCCATACTCATGCATCTAGAGGGCACGTTTTTACCTAAAAACAACCCATATACATGAGTTTCTCAAAAACGTTTTACACTTGAAGGTTTAAGAATCACGTTTTCGACATTTGCATACAAAAATTCCTCATGCGTTGATCATTCAAAGCCATCATTTGCAAGCATTGAAAAGGTCAAGGAGTTGTTTGGAAATTCGGATTTGGAGGAAAGTCAATCATTCAAACCTATTAATCTTACACATTTGGCTCTTTGATCTCCAAGTAGGTTGAAGTTTTCAACCTTTACTATTGCATTGCATATTTTGGCTTATCATTGTACAGTTGTTCAAAGATATGCCATGTATTTTGCAAATTTCCTTTACAATAAGATCAAAGCTTCTATTTTCAAATGCTTGGAATTTTCTCAAATTCCAATTTCGAAATTGAGAGCAACTTGATATTTGTCATGTTTGAGTCAATAACCAAAGGTATGATTTTGCTTAGTGAATGTTGTTTGCTTGTTGTTTTGATTTCTTTTTTTCGAAAAGGTTAAGGATTCTTTCCCAAGAATGCAAGAGCATATCACACCTTTTCACTTCCCCTCTTTCCATACAAATGCATCACATCTTTTCATATTTCACCAACACATAGCAAGGCATATTACATTCATTTCCCAATATATGCAATTACATTCAATCCTCCATCCGCATTTACATGTAATTCCATCTTTCAAACCCAATTACATATAATTACATCCTTCAAACCTAATTACATGTTTACATCAACTAACAATTAAATGTAAATTACTTTACATGTAATTACCTCTAGAGAAACTGATTTTTGTAAAAGGTCACCCTTTTAAACACCAAAGTCATCATCTGCACACATCCATATGCATCCCAACTTGCATTCTTGGTCATACTCACAAAAGCCCATCTTTGCTCACATGCAATCCACCCTTGAGAATCCGATTTTGGCCCTTTTTGCCCAAATACATATATATGCTTTTCAATTCATTTCCAGCCATCATATGTGTTTCAGAAATATCTAATCCATAATTTGAACACTCATCCTTCATAAACCCATCATCCACACTCGAAATCTCAAAGCTTTCATGGATTCAATCTCATTGAAACTTTCATGTTACAGCGAGTCAAGATATGCTAAAATTTCTACAAAGAATGAAGACATCTAGTAAAGAAGGTGTGCTTCGAATCAAAAGAAGCAGTAATTCATTTGGTCTCCACTTTTCCAATGGTTGTGCCAGAACCTGAGTTCGTGTGGGAATGCACCAAGCACTTTGCTTCAAAAAAAAAGAGTTAAAGGTGCTAATGGAAAGTTGTTTCTAGTTTACATCCAGACAACATGAAGAAGGTTTTTAAAGTGTTAGAGACTACTGAATATGCCAATCTACAAAGGGGAATCCATGACAACTCAAACGAGAAAAAGCTTGATCAAATCAAGTTTTCAAATGACAAATAGAAACTCATCAAAGAGAATGCAATGGTGCAGAATATAGGAATCCATGATCCCGTGATCGTCACAAAGTACAAGGCTTTTATTGATAGTCTACAGGATTGATTCATTCAGAATCATCAATTGCAATATTTTCTTCGAGTGTTTTCAAGCTTTGTAAATGTAGAAGATGGATTGAATCAATTGAATTCTATAGTTTCATTTCTATCTAGTTAGTGCTTTTGTGTCTTTACGCTTATTGTTGGGTTGGACATCTAGTTTAGGGATTCTCTCCTACCTAGGTTGCGTCACTTAGCATCTACAGTATTGGTGTAAGTCACTCCTCGCCCTATTTTGCTCTTTTCTTAGTATGAAATTATTGAAATATGAAGTGGTCATTATTGAGTATTAAGTTCTCTTTTGAGATCTATTAGTTGTAGTTATTTATACTCTAAGAATATAGACTATTTTATGATCTTAGCAATCAGATTTCAACTTGCGTAATATCTTGTATGATCCATGCATTATTGCCTAGAAGTAACTTTAATTCCGTACACATTATTATCCATTGTACGACAAGTGTTCTAGAGCATCCAAGTAGCAAGTGGGGCAACAAGGCTTCGTATGGATCGTAAGGCACAAGGGGAATTCACCGTTCAAGAGCCATATCAGTAACTGTAATGGAGGACTTCATATCACCACATGGAAGGTCATTCATGTCAATGTACGACCTTTTTGAAGCACCATACGTCAATTGGAGGGAGTGTACAACAACTAGATTTGGTTCCCAAAGAAAAAGAAGATTATACGGGGTCTAAATAGACCATACGATGTTAGTAAGTTTGTCTTCTAGGATGCAAAGTCATTTCTGACAACCGCACAATACAGGGGCATTACAGTAGTATAAAAGTCAATGAATTTTGCTAACCCGTCAAGTAGTGGATGCATATGTACACCACAAGGAGGTACCTTTCTATTGATAGAATGGAGGAGCCACAGGATTTTGCAGATAAAGTAATGGTACTATTGAGGAAACTAACTAGAAGGCAAGTGCAGCTCGATGATACCATGGTCAAAGGGGAAGAACAAGAATGGCTCATAGAGGAGATGTTGCAAAGATTGGCAAAAGAGAAGACAAATGGAGAACAAAATGGGTACAATGATAATTCCATCACAAGGAGAAAAAACTTAGCATTCATGCGCTTGACCATCGATGTCGACATTTATGTCGAGAACCTAACCACCTCGCAAAGAGAGAGAGCCACATTCCTAGAAATGCAAAAGTAGCTAAGGCAAGACTAGAGGAACAAGGATCTCATGGAACACATATTCTTTAAGGGATTTGTTGATCTGTGAATGAGATACTCGGGCAGCAGCACTCGCAACTACTACAATAATGACCTCAAATGGAAGAGAGGAAACGTAAATATATGTCATCCTTTGATGGTTCTAGAACAACATCGGCACAGGCATAGGTTAAGAAAGAAGACAAGCATTTTCAGCTTAACCCAATGCCTGAAGATGACACAATCAAATTTACCACATTTCACTTGGAGGAAATCACTCACGAATGGTGGCATCATGGAATGGTCATCCTTGACCACGATCAAGTAGCCTCATATGGTGAATCCACAAAGAGGCTTATGGACCGCTTCTACAAGAAGAATCCAGAACTCAATTATTAGGAGTTGGCGCAACAAAAGCAATCTGGATCAATCGATAGTTACATTACAAAATTGCAAAGGCCATTCGTGTTGGTAACAAATATCTCAAAGAGTTTGTGTTGTTCATGGATAGGTTGATGGAGCCTCTAAAAGGTTGGGTGAAAGGGTTCAAACCAACATGCTTACCGAAGAAACTGAGAAGGCATGTGACATGGCGGCATTCTCTTCTTCTACTTCAAGGAGTTTTCGCATCCCAAGCTACCCCTTCCCCTAAAGGAGAAAGACAACAAACCCCATCTGAAGATATCATCGTTGGATGAGGCCACCAAATAAGAGCTCGAGAGGAGGAAACTCTCTTTTACCTAAAAGAAGTCGTGGGATTCAAGGCACCAGTGCTTGGGCAAAGGGAAAATCCATTATATTGTGGTGGTGTTCAACAACGAAGAACTTGAGCCACCAAAAGAGAAGAATGAAAGAGATGGTCAGAAACACTCAAAGAAGACTACCATAAACCGCATGGAGAGGATTGCCACGCTGGTAAGGTGAAGAGGCATCATTGTGGCACTTGTCGATACTCTGAGGTGCAATTTATTTTGAGTACAAGGTACACTTCAAGGGTAGCGGGAGGTAGTCATGCTTGACAGTGTAGCCACACTTAACTTCATCTACTCACCACTCATGAACCGAACGGGTTTGTGAACAGAGGGACACAAAGAGTTCGAAGTCAAGGTGGCAGGAAGAAATCTTGCTATGTAGCCTTTTCATCCCGCAATTGAGCATCACCATGGGAAACTACCAAGTAACAAATGACTTCTTTGTAGTAGACCTAGATGACATGAACGTTATATTGGGCATTCAATGGATGGAGCCTCTCGATGAGTACACACAGAGATTGAAGAGGAAGGAGTTCTTCTTCGAGGTGAATAGCGAAAAGGTGGTGTTGAGAGGGATGTCAAATGGCAGCCTGGGGGGAATCCGACATGACAGATGGAGGTAATCTTCAAACATGATGATATAGTTTGGGCGGCACATTGGTCTCAACAAGACCTATGCATGGTAACAAACTTATAGCCAGGATGAGGAACAACAGGTGGTGTTGGATAAGCACAAGTTGGTCTTCGTTGACATTCCACCTGGCATTCCCTCGCACTGAGTCAATCTCGTTATCATCACGCCCTACCACCATCCTAAGAAGTTCAAGGATAAGATAGAGAAGACAATTTAGGAACTCGTCAACAAAGGATGGATTAGGCCCATCTCTAGTCCTTTTGTTGTTAATTTTTGTTTTTTAGCTAGGAAGGTGGAGTTACTTTAAAGCAACTCGAGTTGGATGTCTAGAAACAACTTTAGTATTCTTATAATTCTTTAATAGCCTATTTCAAAGTTTGGGAGGTTGCATAAAATCGAGTGATTTTATATGATTTAAAGCCAAAGAAATCAAGAAAAGTTATTTTCTTGCAATCTAAGTAAAATAGTCGATTGTATATATTTAAATGTTTTCTAGCAAACTCTGTTGTATTCTTAAAGAGAAAGTTTGTTGTTAGGATGAATAGAAGATCTAATATTTGTAGGTTTTTCCCCCACATTAGGGTTTCTTGCATATATATGTGCTATTGTCGACATGTGACTGGCTTTTATTATTTTTTCTTCCGCTATTATTTTCTTCTTATTATTAATACAGACATAAAAGAAAAGAGATAACAAATTTCAAGAACATAAAATTGGATTCTTACTATCTCCACAAAAAATGAATTGCAATAATTGGAAATATGACATGCAAAGCCAAATGGGCATTTTTCTTACAATATTTTGCAAGCCAGAGCCCCCATATACATCCCATGAACTATCCTAGACAACCCTATGGGCTTCATTGTATAGGTAATGTTTAGTCGCCCTAGAAGGTTCTAGAAATTTTAACCCTAAACTTTGAGGCCATATAACCTAAAATATTAGAATTCATATCTTAATACATTAGAGTAGGCCCCAACAACTCTCAGATCTCAAAAGAAATTTAAAAGGAATCTCATTTTTTTTTATTTCAAGTACAACTTCCAAAACCCATAACTCATCACCAATTGCTCTGATTGGCTATTATGACCCCATTTCGAAAATGCCACACTCTCCTCTATGGCACATGACTCGTGCAAACTCCAATCAAGCAAGGTTTGACCCCTTTTCAGGGCCTCTAAATCCTTTCAAACTGAGTTCAAAGTTTTTGTACCTCGTTGCCAATACTAAAGATTTTCAATATCTTCAAAAATAGACTTAATCTTGCGCTAAGACTTTACTGGCAAGATGACATCTCCAAAGTGAACCTCTAGGGAAGAAATTAGACCATTTTGAGTTCCAATGACCAACTTACTAAAAATAGTAAGGTTCCAAACTAAGTTACCAAATTCTCTCCTAGACCTGGGATCCATCATGCCTACCTAAGGCAGGCATATCTTTATGGGCAGCAACACAAAAGAGGATACTAATAGTAGATAAATTTACTAACATGGGCTTTTAGGGTCCATCAAGATGCCCTCTTTGTAAAAATGACTCAAAGACAACAAATCATTTGTTATTTCAATGCTCTTTTACGAGAAAAAGTTGGGATTGGTTATGTCAGAGATTTAACTAGACTACAACCTTACTAGGAAACCTTTCAAGCCACCTAAATAGTTGGCCCAATTTCGAGAACTCGAAAGTATACAATAAACTATGGAACATTACTCCTATTCTTCTGTGGGAAATACGGAAGGAAAGAGACAATAATATTCAATAACTCAAAAATGACTATCTCCTCCTTTCTCAACAAAGTAGGAGCTAGTATTATTGAAGTTATGAATAACAATCTTAGAAACACAGTGAAAGAAGAAGGGTCATTTATGGAATGGGATGCATACATACGAAAGATTTGGATCAATCTAATCAACCCACCAATGGTATACCCTAGAAAATAAGCAAGCAAGAGAGGAATGCAGATGGAACTCCCCCCCCCCCCCCCCAATAGGATGGACTAAATTGAACTTTGATGGAGCATCTCAAGGAAACCCTGGTAAGGCAGGGCTAGGGGGCATCATCCGCTCAGAGGAAGGAGACTGGATTGTAAAGCTAACCAAACCCTTAGGAGTTATCTCGAATAATATAGAAGAACTAGAAGCCCTAATGGAGGGACTTAATCTAAGCTTAGACTTGGGTATAAAAAAATAATCATTGAAGGAGACTCCCAAATAATCTTAAATGTGATTATAAAGCGTAACACCCCTAACTGGAAAATCAATTCCAAGCTTGAAAATGCCCTTATACTCGTAGACAAGTTTGAGGAAATAAGAATTCGGCACATATATTGAGAAGGGAACAAAGAAGCAGATCATTTAGCTAACATAAAAGCTGATGGGGAGGACATCCTTCTTAAAAAAACCTAAACAATCTCAAACCCATTCCTAGCAACTTCTAATTCCAGGGGATACAAAATAAAAACTAACGCACCACTTTAATCGTAGTGTCATATTGACTACAATCTCCGCATATATCATGACCTGTGACAATTTTGAATTCCCCCTATAAAGATTAACCTATTCATGTCTTTTCCCTTAGTTTTTTATCATCCCTTTATCCTTTTATCCCTCCTTATCTCGATTTAAATCTATCACCCATCATGTATAAATACTTTCTTGATATCGTTGTGGTGTTAGACTAATTAGCATATTGCAAAATGGGAAGGATGGAAGCTATATTAAGTCTGGCATGCAAGGGCCCAAAGGAAGTAGAAACATCTAGGTTGATAAAGATAGTTAGGAAACTTAGTAATATGAGACAGTAGTGTATTACACTTAACAGGACTCGTATCTTAACTCTCCATGATTACTATACTCAGTGCCCTATATATGGGCTACCCGCTCTCATCATCTTATGCCCATATAGACTTTAGGTTTGAACCTTTTCTTAATAGTAGTCTTTAATATTATTCTCCTATGTATCTTATTCTACCATTTCCTCATTTCTATCTTAGCACATTTTAGACTTACCTATGACTTGCTTATGAAATATAAGCTTTTATGCATAAGATTTTCCCGAGCTCTTCTCGACTCTTCTCTCAATCTTTCTAGTAGCTTCCCGAAGTTGGGAGAAGCTTCTAATTTCTCTTGTGGTTCTTATTTAAAATCCTTGCATGTCCTAGTTTATTAACCTGCGCTCTTATCCTCTATTTTTTCACCACCCTCTAGTTGTGTCCACCCTTGTTATTAGTATGGAGTCCGTAGTTATTTTGTTCCATGCCTTTGGAGATAGAACTATGCCTTTTAGAGGTTTTGTCAAGCCAGAGAGATGGAATAGATTGCTTATCCCTGTAGAAAACATGTTTAGGTTGGTTGTGATCAAAGCTTTAGGAGAAAAAGTTTTCAATTATGAGTGCACCTTGTGCATCAATTGTTCAATTATAGGTTCCCTTATTACTTGCTTGGCTAGAGCTCAGGTCGGACATTCGGAAATCATTCGCCTTTGCAACAATCTATTCGACAAATCATGGTTGGAAGGTCTTGAGCATGGTGTCTTAAGTATTACTAGGAACTTGGAAATCCCTTAAGCGGAAGATTATATGACTAAGCCGCCAAGAAGCTTGCTTCATGCCAAGATCCCCAAACGCCCTATCCTCCACACTAGAGATCACACTCAGTTCATTGGAGCCTCGCCTAAAATGAATGCGAGTACTCAATTCCTATTAAGATGGAGGAACACAATTGAAGATCCGAACCAAGATTAGTTTTTCACCTACCTTAGAGCTTTCGGATGCGACGCGTCACCAGAGGTGGATTTCTCTAATTTGAGTAAGTTCGAATTTTCCCTACAGCAGCATTTGTTCTCATGCCTGGGCCAATGGAATTTGATCAAGATGAGGTTGAAGAATACATCATGGTATTCATGAGAGAGTATCTCTGAGTAACCTATTTTGAACCTACCAATTTTGTAATGTTATAATACTTGTCATTGTTGAATAACAAAATATATTTGTATAAGTATTTGTACGGAAATAGTTATCCTTACATATGTACAGTACTTAGGGTTATGGTCACTTATCGACTATGCTGTTTTGTTTTTGGGCTTGGCATAAGCCTTTCTCAATCCTTCCTAGTAATAGGAATGTCCTCAGTTTTTTAGGATTTGTCAACGGAAAAGTCTATCCCAAGTAACAATATGGGTGTCTATCAGCTACGTCATAACTGGGCTCGATATAAGCCTATTACAATTTTATTATGATCGTGACTGATAAAGGAAAGAAGTCTATCTTTCTAGTAGAGCATCATCTCCTAGTTTCTGTGAATACTATTGAAAGGCAGCAAGCATTTTGTAATTTGATAAGATATTAATGAAATAGTAAGGTTATTGCAAAAAATGGCTTCCTTTCTTTAGTATAGGCATTATGTGAAAAAAAAAATTAGTATCAGTTTTAAATCGAGTAGTATGATTCAAATCGATCCCTCTTTCTTAATTTTTTCTTCTCCTCAAATTAATCGAATTATCTTATCAAGCAAATGAACTATGATGTAATTTTCCTATTTAAGTAGAACGATCGGAATTGGCCTAAACCAAACTTTGTCATTGAGGCCATTTATGTTTTTAGAAAGGCATGATCACTGGCATAATCGCCAATTACCACAAAGATACATAAAATTGATTTAAGATGAAATTAAGCCCTAAAAATTCCCCCAAGCAGAGAAATATTAGCAACAACTTTCAAAGAACTATAACATTCTCCAAATGAGCTTAACAACACAAAAAAGGAAATCCCTAAACTAAGACAAAACAAATCAATGAAATTGATATATAATGGTTAATTTCTTCCTTGACCAGAGCTAGCAAAACCAATAAGGAAAGTCACATCATACAAATATGGTAAGCATTGAAATTTCCTAGTATGACGTTACCCAAGTGCATCTCTGTAACAGTAATATTACCAGTTCCAAGAAAGCAAGCTATAAGTTTAAAACAAAGAGATAGCATTGTATTGAATTTATATTCCAAACAGAAGGAAACGAAAAGATATTTTCAAAATGAATTCAAGATAACCATAAGTTAAGAGAGCTGAATTGTAAAGGAAGAAGATCATCCCAATGTCTAGGTTTATAATAAGTATGTCAATAATACCTTTTGGTTTCCAATACGAATTCAATCGCTTCATTTTCCTTTCAAAATCTTAAGTAGGTGAAGGGCCTATAAACCAGTTCCTATGTAGAGAATATTAGCTTTTTGTTATCTTGCCCTTCAAAAGACTCTTTGCATTCTTCCTATCACTCAAAATCCTTTCTCATCCACCTGCTAAAGTCATATATAAGATCAACTCAGCTTACTCTCCTTTCAAAGGGTTCCCAAGATGAATTCTATAATCAAGTTGAGGGGTCCATCTCCTCAAATTCCCTTCGAAGAACCCATTTCAGACTTGCACCTTTCTCTTATCCCGCAGAACACTCATTTCCTTATCAAGAGGGCTGCGTATAGAATTTTGGGTAAAGAATTTGTGAACAACACAGATTGGCACAAAGTGCTTAGTGATATTCCAGCTATGTTCTTGGCTATGGCTTGTTTAGTAGAACCAGATAAACCCTGCATATCAACTTTATACAAATGGTTATTTAAGCACAAATATATAGGGAATCTGGACAAAGCAATGGCATGTATCAAAAATAATATGTATGTTTGTCGTCCATGTCATTACAATATACCTATCAACAAAAGAAAACTCATCCCGTTGTATCCCCTTATCTCAACTTTTTACTCCAGCAGATTGATAAAGTGGCTTCCTATTGTTAAATGAAATGTAGTTTTTCTCTTGGTTTTCTTTCATGTACGTCCAACAAGCAGTAGCAATTGGATGGAACTATATCTAGTAGAAGTAAAAATAGAAGCATGGGACAACAACTCAATCTTGGATGCTAATATGTTAGAACTAACAAGTCCAAGTATTGAAGAAGAGTATGAAGACAATGAACCCTTATCACCCCTAATAATGCCAGATGAATAAACTTATATTTATTCACTCTGATGGATGTAATGCTTATCTCTTACAAGTTGTAAGGCAAATTAGATGGAATTGAGATAAAATTGGTTCTAGGTTAGAGCAAATTTTCCTTTTTTCATTATAGCATTTTAACTATTAGATATAAGGAGGCTCGAAAATAAAAATAAGTATCAATCTCTTTATGATGGAAAGGATTTTCTCTTGACCTATATCCCGGCACAAATTCTCCTACTCAATTGGAATAAAGTAATATCAAATCAAACCAACTATAATAAGATTAAGAAAATCAAATTCATAAGCCCAAAACAATTTTATCTCACCCTCAACCTATCTAACTAATTTCATATTTATCGACTTGTTGAGTCTAAAACAAGTTTTTTAAAGATCTAACCCCAATTAAAGTTAAGTCTAATTGAATAAAGTTATAAAGTTTTAATCCAATCCATAAAGACATCTCTATGACTTAAACTTATCAAGTTCCAAAAGGAATAATAAGATTTTCAAGTTCCAAACTTATCAAAAAGCTTCAAAACCTTCCCAATCAGCAACAAATTATTCGAATTATTAGAACTTCAACAATAGAAAGACAATTGGAAATGAATTAAAACAACTCTAATGTAATTATAGTAAGAAAGTTAAGATCCCTAATACATAGATTGATTTGTTTTGTCTTTTTTATAAGACTAATGATTTTATGTGAGCTTGGAGTCTAACTAAGATGCCGAGGTTTATGAAGAATTTCAGAAACAAAATTCGAAAGGAGCTAGACTTGGAATTCGATGCGGCCCAAGCTCTCATCAATTTGCGGCTAAGAGACAAAATATAGAGAGATTTTTACTATGGATAATTATGGATCCAAAGCCTGCTTCCTTGGCTTCATATAGTCTGATCCAAAGGTTCTTTCTTTAAATCACCCAGTATGATAATTAATGTGTGAAGCTTACACTATGGCAACAATCACAACCTTGACCTTAAATGGGCTTATATGTTACTTTTTGTACTTCTAATTTGCAACAGCAGAATGATGATGATTTGCTTGATGGATTTTAATGATATTTGACCAGTGGTTGATTATTAATGTTGACATTAGTGTTTTTGAAATGAGACATTGATATGGTGGTGTATTTTCTATGTTGCTTTAATATTAGCATACTGGTGTATAAACTGAATTGTCGCTGCATATATGTCCATATGAATAATTTTTTTTTAACATATATTCTTGTATGGACAAACCCCATAGCCAAAAAAAATTGAATGATTTTCGAACCCAAATCCGTACCCGAATCCAAACTGGCAACTTAGCTTCCAGAAATAATAACTCTGCACTAAGATGGCCCTTATTGAAAAGACAAACAAGAAATATTTTTGGGTGATGCAAGATTGCCCTTAGACCCAAGATGCGCATACATCACTAATTGTTAGGATTCCATCTTCCAACTGATTATACTTGTCTGACAATTAATTTGGATCAATGAGCAGAAAGTTTTAAATTCACTAAATATTATATTTTGCAAGAACAATTTATTTGCTTTCTAGCTCGAGTTAACAATTTTTTGTATTTACGACACTTAAATGTTGAGTTTGGCTCAACCAATACACTCATTTCAAGGTGACACCAAATTGTGTACACTCAAATCCCTCAATGACTTCCGATTATAACTCGAGGTTGCTATTGTCACATTAGGTTATTATTGAAGGATTCATGACTGATTGCTGAACTTCATACTTATTTCTGCCATCCTTACTTGCTACTGGCAACTTGTTTTGAGAATTTCATCTATATCCCTTATATCAATATATTCTACTCATTATATCAATTATGTCAAAATGTGAGTCTGAGATATTGATCATGTTCCTAAGTATATATTGCTATAAGTTTCTAGTTACGTTCAATACTTTCATGAATTGATATGGTGATATGCCACCAAATAGTTCAAAATTCTTCATGTATAGCGATGACTACATATGTATGCAGTTCACTATCCCTCATGGCTTGTCCATTGTGCCTCCGCATATATTACTTGTGACGTTGGTTTCCATCTGTTCTTCTTTGTTGGTTGTATCAGTTGTTGGTTTCGTCATGAATTTTCTCTAAAGCTAGCAATAACATTCTCTGATACCACTTGTAATGTACCCTTTGAGGATTGTCCTAATTTCTATGCAATGATAATATCTCTGGTCTTGATCACCTTACATTCTTAAAACAGATAATAGCTAATAAAGTAGATGCTAAAAAACATATCCATGTATGGATAAAGAATAAAAGGATCTAATTCCATGATGCCTAAGAAAATAGAATCAATTCTCATTATATATCTTGGAAGATGGAAGGGTTTCAGCCTTTTATGGTGAAGATACATGTCTCTCCCTTGATCACTTCTCCTAACGATTAATGCAAATGGGCTTACATATTTGATTTATATAAATATTATTAATATTTATAATAATTAGCTATATTATATTCGTTATATCAATATTCATTGATTCATTAATATGTCATATTACATTATAATCTAATTATAGTCTATGATTTTATTATATTTTGATTATGTCATTATATTTTAATACTATTATTATTTGTATAGTACTTGTAATTATTAAATATAACTATTTATTAACTTAATATTTATTTATTTATTTATTAATTTAAATTATTTCAAATAGTATTATATTTATATGTTATATTATTATTATTTTAAGAATAGATTAGGTACTCATTTTCTCTTATTATTATTATTATTTACTAAGCTTCTATTCCAAAATGGGGACATCACATATACAGAAAGAAAGTCGCCCAAATATAGAACACAAAGGATCACAGATAAAGAGTAGCATTGGGGCAGGGGGAACATTAGAGTATCTCCAACAACTGGAAAAGTACATTCTTCTTGCATTGGATGTGAGTATATAATTGGATGTTTCCTGTGATCCATTTGTGGATAGAAGTTTTATAAACATCCCTTTGCCATTAATGTCAAGGAGGGGGGGGGGGGGAGGGGGGGAGAGGAGAGTTATGAAAAAGAAAGAAAATTATGTTGACATCAATGACAACGGGGGACACTGTAGGAAATATTGTCACTGATGCAAAGGCATATCAATGAGGATTTCTATCATTAATGTTAAAGAAAGATGAGGACACTGTTAAATTTTGACGTTGAAATCAAAGGTGCTAAGACAAAGTTGTCATTAACGTCAAACTGAATAGATGAGAATCATGAGATCAAGAAAATTGATATTAACATCAAAAATGTATGGAAGATTGAAAAAAGAATACCACAAGGAATATGGAATGGAAGATTAAACAAGGAATATGTGATGGAAGATTAAACAAGGAATATGTGATGTGCAATCTTGAACATGATTATACAAGGAAAGTTTTCAGAGTCTTGGAGTAACCGTTTACTATAATCTACAATCTTTGTTTCTGGGTATGCATAGTTTATGATTTTCTGAGTAATTTTCACTGTCCAAACTGTTACAGCAAGTTTCAGAAATGTAGCTGGCCATTTCTTGCATTTTACACAATAAATGTAATGCTACTCAATGCCTTTGATTGATACCCCATTCAAGGAGGATTTCAAGGGTATCCAAGCTGCCAAGACCTGCAAAAAAAATGAACAGCAGACATGCAACACTCATATTTATCATTTTTTTCAATGTATTTGCAGTTGTACTCAGTTGGATAACTATGTATGCTAAGTTGGTGTCAACTCAATGCTAAGTGCCATTTATTGCCCAGTTTCTGTAATCAGCATCGATACAATTGTTATCCCTAATGACAGCCATTGACCGCTTTATTGGCTTGTTTACGTCTAAGTTACTGGTTCGAGCTCGGGTTCAAGTTCAGGTTCGAAGAACTAGTTCGCTGGTACGATAAAATTTTGAATTGCGGTTTGGGTTCGTTAAGTACAAAAAAAGGTTAAAAATTATGTGTGTGTGTGCAGCCAACGGGAATGAATTAAGATTAGAATGCCACAAAGTATCATAAAAACAACAAAAACACTATAAACTTGTAATCATAACATCATATCTGTATCAACACCAAAATATTAAAATAATATCGAGTCCAAGTATCATTGTTTTGACTTTCAACAAGTAGAACTTTATATTAAGTTTTAATCATCTAATGGATTATCTAAATCTTCTTCTTCTTCTTCTCATAATCAAAGGCATTAGTTGATTCACAAATAGTGCCATGTCAATAAGATCGGCTGCACTAATGACTTCCTGCTTTCTAAGTTGTCAAATCCTTATTACTTTTTCACTGTATAGAGAGCTTGTTAGTTTGTAATTAATATCATAATTGAAAAATGTTATATAAGTAACTTGTAACTCTCTTCACCTATTTAAGCTGTTGTTTAATGTTTAAATATCATTTATCACGATACAAAGCTTCGAATTAATTAGATGGGGGTCATTATCAGCAATTGGATGTAAAATTTTCACTAGAAGATATATGGAGTGGTATTTTAATTTGATGTAATAAATATCTCAACTTAACGAAATTTTTGTTGAAAATGTTAAAGATCTTTATTCAAATTCTATAATAATCATTTTCTGCACTAAATTATAGAATGTATCTAAGTGGAAATGTACCTGGTTCGCAATCGGTTTGCCTGGGTCTGCCCTAATTTGACCATGGTTCTACCTAGGTTCGGCCTAGAGGAACAAGCTTGCCTAGGTTCAAACCCAAGTGGAACTCAAAAGGGAACCAAGACCAGAACCAAGGACCGGTTCAAAATTCGCCTAGTTCGAAGCCCTAAGTTATTTCAATTCCCAGAAACAGTACTTTCAAAGGGGTTTTGTTCTTCAAAAAAATTGGAAATGAACACAACTTCTCTTTGAAGAAGAAAAAAATATATCATAACATAATGAACCTCAACAATGAGCTCTCGACTTCCTGTTATAACATTTTGGAGAGAGAATTATAATCCTCATAGGTATCCCCTTGTAGAAATAAATTAAAACACTTTTAATAAATAATTATACTTAGTTGCCTCTTTAATATTTGCTCCTTTTGACAACTTAAGTGAAAATTATTTAATAATATAATAAATCACCACCAAGTTGCGAAAAGTATTGAAATGAGACAAATATGAAAAAATGTTGTAATATATAACAAAATAAATCAAATTGGATTATGGTGGAAAGAAATGCAATATATATATATATATATACACCAACTTCTAACATACTGATTCTCTCCCAAAATCCCAAGGTGTTGATGTTGGTGCATTAGGATGCGCCAGTGCTTTTGGATATTGCACCAGTGCTCTCAGAAAGCACGCTCGACATCTATGGAAGCACTCGGGATGCTTCCAAGAGCACCCAGACAACATTTGGTTGCATCTAGAGAGCACCCATGACTTTTTGAATGCCCAGTCACTTAAGTGACTTTAAAAAGCATGTGCTAATTGATTTTTTTAATTCTATTTTCGCTCTTTTTGCTCCTAAACCCTAAAACAGCCCTAAAAGAGGCCATTCATTGGTCATTCTTCTCATTTTGTTTGCAGCTGGGCTCTCTTCTTATTTCAATTTGAACTATCAATGGTGAAGTATCATGCTATGGAATGGTTTATTTTTGTATATTTCTTGCATTTCTTTGCATATATATATATATATATATATATATATATATATATATATATATATATATATATATATATATGTATATATATGTATATATGTATATATGTATATACATATATATATGTATATATGTATATACATATATATATGTATATATGTATATGTATATACATATATGTATATACATATATACATATATGTATATATACATATATATATACATATACATATATATGTATATACATATATATATATATACATATATATATATGCATATACATATATAATGTATTTGTATATATGTATGGATGCACCCAAACGCATCCAGAATCCCAAAAAAAAAATAATCCATACATCAGCACCTGCATCAGTATCAAAACCAATACATATATATATAAGATCCCAATTCTGGCGATTTCGCAATTCAAAACACAATGGGCGATTTTTTCTGAGCTGGTGAATCGGATTGCCAATTTTCGCCCATGAATTGCCATTACTCAGCTCAAAAAATCGGGCAACACAATTGAACTTAAAAGCATAAGAAAATACAAGTTTTCTCAATGATATCTTTAAAATTTCTCTTTCTTACAACCCTACAAAGCCTTCTATTTGTTCAGTATGACAAAAAGAGAGGAAAAGTGAGGGATAGACTTGAGCTAGAGCTAGGGCAAATAGACTTTTTTTTTTCCATTTTGGTTACAGATAGACATATGTTTCATGGACCTTCATCTTACATACATTTATGATTTGATGTCATTGATTTTATGGATCTTCATCTTACATACATTTATGATTTGACAATATTTATAATTCTATATATCTATGTCATATGATCCTATGTTTTCTAATTACTTCAGCTACAAATTACAATTTTCATTTTACGTATGTGACGGATTTATCATTTATGTTCTTTGTTTATGTATGTTAGCTTCTATTTCATGATGTTTATAGTGTTTTTAAGTTATATTCAATAAAGGGTGCATGAAATAAGTTTTAAATTGTTAAAATCTCTAAATTTGAAGGGTTTTTTCCAAAGTTACTGGAAACACAACCCCTCAACTTCTGAGATGCGTATGGCCGTATCTGATACGGATACGCAGACGAAACGGATGAAATAGGACTGAAAATCGTATCCGCCCATGTTTGGAAAGATGCTATTTTCAAATGCGTGCCAAAAACGTTGAAGACAGATTTCCCAAAAAATTGAGCCGAATTTCTTATAGAATGTCGCGTTGCCTACCAGACTGCCGATTACACTGCCGTAGTCGCTGGAAAAAATGGAAAATTTCCGAAAATATTCCTTAATCATTGGAAAAATCGAACCCGTGCAGCTATAAATAAACCCTAGACGTTCAAACAACTAACAAATTTGTCGTGTGCGGTCTGGTTTTTCTTGCATTGAGTTGGAATTCTCCTACGTATGTCCAAATTCCCTTGCGTGGCCTCCATCTCCTGCGCGCGGTTTGTTCTAATTATGTTATGTACATTCTTATGATTTTGAAATTTTGCACTTTTATCCTGCTGTGAGATTAATGGTAAAATTGAAGCGAAAAGTGGAGTTTTCAAATAATGAATTTTTATGTCTTTATGTCTGATCTCTTAATATATGAAATAGGGCTACTACTCTATCCTCTGCTACTCTTGCATGCACCCCAAAAATTTGCATGGGGAATTTCATTTTGTTGCTTTAGTGTTAAAACTGATATTTTTTAAATAACTAATTAGGCCTCGAAGTTTGAATAATTCTCGTTGCATAATATGTTTATTTTTACGTGGTTAAGTAATTTTTTTGTGTTTTTAGATTGATTTTTTTTTTGACATTTGTTTCAAGTTTTTTTTTTAGATGTTTTTGTTAATGTTTCAATTTTATTTTATAAATGTTTGTTAATATTTATATCATATAACCTGTTAATGACTGTGTTTTATATAGTTGAAATAAAATGTACAAATTACATTGTTAGGTTTTATTTTGCAAATATAAATAAATATATAATTTAATAGTTTAATTTTAATAAATTAATATTATTTAGTTTTTTTAAAAATGAAAAAAATAAATTATTAAAATTACAATTATAATTATTAAAATTTAAACTAGTTTTATATTTAATTTAATTTTTATTTTTTAAAATTTAAATTTTGTAAAAATTAATAAATATTAAACAGTATTATAATTTATTAATTATAGTAATAATATTTAATAATTCATAAAGCCTAATAATTGTTTTAGACTTTAGAGTTATCATTAGAATGTTAAATTTATATTTGGACGAAATTAATTAATATTATTAGTATATTTAATTTATATTTAATTAATAAATAATTTAGATTTAAGTTTCAAAGTTATATTCTTGTAAAATTAAATTTGAAATAAAAATGATTGCACATATAGTTAATTTAATCATTTTATAAATTATTATATTAATTTTAAATTTGTGCTTTATAGCTTAATGCAAATTTGTTTTTATTTGATAATTTTACTAATTTTTTATTTTTTTTAGGAACCTAATCATGGCATCATCATCAGCAGATGTTAGAGCATCAGAAAATGACAAGTGGATCAAACCAAATGCTAAATATCCATTATGAAAACATGTAACCATCATCAAGAAATTTCAAGGCAGTGGAGGTTTTAAATGGAGGTGTCATGAGTGTCTAATTGATTATAATGGTTCTTATACCAGGGTTCGTGGACACCTCTGTCACATAAAAGATACAGGATGTGAAGTGTTCCCTGGTCCAAAGGTTGATGGTCAACCAAGGAAGGGATTGTCACGTGAGAAGATTGCAAAGTACCAAAAAGAAGAGGATGAAGCTAATAGTCAAGTTCTAAAGTCAACACAAAGATCAAGTCTCAATAGACCTCCTTTGCATCCAACTTCAAGAACATCTGGTGGTGACAAGAGGCGTAATTTAGGACCTCTTGAAAAGTCATTTAATTTGCAAAGTCGAGAGGATACAGATCAGAGTATTGCATGTTGTCTATATGCAAATGGAATTTCATTTAACAAGGTTCGCTCGCCATATTGGCAAGAGATGGTTAGGTCTATTAATGAAGCTCCAAAAGGATACAAAAGCCCAGGTTATGAGAAGGTTTGTACTACTCTTTTGATTAAAGAGAAAGAGATTATTGATAGACAATTGCAAGTGATTCGAGATTCATGGAAAATTTCAAGAGTTTCCATCATTTGTGATGGATGGAAGGATACTAGAAATAGGCCACTAATCAATGTGGTTGCAATGAGCCCAAAGGGGGCAATGTTTTTGAGAGCAATGGAATGCAATGCTGAAGAGAAAGATACACAGTTTATTGCCAACATTCTAATTGAAGCAATTGAATCTGTGGGGCCAGAAAGTGTTGTTCAAGTGATCACAGATAATGCAAAAGTATGCAAAGCAGCTGGGTTGGTCGTGGAGGCAAGATATCCAAAAATTTGGTAGACTCCTTGTGTAGTTTATTCTTTGAATTTGATGCTACAAAAAATTGGAAAAATTCAATGGATACAAAAGATTTATGAAGAAGCCAAAGAGATTCAGATGTTTATTTGTAATCATCACATATCATAGGCCATTTACAGACAATTTGCTAAGCTAGAGTTGTTAAGGGTAAATGTCTTGTCTCAAAAATATTCAATTTGTTTTTTTATTGAAATGTATTTAAGATTTATATGGTTTTAAAATGTTTTTTTTTTTTATTGAAGGTGGTTGAGACACGCTTTGCCACACACTACATTGTTTTGAAAAGGCTTGTTGATATCAAACAAGCTTTGAAAAGTATGGTGATTAGTGACATTTGGGCAATATGGAGACAATCACAACTAGATAGAGCAAATAATGTCAAGAGGTTAATTCTTGATGAGGATTGGTGGGCTCAAATAGATTATTTACTATCTTTCACTGAGCCAATGTACACCGTAATCCGTCGGTGTGATACCGATAAGCCAATATTAGGTGACATCTATGATTGCATAGATACAATGGTGGAGAAAGTTAGAGATATTATTATAGAAAAAGAGCAAGATCCCTCTGAATTTTTTTATAAGCAAATATATGATGTAATAAAAAAAAGATGGGATAAAATGACAACTCCATTGCAACTTTTGGCATATGCTTTAAACCCTAAGTACTACCATGCTGATATGTTAGCATTGCCAAATAGGACAGCACCAAATAAGGATGTTGAGGTTGTTGAAGGATATAAAAAAGCTTTCAAGAAAATGTTTACAGATCCTAGAGTTGTTGCGGAGATTCAAGATGAGTTTGGGACATTTGCTTCCTCTAATGGAACTTATGCAGATGTTGATGCAATGGCAGATAAAAAAGAAATGGATCCTATAAAGTGGTGGAACTTCCATGGTGCCATGACTACGCATTTGCAAAAGCTAGCAATCAAGCTTCTATCACATGTTTGATTTTATACTGATTATTCTACTAAGAATTATTTCTTATTTCAAATGTTTTTGATTGTTTGTGTCTTTGTTATTGTAACTTATAAATTATAATTTATAATATAAAACTCTTTTATTGCAGGTTTCTAGTTCTTTTGCATCTGAGAGGAATTGGAGTACATATGGCTTTATCCATTCTGTGAAACGAAATAGGTTGGCAGCTGGAAAAGCAGAGGACCTTGTCTATGTGCACTCTAATCTTCGTCTATTGTCACATTCCTCCACAGACTACATCAAAGGACCTAATAGACTTTGGGATGTACAACCTGAGATAAGTGACATTGATGTATCCATAAATGCATTGACACATCTCAACCTCAATGTTGAGAATTCTGACATGGTCAGAGGACCCTTTGCTGAATCATCAATGGGTACTGAGAGTCTAGGTGGTGGTCGTACTCAATCCAACTATCCTAACTCTTTAGAGAATCTTGATGATCTAGATCTCGAGTTTTAAGAGAACAGTGATGATATTTTTGATAGCATGTGATTCTACCAAACTATTTTTGTATTTGAATTTTGTTTTAATAATAAAACTATATCTAACTATAGTATTTTGGAATATGTCACAATTATGTGTTCATATTGCTTTCATTATAATGAAAAACTTCTTTAATGACTCTGAAAATTTGTTTATATATATATATATATATATATATATATATATCTGTGTGTGTGTGTGTGTTTTAAGTATATTGTATTTGCTGTTCCCAAATAAGAGGTCTCAAAAACTGGCCGTACCTGTACCCGATACCATACCCGTATCCGATACCATACCCATGTCCATGCAACTCTAGTTTTTTCACTTTGCCGATTCCGATCCGATTCACGAGTCGAGTTGGCCTTGCCAATTCCGAGTTTAGGATTTTTCATATGTATGTATGTATGTATGTACGAGTCGCACACAAGACATGAGAATATGCAAACCTAATTATGATACTAATTCCTGCAAAAAATTATAAAACGTCTTTTCACATTGAGGCCCCTTTATACAAGTAGGTTTATTGACAAATGCAAGCTTTGTATATAAGTTGCATCGTACTCAGACCAAATGTACACCAACTCAAACATTTTAAATGGAGATTTTCATAAAGTGCCAATCGATAGATACCTTTTTGCCTTTTCACCAGAAGAAAGGAGAACCTTAAAGAATCTATCTGTTTCTTCCAATGTAATTAATCATTTATTACTCCACATATTGGATTGCATGTGAGAGTTATTACATTTACTTACATTGTCAATGCTTAAGTGGAAAACCTATTTGAAATTAATCTCTGTATTTGTTTGTGGTAATGACTGTAGGTAATTTGATTTTTTGTTTCTTTTTCATGTGCAGCAAAAATGAAAGTTTTTCCTAGATCCCACTCCAAATAAAATAAGTTTCGAAAAATTGTGAGCTCCTATAATAATGTTGGCTGTTTCATTTCTCAAAAATGTTTATCCTCTGCATGGAGTGATCTGATTACAGTTGAACACCTTCTTTTGGCTGCTATTATAAACAACTCTCAACATAATAGCCCGAAGGTGTATCATAAGAATTCTTAGCTGAACGGGACTCAGTAAAATTCTTTGATCATATTCTAAAATATAACAGTTTTGCAAAAAGCTGACCTTACAACCCTGTTGCATCACAAAATATATTCTTGACATGCATCAGGTATAAGACAGGCCTTCTATCATCTCATAAAATCCTTAAGTTTATCTTTCTAGACACACATAAACAGAGATGTCATTGACAAAAATAATTATGTGTGTAGAATGCACTCTCCAAAAACCGTCAATTCTGAGAGGAAGGATTACCTGATGGATGGTTGACAGTGTCACTCCAGTTGTGCCTGCTAAACTGCAGGAAACAGCTTCATTTAAAGAAGGGGACTTGAAACCGTTATCTTCACCGAGCTCATTATCATGCATTTTCAAATTAACCTGATCTAGGAATATCTTTAGCTTCTCCAAAGAGTTCCCACTAATCCTTGAACCAACTGTCTCAAGAATGCTAGTCTTATCAAGTGATGTTGTCGATCTTCTCTCTATGCTTCTCTTCTGCTTCATGTCCATATAGCTTCTTTGATGTGCAGCTGCAAAATAAATCAAGAGAAAATTGCATACATTACTAACATATTATATATATTGTTATCAACCATGTACCCAAAATTTTCAAGAGGACTATGAAAAAGAGAAAGGCACGGGTTTTCCAGCATATTTTCATGAAAATTAAGACCCTAGAATAAATAGAAAGGAGATGCACCATACCAATATTTCTCTCTTTCTTAGCAACACCATTCCTGCTTTTTGAATCAGACTCAATTTCACCATCAAACAAAGCAGCTTCTTTTAAAAGAGCTTTGATCCCAGCATATTCTAAGTTCTTATGTAACCTGGTTTCAACTTTGTGGGAAGGAAACAAATACTGATGATTCTTTACTTCATTTCCGTTAGATTCAGAATTTGAAATATGTTGAACATCTTGATAGCTTCTTACACAAGAAATTTGTTGTAATATATTGAATATTATATCTCTCAAACCCATATGTTTTGAGTCATTTTTTGTGGTTGCTATAAGTTTCAGTATGGAATTCATGCCATCAAGTGTTACAAAATCACTCTTTGACATACTAGACACAGATTTAGCTGAGTCATATGAAGATAGCTCACTGCACGTTAGCAAGCCAACTAGATGGTACCACGTAGATTTAATGGCTTGTAACAATGAGAAATCCTTCTTCAGTTGAAGGTAAGATAAACAATCTTGTATTGATAAACTCATAGATGGACAGAAAAGATTCAACAGGCGCTTGCATCCCATCACATCTGATTCACAGGTGGCTGCTCGTAGAACTGCAAGAATGTCATAAAATACATCTCCAAATAATAAACCAACTTCTTCACCATTACCAAGAAAGACTTGACTTCCAGAAGACCCAAATCCACTACCTCTAATGTGACATTCAATGCCCAAAGCTTGCAAGTTGTGCTCAATCTCCAAACCGATGCGTTGCAGACGATATAAAATAGCAATTTCTTGCAAAGGCACACCTTGTTGCTTCAATGATATTATGAAATCCCCAACAGCCGTACCTTCACATTGATCATTTCTGCACTCACATATTGTCATCAACACGCCTGTGGGTGCTACAGTTCGCAGAGTCTTTGGTATTCTATTCTTATTCTTAGTAATCAAGCTTCGAGCAGATGCCACTATTGCACCTGTACTGCGAAAGTTTTGTTCCAACTTAATAGTGGTTACACCAACAAAAACATTTTCAAAGTTTTTGATATTCTGAAAACCAGCTGCACCACGCCATGAATAAATTTGTTGATCATCATCGCCAACAATTGTAATGTGCCCATGTTCCTTGCAAAGAATTCTCAGTAATTCAAACTGACTAGCATCAGTGTCCTGAAACTCATCCACTATAAATGGAAACCATAAATGAGTAGCCAAGTAGACACATTAAAACAAATTGAGTTTAATATGATAGCGAAATATTATTGTGTGCATGAAGCTCTTAAATCTTCAATGGTCTTTGTCATGATTGTATGCACAATACAAATATCTCAAAGATACTTTAACCCTGAATCTAAAAGGACTACCAGAATTATGATAAGCCAAACTTTTGATGAAAGAAGAGGAATTCACACCAAATATATATTGAGTCTTCAACCCTGCACTCTCCAATGCACTTGGCCACTTTTGTAAAACATTTATCGTGTACCTTTAAGATGAAATAAGTGTTATGTAAACAATCTGTGTTATCTTTTTACATTGACCAAATAGAATTTAGTGAAGTACTGGATCAGCTTAGCAAACACAACATCATTACACAGTTTCCTAAATATACATTACTCATGGATAAATGTCACCAACCTTATGAAGCTATTAAAGTCTATCCCATTTGCCTTGAGAAGGCGCTTATGATATTGCTGCAAGACCCATTCTGAAAAACCATCCCTTTCATTCCAAATAAGATCAGCATCTTTAACAACTTCTTGTGGCTTTCCAAATTGAGCTTTATGAAGATGTTGAAGCAATTGATAAGCTCCATGTTTAAAAAATCTCTTATTTTCTGCTAAGGAATGATACCTCCCCTTTTCCATCAATCAAATAGCTATTAAAATTTTGTTACCTAAACCTCAGCACCTAGATTTCAAAAAGCCAAATGTAACACTGCTTCCCTACTGATTTATATGAAAACTGGCTAAATTCAAACAAGCAAACAAATGAACCAATGTTTCTAGGAGTTCTAAGTTCAATCATAAAAATAAGTTATAACTGAAAAAGGCAATTTCACTTTTGGAAACAGCACAAGACAAAGATGAGACATGAGTTACTAACCTGTAGCTTTTTACTTGTGGCCAGATTGTCATTAAAATGTCTGAATTGTCCATCAGTCTGAGGCCTTCTCTCTGTATGCCACTCTTCAATCAGGCTTTCCAACAAATCAAGCTGATCAAATTAAAATCAATAAAAATGGCCAATTATTAGACATGACAAATCTCTACAAGCATCCATATAGACTTTTAAATTGTTACAGAAACTACAGAAATATTATTTGCAATAATACAAATGAACAATCCACCAACCTGCATTTTTGGAGTAAAAACCACAAAATCAGGAGCAAGCCCAGCATTATTAGGATAGGCCCGTAAAACAGATAAGCAGAAAGAATGAAAGGTTCCAACACGTATGCCAACAGTACATGATGAGACTTCACTGGAATGCTTTTGAGCAGCTGCAAGACGCTCTAACCTATAAAGAAGATCTTGTCCAGCCCTTCTAGTGAACTAAAAATGCATAAAAAACGAATAAAGGAGTCAGTGTAACATATTCAAAATTTAGTAACTCCAAATAGCAATAAATATGCACTTCATTATAAATACTAGTGTGCAATCAGTAATGAATAGCAGTCACCAAGATGACATACTGTTACTGCAAGGATATCCTTCTGAGAAACACCCTGTCGAAACAGGAAAACAAATTTAATCACTGCAGGGAAGTATTGAAACATACTTATGTTTATTATCATAAGGCACTATCACAAATCTGAATTCAAGCAACCTTCTCTAAGTTATAGTATGCAATCATACATATAACTGTGTTAAAGATATAAGATAGATGACAGTGAATTTCACTAACAGTTTCAGTGACCACTTATATTAAATGTAAAAGAGAACATAAATCCACCATTAAATATTAGCACACTTAACTAAAAAATTTGAAAACATTGGTGTGCTACAGATAGTGTAATGTCCCCTTCTCTGCGCTAGGCTTTTTGGCACTGTGTTGGTCTATCTTTCCATCTGGATAAGCCAACAGCGTTAATCTTGAGGATGCCAGCCAGTCACAGGATTCTATTCGGTTTCGTTGGGGAGATATTTAAGTTGTGGAGTTTTCTATAGTTAAGTCACTTTATTTTATAAAGTTACTTTATGACTTAAAGTCATTTTATAACAAAAGTAACTTAAGTGACTAAAAGACGAAAATAGTTTTTATCCCACATTGCCTAGTTGTTTGTATTTCCCCTCATATCGAGGTTATAAAAACAAGGAGCTTCATTGGGATTGGCACCATGAGATAAATCAATATTTTGAAGACAATCCTGGTTGCTTAAATGTGACTGGTTTTCTTAAAGATGACACCCCTTAAGGAGAATTGAGAGGCTGGATGAAAACCCAGTGTCTCACCTTACATATTCAGACTGGAGTTAGAGACAGTATGAAAGCTTTTTGAGTTTCAACAGCAGATTAGAAGAACACAGACAGCTGAGAGAGGTTTCTTGGGCCATTGATGTACAGGTATCAGTAAGCAGGCAGCAGTGAAGCCGGCCGCTAGAGAGGACAGTCAATCCACAACTCGCATGGCAGAGGTAACATTTACGTTTAATTGTGGCACTGCATGAGTACTGGTTGAGCAGAGTCGTGGTCTCTTCTAGACTCGGAAGTATACTGCAGGGTTATCGTGGGAGGTTGGTAATCGCAGTCCCGTGTCCCTTGCTCACCATATCGTGAGTCCCACATACTCCAAAACGGGAACATCCACAGGCCAGAGTCTATACAGGCAGAGGCTCAGGTGATGCCTTTGAGCAGCGTCAGGAACAGAGGCAGAGATCATTCAAAGGTGGTATGACAGTGGACTTCATGCAACCACAGCTGGTGCATTCGATCCTCAACAACAACACCCTTCCATTGGTGAAAGTTGGGTCTGTACACTACTTATCCATTCATTTATAACAAGTTGTGTTTGTGCTTTGTGAGGCCTTCTTAAGTGTGTTTGGAGTTCATACTATTGTTTCCTGCATTTTGATTAATACTATCTGTCATTGTGTAATCAATATTATGTATGTCCATGCAAAACTAATGTTCTTGAGCCACCATTAATGTAAGCTCTTGGAGTCATTAAGTCAAATTGTTTGAGCAGCACTCAGGTTGCACACCAACTGTTTGGTAAAATGCCTCGAGTAAAAGTTTAATTTCTTTAGCAGATTTAAGGGGGGATCTTACAGATAGGAGGGAAACAAAATTGTGCTTAAGTTGTTGATGCATCAGCTACAATTTTGTCCCCTAAGAAACCTATAAACATTTTTAGTCATGCTAGGCCACCTAGATGATCCTTTCTGATAATCGTGTACAAGGAGACAAAGAGGAATCTCATCTGATTCCTTCCAGTCCCATCAAAAAGACTCTCATTAACGGTGCTCTTCACTTGTACAAGAAAACCCTACTGTTTCTAAATACTACAAAATCATCTTGAAAAACAAAGAAAACAACTATAGCTCTAGAAGCTAGATTTCCACGATTCATAGCAATTAGAATGTATATTTCTGGATTCAACTGTGTAAATTTATTTGCATGAAAAGCTGATTATCTTCATGCACCTATCTTACATCTTAAATGATGGATCATTGAGTATGATCCAAAATGCTGATGCAAGTAAGTTTACACAATTGAATCCAGAATGTAATACATACTCTTTGTTCTGATGATTTTTGACCACTTCTAATCATATAGGAATTTTGTTAAACAGTTTGCTTGAAATCGGAATACTTTGTTACTAATTGATTATGTATGCTGAAGAAAATGTGAGTGCTATGGTGTTTGTTGTTGCTAGTAGTTTAGTTCTTTCAACACATAATAAATATTTACATAACATATAGAAATAACACAATGCACCACTTTAAGAATTTATCTATTCAAGCATAAGCAATTCACAAATATTATATCATAATTGATGTTAATAGATTAATGTCCTCATTCATGCTCAAATGTGTTGCTCCAGATTTTCTCTTATTTGCAGCTAGTTGACTCTGTGTTTGGCTCACATTCCGAAACTTGCTAGCAAATAGTGGAAGTGGAAGCTAATACGGACAAGTACGTGGAGACAGCCAGGTGTCCTATGCGTGCCACCTAGATGCCACCAATAGGCACCCGGAAGTCTGTTTCAGGCATCCGTATCATCTGGGTGCCTGTGGGTGGCATCCGAGTGGCACCCACAAGGCATCCGGGCACTTTGACGAGCTGACGTCCTAAAAAAGCTTTTTAAAATGCCTTTTTCACTTTAAAAACATTGAAGACGTGTTTATTTGCACATTTTAATTTTTTTCTTTTGCCAAACCCTAGAATGGCCCTAATAGAGGCCTTTCAACCAAAGTAACAAGAATCGAAATCGGATCGGAATCGGCAAGGCCGAATTGAATGGCAAATCAGCCATGAATCTAAATCGAATCGGCCACGACTCAGCAAATTCAAAAAACCCTTAAAATTTAGAGAATTTAACAATTTAAAACTTATTTCATGCACCCTTTATTGAATATAACTTAAACACACTATAACATCATCAAATAGAAGCTAGCCTACATAAACATGGAACATAAATGATGAATCCATCACATACATAACTATGTTACACGTAAAATGTAAATTGTAGCTGATTTTTCACGATTAATAAAGGTGATTTTGGTGATTTTTTGCATGAATCGATGATTCATGAGATGAAATTGCTGATTTGGATCACCAGTTCAAAAAAATTCAAGAACCATGAATCGAATCGCCAAACTGGCAATTCATGCGATTTCATGGCGATTCTCGTTACTATGCTTTCAACCATTCAATCTCCATTTTGTGTGCAATTATATTAATATATATTAAATTCTTAAATAGAACCAAAAATAAGTTTCTTAAATTCTTTACATATATATTTATATGCTTTCAACCATTCAATGTCCATTTTGTGTGCAATTATATTAATATATATTAAATTCTTAAATAGAACCAAAAATAAGTTTCTTAAATTCTTTGCATATATATATATATATATATATAGAGAGAGAGAGAGAGAGAGAGAGAGAGAGAGAGAGAGAGAGACTTGATAAGTAGGAGATAATTTCCATAGCAAGTCAAATTGTGATATTGCTATCAGGATTTAACTGTGTGATTTTTGAGTCAAACTCATTGACCCATATTTCATGAATAGTAATTCAACATGAATCCATCTCTCATGAGAATAACTGGAACACTTAGCACTCATTGGATCTAGGTGATGCTCGCAGGGATGAAGCACTGAGACTTCCCGGGAGGTCACCCATCCCAATACTACTCCAGCCTGAGCGCACTTAACTACGGAGTTTCCTCCATGGTTAAACTCAAAGCTTGCAACCCCATTTGCAAAACATTCACCAAGTGTTGTGCCTTATGAACCATCCATTAGAAAGCCCCTTAAGCTCATCCCTGTGAGCATCACCTAGATCCAGTGAGTGCTAAGTGTTCCATTTATTCTCATGAGAGATGGATTCATGTTGAATCACTACTCATGAAATATGGGTTAATGAGTTTGACTCAAAAATCACACAATTAAATCTTGATAGCAATATCACAATTTGACTTGCTGTGAAAATTATCTCCTACTTATCAATTCATGAGCTTAAGGGGCTTTCTAATGGATGGTTCATAAGGCACAACACTTGGTGAAGGTTTTGCAAATGGGGTTGCAAGCTTTGGGTTTAACCATGGAGGAAACTCTGTAGTTAAGTGCGCTCAGGCTGGAGTAGTGTTGGGATGGGTGACCTCCCGGGAAGTCCCAATGCTTCACCCCTGTGAGCATCACCTAGACCCAATGAGTGCTAAGTGTTCCATTTATTCTCATGAGAGATGGATTCATGTTGAATTACTACTCATGAAATATGGGTCAATGAGTTTGACTCAAAAATCACACAGTTAAATCCTGATAGCAATATCACAATTTGACTTGCTGTGGAAATTATCTCCTACTTATCAATTGATGAACTTAAGGGGCTTTCTAATGGATGGTTCATAAGGCACAACACTTGGTGAAGATTTTGCAAATGGGGTTGCAAGCTTTGGGTTTAACCATGGAGGAAACTCCGTAGTTAAGCGCGCTCAGGTTGGAGTAGTATTGGGATGGGTGACCACTTGGGAAGTCCTGGTGCTTCACCCTTGTGAGCATCACTTAGATCCAATGAGTGCTAAGTGTTCCATTTATTCTCATGAGAGATGGATTCATGTTGAATCACTACTCATGAAATATGGGTCAATGAGTTGGACTCAAAAATCACACAATTAAATCCTGATAGCAATATCACAATACATAGAGACGTTTCCAAATGAATCCATATCCAAAAAAAATCCCGCATCCACTCCTGAATCGGTAATTTAGGTGATTGGTACTATTTTGAGGTCCTTTGACTAATAAAGATCATGTCTAAAGATTCTCAGACCTTTACGAAGTTGTAGCAACATTCTAGGCCCTGGTACTACACCTTTAATGGCAACTTCAGATATAGTATGGTTTGCATACATCAGTTGTAGCTTGCACAACACTGCTGGCACTTTCTAGTCTCCTGCATGGCACTGATTCCAAACTGTAACAGCCCCTTGAATATGCTCTCATGTATATATGACACTTACAAATAATCTTCAGCCCGCTATCTGGTTCGGCTAGCAAATAGTATGTGTGCAAATTGTAATGACACTTGAATCTCCACACTCAACACTGAGGTTTGAACCACAATTACCGAGGGATTCATCCCTGGCCTTTTTTCATCCGTTCAAGCCCTGAGGACATTTCTGAGACTTGGGGATGTCTTGGGTACAATTGGGACACCACAACCATCCTGTAATATTATGTTCGTGATGCTACTTGCTCAATGCCCACATTCAGAGCACAAACTGGCCATACGATTTGTTCAAGTAGACCGTACAGTTGGATCAAGTACAGAAGTTGGTCGTATAGCCCAAGAGAAAGGGGAGTGAAGTCTGTATGGCTAGTAGGAGGTCATATGGTAGGAAAGCCAGATGGTCGTACGGTATGTGTTTGACCTTACGGTTTGTATGCAGAATAGGGGTTGTACAATCTTGGATGATTAGGTGACTGTATGGTATGTGAGGGTAGTCTATACGGTGATGTTTCGAGTTGTACGGATGAGTTACTAAATGTCGTCAAGGTGAGGGAGGAGAATGTTCGCAAGTTGCTTCGCTATGGATTGAGTTGCACTCGGAGCTGCCAGAACAAGGTGAATATATTCACCAGAAACACCAAATAATGCCAATACAAGTATTGAAATCCAATCAAAGATATATAGATATATGTACTTGCAAAAAAAGATGGTGCGCGAAACTGCCAAATCCGAGCGAGTAATAAAGAAACGGAATAGGATGAGGGTTGAATCCCACCGAAACCTAAAGAGCCAAGTAGGGAAGATCTTTCACTTCCGAAATGGCAAACAACAAAGAATCCCCATTGGAATTCGCTGTATAAGAAAATACAATCTAAATCGCATATCAACTATTAACTACATGTCGTGCTTAAATACCTTTCAGACAAACTTTCCAAGGGCTTACAAAGATAGCCGACGGCCACACCTATAGAAACAATTATATAAAAATGCATCCAAGATATACTAAATCAATCGGCCCATAAACAAAGGTTTGATTAATTATTTATTTTATGTCGAGAACATTACAGTCCTCCTATCCCAAAATTTTCTTGTCCTCAAGAAAAAGCAATGTCGGATGCTGCAAGAATGCATTCACCTTCCCAAGTCGCGTCGTCCAACGGCAAGTGTTTCCAGCGTACCAAGTATTCCCTCAAAGTATGGTTCTGCAAAGTGTTTTTTGGGCCTAAAAGTATGGCAAAAGAACTATATTTTCTTAAACCAAGGAAAGTACACTGTTGACATATTGACCAAATTTGGAATGGACTGCAAGCCATTATCCACACCGATGGAAACAAATCTTCACAAACTGGAAAATGATGAAATTGAATCTAAACCTACAGATCCTACATACTACAAACAAATAATCAGTTCTCTAATGTACTTGGTGAATACTCAACCTGATATTTGTTATGCAACTAATACATTAAGTCAATTCATGTGCGAACCCAAGAAGATTAATCTCATGGCAGCCAAGCACATCTTACGATACCTACGTGGTACTATTGGACATGGACTAAAATATAATCACGTTGAGATTCAACTTCAAGGGTACTCATATTCTGATTGAAACGGCAATTCCAGTGACCGTAAAAGTACTACAAAATGTTGCTTCAGTCTTGGTTATGTGATGATATCTTGGTTTCGCAGAAAGTAGTCAACAGTTGCCCTAAGTTCCACTAAAGCAAAATATATAGCTGCCTCTATCGGAGCCATAGAAGTAGTATGGTTAAGAAAGTTGCTAGTTGAATTATTTACAAAGCCTCTAAACCCTACAGTTATACATTGTGACAATCAGAGCTGCATAAAGTTATCGGTAAATCCAATTTTCCACAACCAATCAAAGCATATCAAAATGTCAGAGATATGGTGGACAGAGATGTCCTCAAGCTAGAATACATCAGCACTGATGAGTAAATTGTCAATATATTCACTAAACCTCTCTCTAAACCTAAAATGGAGCATTTTAGAGGTAAACTTAATATGATACAAATGTGATTATAACTCCTGAAACTGAATCTCAATTATATTGTAAGATCATATATATATATATATATATATATATATATATATATATATATATATATATATATATATATATATATATATTTTCAAAAAAAATTGTTGTTAAAGAGTCACTATCTTTATCTGTGGATTATATAATGAAAGGTGACGATCTTTCATTGATATATGTGTTTGGAAGGTTGCTATTGTAAGGTGACGATCTTATCAATAGCTTGACATATTATCATCACAAACTTACATTAAGTTGCTGTCCTGGAGTGTCAGAAGTACCGATAACGAACATATCTTGATCGGACTACATTAAGTTGTTGTCCCAGAGTGCCGGAGTGATGAAAATATTGTCATTGATGTCAAAGATGATCAAAACTTAGCATCAACAATGTCAAAGGAACAGGTTGAAGAATATGAAGGTGACTTAAAGTTTAATGAGCATACAACAGTCTAAACAGAATCAATGGTATATGAGAAGGCAAAGCATTATAAATTAGCATGCAGCAGTGTTTACAACATTGTTCATCATAAAAAATATTCAGAAATATATACTACAGTGCTAATATTCAGGAATATATATGGATGAAAGTAGTACGAAGAAATCGCATATACAAACAAAGGAATTGAATGGAATTGGAATGATTCATTAGAAAATATACAAATATGATAATATGCTACCAAAGATAAATCATTGAAAAGAAAGAGTTGACGACAAGAGTAATGAAAAGAGCCCGACAAACATGAACCAGTGATGAATGTTAAGTAGCCGTGATTGCTTGAAGCTGCGATGAATTCTTAGTATTGAAGACCTGGTAAAAACATCAGAAAATTCATAAGAGATGGTTGTTTCGCAATGACAATAATCCTTGCTGTGATGTTGAATTAAATATATCATTTTTTAAATATGATGTGCGATTTGGAGGAAGATACAATTCAAGATATGAAGCCCGATAATCTGACATCTCAATGTGCTAATACCAATCAATGATGAGTCATTCGAAATAAATAATTTACCCTACAAAAATATGGAGGAGGCACGATTCATCTGTTGTATATGTATATGTTTCAGAAAAATACGATTATAAAAGTTCTGAGTCTATATCATACAGCGATAAGTATTGAAGTCTTTCATAGGGATACATATTTCATGGCATGTTTGAATCACAAATAAATTTGCCATTAGTCAAAGAGGAGCCATCAGAATTCAAGGACGTATATCATAAACACTTGTGATTAATAAGAATAAGACAACAATAATAAAATGAACAAGAGTTTAGACAACAATCAGAGATGGCATATTGAAAGCAATTGTAAATAACGTTATGTTTGTGTTGTCAATACATCAGACAAATAAAACAAAGGAAAGATATTATGTTCATGCTGTTCGATTAAAATGGAGACAAAATTACTATACAGAAATAATGGTGCGATTATGAAAGACAAGTGTGGATGGGAATAAAATCGTTATAAAAACAGAGGCTGTGATAAGACAAAGATTAAGAAAATAAAATCAGTGAGACACAAAATTATTGAGAGGTGTGGTATTAGTTGTAGTTTCTAATTAAAGCCCCATAGTAAATAAGAATTATACGATTAAATGAAGAGGCATTATTATAAACTAAAACATTAAAGGTTGAAATTCCAATAAGACGTCTCTTCATTCAAGAGACACGACTTTTATTCAAACAAACAAGATATAAAGAACAATTGTATTGTTTCAAAATAAGTGAGGAGGAGATGTTTCAAAATAAGTGAGGAGGAGAAGTAGTAAGACAGAATATATATGAGGAAAAGGGCAGAGCAGTGAAAGAAAAGATATAGTGGAAAATATTCAGATGTATACTATAAGTATGTGAGAATAATATAAGAGACATTAAGTAAGAAAGATTGCTGCTCTGATAAAGAGGATAGAAAGAAGGATTATCTAGATGTATTAGTGGAGAAATTTTGTAATCAAACCAAACGAATATTACAGCACTATGAGAACCATTAGAAGATTGTGTTTTCAGATTGGTGAAAGAAATATAGCAGATTCGGTGAAGAGATTTATAAATTATCCATCATCAGTTGGGCAAGCAACATTATCAAGGTGGAAGAGAAGTTCATGTGCAATGGGTCGGTGCTCACGAAGACAAAGTGGGGGTTGGTACTTCCTGTAGGTTGGAGCCTGCGAAGTGTGGGAGTCGAAGCTTCTAGTGAGTTGGTGCTCATAAACATAGAGGTTGTAGCCTCTAGTAGGTCATTGCCTACAAAATCTTTGTAAAATAGCAGTTTATATAAGAAAGCATTTATTTTTTGTGGTTTTCTACCGCATTGGGTTTCCATGTAAATAATTGTGTTATTGTGTTCATATGCATAATTGTTCATTTCAGCAATTAAAGTTAATTGTTTGAATAAAAGTTTTAAATTGGCAAAATTGTTATTATACTAATTCATCCCCCCCTCTCAATATAATTGTGTGCTCTTCAATTGGTATCAGAGCCAGTGCCTTCTATAAAGCCTAACCGCTTGAAGGTAGATCTAAAAGGAGCACAATGGGTGAGATCTTTCAAAACAATATGCCAATGTTTGATGGGACATACTATGCCTACTGGAGTACAAAAGTGGAAACCTATCTCACGGCTATTGGTTTCGATTTCTAGCAATCAATTGTAGATGGTTATACTCACAAACCGCACTAATGAATACAGCCAGAAAAAAAAAATGTGAAAACAACGCCAAAGCAAAACATGCAATTTTATGCAATTTTATGCAATCTTGCCGAATCAATATTCTCAAAAGTTATGCACTATAAATCTACCAAGGACATTTGGGATAAGCTGAAAAATGTTTATGAAGGGACCGAGAATGTAAAGAAATCCAAAAATAGAGGTTGTAGCCTCTAGTAGGTCGTTGCCTACAAAATCTTTGTAAAAGAACAATTTATATAAGAAAGCATTTATTTGTTGTGGTCTTCTCCTGCATTGGGTTTCCACGTAAATCATTGTGTTAGTGTCTTCATATGCATAATTGTTCATTTCAGCATTTGAAGTTAATTGTTTGAATAAAAGTTTTAAGTTGGCAAAGTTGTTATTATACTAATTGACCCTGCCACCCCCCTCTCAGTATAATTGTGTGCTCTTCACGGAGATCATGATACTTGTCATGATAGAGTTCATGACATTCTAATTACTTGTTATCTGGTCGACTACACTAAATTGATAGACATCTCAACAGATGTTAGTGCACATATCAAGTGAATATCACTATAAGTCATAGCTTCAGTCGAATTGAAGCTTATCAAATTGAAGTGGTATATATATATATATATATATATATATAGCCCCTCTTAATTTCTAACATGGCATGTTAAACTTCCAATAATTGCATTTGATATAATTACTGCCGTTGTCTCATATTATCAAGAAACATTAAGTGTTTCAACTGTCACCTAAGTTTTTATGTGAACCGTCATGCCCACGTAGGGAAATGACCCTACATGGCAATAGCCACGTATAGGTCATGTCTATATGTGAGCATGACCTTCAATACCATATTTATATACATTCGTTTCCGCTAAGAAACACAATCAATCAACGGTAATTGCAAGTATCTTCAACAGCGACTTCTTCCATATTCATCCACATTTTTTGTTAAAATACAACCCACTCTAAAATCAAATCTCCAATATCATATCGCAGGTTATATAAGTCACTGTTAAACACCAGATATATATTATATCATACATCAAGTTATCTGTTAAGACTTCAACTGATTCAAATCTCTATCAGACATCCTAAATTCCTTTATAGGTAGGTGTAAAAATAGTGCAAAATGAATCCACGTCATCATCTATAACACTCAGAAAAGGTGTTTCCTGAATGGATCGACCTTGATGTGGAGAGGAAATGATCATAACCTCTCCTTCTTCCTCTTCATCCTCCTCATCATGTTCTTCTCCAGATTCCTCCTCATCAAGTTCTTAAGGGTTCTAGAGGTGATTTAAACCCCTTTTCCGCATTTCAACTTAAACTTGAGGGATTTGGCTGAAATGAAAGATGTGCCATCTTTACTTGAAATTTCCAATTGGGATTTCCTTCCAAGTGGTCCAAAACTACCAGTCTACCCCAAACTTAAGATTCACCCTTTTTAGGCCTTTGATTTTTAACCATTTGTTGGTATCCACCTAGATAGACTGAATTTTATTAAAGATTGATATGCCTTCTTTCTATTGCCAATGTATGGGAAAAGGTGACTGCTTGTCAAAACCAGCATGAGGGTATTATGGATCAAGAATATTGCCATCATCTTTAATCTGGAGATTGGATGAGATTTCAAGCATGTTAAGATCAATGATTTGCTACAATGTGAGGTTGCAATAGTCCATCCTCATGATGTCCAGCTCCGTGCACAAGTCACTCCATATGTCCTTCATGCGATGAACATGGGTGAATGCTCTTTTGATCATTGAGTGCATTCCTTGATAATCAAAATCATACGTAGCCTTGAACTTATTCAATGTCATAAGATGAAGTTTTGCCTCCATATTTTTCAACTTGTAGACTAAACTGGTCATATACTAACCAATTACAAAGGGCTTGGTTGTAGTGATACCAAATCCTAGCCTATGTTGAGCATTTTGATACGATTGAACTTCCATGAGCTATTTGGCTAATTCCATCAATATGATTTTATCAATAGCATATCTCGACAGAGTATATGGTCCTCCTTTGAAATAGCCAACTTGTTGGTACCCACATAGACCCAGTAATTAAAACTTTCAATGTGGAGTCTTGAACCTCTTTGAACTAAGGTTCAAAGCAGTTCGAAGTGGTTCAATTTGATTGGAATAGGTTCAATGTTTCTTTGTTTCGAAATGATTCATCTTGTAGGTGCATTGGTTGTCATATTGAAGTTCAGCTTCCAGTTTCCAATTTGAGTTCAAGTTTCAAGATCGAGTTTAGTGGTTTCCTGATTGGTTCAAGGGTAATTCATGAGTTCAAAGGGTTCAAATTCAAAGTTCAGAGGCACCAATTCAGTTTCAATGCCACAAGATTATGGAGATTGCGATTTGAAGCCGCAAGCTCAAGGGATCAAGAAATGGTTTTGAACAAATTGCAAAAGACTCAGCACAATATAGGCAAACACCCTTAAATAGGCAGGAGTTCATGATTCTTCACACATTTGAAATGCCAAGTTGTCAGATAAGAAGATACTTACCACAACTATATTTGAGATAATCACCATAAAAAGTATAGTTTTAACAAATGGGCCCAAGCTAAATATTGAATAAAGTTGGTTACACATAGTTGTCTAAGTCACAATTTGGATTCCAAAGGTTTCCATTTCAGGAAAGGAACATGAATCATTGTTTGAAAGATACCAGAGGTGGCATTATGTTCATGATATGCAGCACAAGCAACCCAAACCGCAATGAGCTCATTCTCGATCCCGAGGCTCGAATCCAACAACTTAAAATGCAAAGGTGAATGTGGTGAGTTGAAGCCACTAACGACTCCAACTTAATGGGTACACAATGATGCAAATGCATCATAGCAATCTTCATATGATGAGAACAAGGGATTAATGAGGCACACCATTGGAGGCTTGATATGAAGGTGTGAACGAGACTTTGAGAAAAGTCAATCTCCTTCACTTTGAAGATAAATTGCCATATTGAGAGTTAATTTCGATGTAGTTGTTACTATTTAAAGAACAAATTTATGGCAGAGAGGAAGGCCTTGTTAATCAGATTCCCTTAGCAAAGGAGAGTGGTCCGTTTGGTAGAATTTCAAACACCAAGTAATGGATCTCGAGCCTCTCCATCTACACAATGGTTTGAAACTTGTTGGCAATGAGTCATTCAACAAACCACATCCCCTCACAACCGGTTTTATCATCAAAGTGCCCGAAGATGATGTATAATATAGGTCGACTGCTTGATAGCATGTCGCAGAGAAGCGAACTCTCAGCCTTAAGTCTATGGAAAAGACCGAGAATTTACATGTTCTATCTATCAGATGATAGTGGCCGAATCAGCAAAAGGGAGTCTCAAGTTCCATAAAAGGGAGAAATACCATCTAGGTCTAGTTATATAATTCATGACTTGCAATGGCATCTATAACATCTCTTATAAAGGCACGTTCAAAGTATTCGGGATGGGCACAAATGAAGGTTTAATAAAATATCAATGTATTCATGGCTCAAAGGACGCTCGGGATAAATGTATCAAATGCCAAGTCAACATAATGTGCACTCGAAATGTATGAATTATTGACCACAATATCCATAGCTTGAGCATAATGGAATGTCACCTCACTTAGACAGTGATGTGAAAGCTTATGAACATCAGGCCCGAGCCTCATCTCACAACACCAAGAAGGCGAAAGGAATTAAGAAAACTGTGGTTACACTTAGGAACACACAATGTTCACACATACATGGGAATTGTTTGACAGAATGTCGTAATCAAAAGGAAAGGTATTTGGCATCAACACAAACATAAGAGTGTCTTTTAAAATGCCTTTAGGGCTCAATGATTGAGGATACGGATTCTAGTTATGGCAAAGAGTGATGTTTTGAGATTGTGTTCATAGCTCCTTCCCAAGGTACGATGTCAATAAATTTGCACATCGTGTGGCTGTAATGAACGCTCTTGAGATCAGATGATTCTAAGTTGATCATTCAAATTTGATGAATGCATAACAGATATAGCTCTAGGTATTTGATGTCGTTGCAGAAAGAAGAATTGCTCACTGTAAAGAAGTCCACATGGAGGTCCGAGCTAAGAACTGGGAGAATAGACCATCTAAATGATCATTGATAATAAAACCCAAGCATTTGTCTTCAAGCCAGAATGTTCTGAGGGTGTCAAATGAGAGCATACGTGGCTCAGGGACCATTTTTAAAATTCACACCTAAGGAATGAGGTGGAAGTCGATTCATGGAAATCTCATAACACTTATTATAAGATTGAATGGTGGTCCCAGGAACAGATAATGAAGGTAGATGAGGCTACTCTCACATTTGTGGAAATTTCGGTGTGAGGATGTCATCCAAAGACCATTCTCAAGATTCAGTTATAAAACTAAATGGGTAGTTGCCCGCGACTATTTATGGTAGAGGAGTGAACAAAGAAAGGGTTCCAATTTTTCTAAATTGTACGGGGGAGACTTTGAGCGACAGCAAAATCAGAGACTATGAATACAAGGAGAGAAGAGAGACCATTTTCCAGATATTGGTTTTTATGTGTACCAAAAAGCAAAGCATGTGTTGTTTTGTTGTGTTCAGAGGAGTATTTTAGTGCATTAAAACTTTGATTTTGTGTATTAAATTCCTAATCAATGTTGATATTTGCATTATCTCGGTTATCTCTAAATGCAGTTTGATACATATATGATTACTGTCACAGTCATATTTTGGACTTTGTGCTTTAGTTGTTTGTGTGTTTGGAAAGGATCTTTCGTCTTTCTCTCTATGTCCATTACGTAATGTAGCGTTCAAGTGAGTGAACTTTGTGTCATTTACTGTTTGTTTTCCTTTAGTTGCTTAGCTTTTCCGCATCTATATTGTGTTTACGGATAGATGTTTGTAAACCTTTCTTGCTTTCAAGTTAAAAGCATTGTCAATCATAGTGTAGTTGATATATTGTAAATCTTACACGAGGAGCTGTACCCAAATAAATTCAGAGGGCGCTTACGCTTTTCAATAGCAAAGTGACCCAATTGTTAGTGCATATTCAATCTTCCTATCTGGGCTTTTGGGGTTAATTTGTATTTATTTCTTTGGAGGACAATTTGTTTGCTAACACAACTCTCAAAAAAGTGAAAGTTGGAAACTACAAAAAGATAGCACCAAATTGATTTATCCTAATCCAAACTTCATCTGAGTGTAATGTTGTGATTCCCTTCCGACACGTTCCAACTATTAAACAGTTATCAAGTGTTCATCAAATGCGCAATGGAAAGACCGTACGATGGTATTCTAGTAGACAATGCACATAAGGGAGGTCATACGGTGGTGTGGGATGCAATTGGGAATTGTACGGTGGCTTCAAAAATGATTGTACGGTACTAGTGGGATGTTATACAGATTGTTCGTACGATGATGATGGTGTACATACGGTGTGGTGGTGTTCATATGGAGTGATGGTGTCCATATGGTGGATGTGAAGGGCGTCATATGATATGCAAGGAAGGGGATGGACTATCCGGATCGGCTGTACGGTGGTGATGGAGGGGTGAAATGTCATACAGTGGTGTTGGAGGGTGTACGGAAGGGTTGAAGGGAGAGGGGGCATGGTGGGTGACAGAAGATTGTGCAATCCAATAAATTTATTAACCACAGGATCTCAACATAATCACAGAACATACACTATGCACTCAAACTATACAAAATTAGAGATATCCTCTAGAAGGCAATGATATTAGCAGACAAGATTAATGCTCCAAGTAGTACACAGACAGAATAGGGTGAGGGTTGAATACCACTGAAACCAGAATAGCCAAATAGAGAAGATCTTTCACTTCTGAAATGGTGAACAATCCAGAACTCCAACAGGAATTCGCAGTACAAAGAAATAATCCAAATCGCATACCTACTACTATCTACATGTCATGCTTAAATACCCTTCGGAGAAACTTCCCGACGTTACAAAGATAGCCAACGGCCATTCCTACGAAAACAATTAAATAAAAATGGGTCCGAGATATACTAAATCAATCGGCCCATTAACAAAGGTATGATTAAATATTAATTTTATGATGGGAACATTACAGTCCTTCTGTCCCTAAATTTGCTTGTCCTCAAGCAAATGCAAATCCGATTCTTGGAAACCTTATGTAATCAGCTTCTT
This sequence comes from Cupressus sempervirens, assembly GCA_028749045.1. Classification (NCBI taxonomy): domain Eukaryota; kingdom Viridiplantae; phylum Streptophyta; class Pinopsida; order Cupressales; family Cupressaceae; genus Cupressus; species Cupressus sempervirens. Next base: position 476,736,375 of record CM053783.1, on the reverse strand, counting down.
CAATTTCGAGTCAAGTACCAAATAGATCTTATCACCATAGTAAATGATATCATCAATAACTTGGTATCTTTCATCATATATATACCCATTCATCAACTGACATGCAAAAGTGTTCTTAGAGTACTCGACCAATAGATGGGCCCACCGATTATCTAGGGAATGGGGTAAAGTGTTGATTGTCATGTTTTTAATTGCAGCGTATGAGATCATATCATGTTTTAAAATGGCATCCATCTTCTTGATTGTGACTTCCCTTGATCCTATATTTGACATTCCTCTTATCAAGGCCTTCTTGTCATCCATCTCGAATGATAAGTCTATCCTCTTGAAACTTTGGGTGTACTGGTCAAGGGTCTCCATCTACTAGATGCCCAATATGATATCAGTATCAACCAAATCTATAACAAAGAAATCATTTGCCAAAGTATAGTTTCCCAAGGAGATTTTTAGCCGTGGGATCACATGAGTGCAGGGTAATAGGGTTCCTCTAGCAACCTTAACCTCAAATCCTCCATGCTCTACTACATGCAAGCCCTTACTAGTGACCAAAGATGAATTTGATGAAATTGAGTGTGGCATCATTATCAATCATGACTGTGACTCATTTCTCGTGAAGTGTGCCACGAACCTTAAAGATACTACTTCTGGCCATTGTAGTAAGGGTAGCAATGGAACCCCCTTTTTGTATCAGGGCATTATTCTCTCCTGCTGGTTACTTGCTTCACCAGTTACTATAGGTACTTGTCCTTCATTGTCGTCAGGAAACACCTCAATGTAAAGAATCTTTCCATTCCATAAGCAGCGATGACCTAGTTCCCTATACATGAAACAGAGCTTTTTCCTCTTGAGCTCTTGCCGAGAGTCTTCACCAACAAAGGTTTTTTCTGAATTGGCTCCTTGCCTTTGTCTTCTTGTGGGGCCGGTGTTGGCGTAGCTATGTGAATTTTGGAAGAAGATGCGGCCATATCATGCACCTTCTTAATAGCTTCATTGAGTACGCACAAGTTGAACCCTTTGATCCAGCCTCTCAAAGGCTTTCTCAGCCCATTCATGAATAACACGATTCGACGTCTTTCAAAGATGTCTGTGACTAATACTAACAACCTTTAAAACTCAATGATGTAATTATCTACCGTACATGTTTGCTTTAGCTGAACTAGATCTTTGAAGTTTAGTTCAGGATCCTTCCCATCAAAACTCTCAATGAATCTCTCAATGAACTCGACATAAGAGGTTACATGGTCGTGGCCAAAAGTAACCAATCCATGGTGACACCATTCTTGTACCACTCCTTCCAGATGGAGTGTTGCAAACTTGATTGCTTCCTCTTCAAACATCAGGTTGAGTTGGAAATAGGTGTCTGCCTTTAGAACCCATGCCTGTGCAGTGATGGCTCCAAATCCATCAAATGGTGATAAGTTTACTTTTCTGATCTTTCTCCTAAGATCATCATTAAAATAACCACGATTTCCCCCACCTAAATATCTCATTCTTAGATCACCATAGTCTCTATAAGATATATCACCTTCCATATTCGTGTTCCTCCAATCTTCCCGAAGTTTTTCTTGTATTTCTTGAAAAGTTGGCTCTCTTTCTTTGCATGGTGCTTCCGTTCTTGGAAGAAAGATGGGTATCAAGGGTTGAGAGCGAGAGGGTTGAGAGTTTGTCCTTCCCGTAACAAACTAATCCCTATGCCCATTTTGTTCTCCTGTTGTCTTTCCCTCGGACAATTTTTCTAGTGTTTCCTGCTTAAGCCTTTGGGTTTCATTGATTTGCATTTGGTTTATGTTGAGCTCTCTTAAAGGATTCATGAGTTCTGTCATAAGATCCTGAGGATCTGTTATTCTACCAACAAGAATATTTTGCCTTCTCCTTCGGGTATAAACTTGCATTTGCTTCCATAGGCTCGCAGAGTCATTGGCTCTAATACCACTATAATGTTATGATTCCCTTCCAATACGTTCCAACTGTGATTGGATATCAAGTGTTCGTCAGATGCACAACAAAAAGATCGTACGGTGGTATTTTAGTAGACATTGCACACAAGGGAGGTCGTATGGTGGTGTGGGATGCAATTGGGAGCTATACAGTAGCTTCAAAAGTGACTGTACGATACTAGTGGGATGTTCTATAGACTGTATCCGTACTATAGTGATGGTGTCAGTACGGTGTGGTGGTGTCCGTACGAAATGATGGTGTTTGTTTGGAGGATGTGAAGGGTGTTGTACAGTATGCAAGGAAGGGCATGGACTGTCAAGATTGGTCGTACAATAGTGATGGAGGGGTGAAAGGTCGTACAATGGTGCTGGAGGGTATACAAAAGGGGTGAAGGGAGAGGGGGTACAGTGGGTGACAGAAGATTGTCCAATCCAATAAATTTGTTAACCACAGGATCTCAATATAATCACCGAACATACAAAGTGCACCTAAACTATACAAAATTAGAGATATCCTCCAGAAGTCAATGAAATTAGCAAACAAGATTAATGCTCCAATTCGCCAAATCTGAGCCAAGTAGTATACAGACAGAATAGGGTGAGGGTTGAACGCCACCGAAACTGAACCAGCCAAATAGGGAAGATCATTTCCGAAATGGCGAACAATCCAAAACTCCAATAGGAATTCGCAATACTAAGAAATAATCCAAATCGCATACCAACTACTACCTACATGTCGTGCTTAAATACCCTTCGGAGAAACTTTCCAACAATTTACAAAGATAGCCGATAGCCATTCCTATAGAAACAATTAAATAAAAATGAGTCCAAGATATACTAAATCAATCGGCTCATTAACAAAGGTTTGATTAAATATTTATTTAATGACGGGAACATTAAACTGACACTCTCTTGATTACCAATTGTTTATTAAACCAACACCTAAAATATCCAAAAAATGCATCTTGGACTCTGTCATGTCCCCATTTTGGAGGTAATTTGATTTAATTAATTTAATTAATTAAGTTGTCCAAAATAATGAATATTTTATGAGGATGAATAATTGATTATTTTAATTAAATAAATAAGTGGTATTAAGTTAATTATTTATAAAGTTATCAAATAAATAAATATTAAAAGATAACTTTATATTTAATTAATTTAATAAAGTGACTTGAATTATAAAATATTTTATAAAGTCACTTAATAGATAAAATAAAATAATGTTCTAGAAGTTTCTGGAGAAAGTGGAGAAAAAGAATATATAGGCATGGAGAGCTCACTGTCTATCATCCAAGTTTATTTTTCTCTATTGTGTCTACTTGAGCATTTGTGGAGCTTGAAGGCCTGCAAGTATTCAGCTTAATCATTGGGAACGATAACTCCCAAGTGATTGCATAACTGAGGAGGTGAAAGATCCTCTGAAGGATTGCCCTTTGGAAGTGGCACTCAGCCATTTCAATTTACGCTTAATTTGTATACTCAGACTTACCTGAGGGTTTGGGTTTTTGGTTGCAAGAGAAAAAAAAAAGTCTGAAAAAGCAGATCCGAAAAATCAAAGCGAAAATGCAGCATTAGTAAAAATTATTACAGCCATCTACAATCAAGTTCCTTCGGATATTTCATGTATTTTTCTTAGCATTTAGATGCATATTAAAAGGTAAGGCTATAGGTGAAAGTTTGTATCAGATTTAAGCATTATTCTTTCGGATGTAAGCCAAGAGTCTTTGCCATTTCATACTAGCATTGTAGTTGACATTATATGTGCAATAAAGGAGACATAAGTTGCTGGTCTGATATAGTTGTAATTGAATATGTATTTATCATTCATGATCAGCTTATTAGTTTGCATGCCAATTGTTTCACAAAATGTCAATTGGTTGTAGTTTCTCTTTTTAGCATAAATAATGTTATAATTTTGCATACCAAGTGTTTGTATTAATGCCACTTGGCTATAAGTGCATTAACGCCATCATAGGTTGCATCCAAAGTGTTTGTCATAATTACTATTTTCTGTAGCAGCATATTGCAAGTAGTTTTAGTTATATATATGCATTGAATATTGTCAAAATAAGTTGCACATTCATGTTAGGTCATTGTTTAGTCAATTCTGAGTCTTCTTGCAAAAGATTCGCATTGATGCAAATTGAAGAAAGAGTCATTAAAGCAAATTGAAATACTATATCAGTCATATGACCCTTGTATGTGAAGTATTTAACAAAATTTCTCAATTCAGCATTAGAGGTTTTTAGTGGCCTATTGGTAGGGACCATTACAGTGGTATCAGAGCAGTTTCCTGCCAACCTGACAAGGTTTATGCAGCCACCATTCAATTTAGTTAATAAGAGCAAAAACAAAAGGGCTCTATTTACACAAGGAACTAGCACAACTGAGAACATGGCTGAAAGACATTCTCAAAGCCCACCTAGAATTATGAGAGATGATGAGGCTTTACAGCATCAGGATTGGCTTCTACAATCAATAGAGGCAAGTACACAGGCAATGATGACTATGATGCAACATTTGATTGGGGAAAACAGGAGAAATAATCACAATAATGACCAGGATGACAGGAGCGTAGCAAGATCACAACATGGGCAAAGGACACGGTCTGGGACAGCTAACAGACCCACACGTCCTACATTCAAGGAAGAAACTCCAGCACTCACACCTGATGCTATGGTAACAAATATTATAGTTGAACTCCGACAAGCAAGGAAAGAGTGGAATTAATTACCAACAAATGTACAGGACGGATGGACATTTGACAGGTACCTGAACTACAGAGCTGCCATGCAGAAGCAGGCAGATAAACACAGTGAGTTGCAATAAGTCACCAACAAGTTGACTAGATTTCTATTTAGCAAATCTTCTCACAAGGCAGATGACACAATTACCAAGAACTTGCATGAGGAGTTCGAGAATTTAGCGTACAGCCAGGCTAAGGTCTCAGATTCTACTCCGCCATAGGAGGAAGTGGTTAAGGATATTACACAGATTGATAGTAACTATCAACTTGACACTCAAGTGGAGACAGTTGTATACAGGTCGCCAGAGGGTGATGTCATAGGTACTCAGGATGGTTTGGTTACGACAGGCAGTGACTACAACGTAGAGGGTTCAAATGATGATTTTGAGGATGTTGTTGTGCACGATGGTGAGATACCTGGTAGAAATGAGCAGACATTGAGTATTCATAACTTTGCTAAGAGGGAGTACCAGGCACATTTGGATGCTTCGTCACATGAGGTTGAGGCCGGTAGTACTTCGCATGATTTGTTCAGCCAACTGAAGTTGAGCAAAGACAGTATTGTGACTTCATTATCTCATCATGACAGGATGTGGGATATGATAGAGGATCACATCCGGGTGATTCAGTTACAGGGTAGACATAAGGGAGTTCAAGTGAAGTCTTCTTGTGTTGACTTACAGGCGATTAGGGAAGGAATGGGAACGATGAAGTTGAGTTATTTACATCTTCTATCAGATCGCGACCATCTTCTTAGCCTTGCCGGAGACTATTCAGATGCCTTGAGGAGGAAGGAGGAAGAAGTTGACAGGCTTTCTTGCGAGCTTGAGGACACTCGAGCTTCTTTGGTGAATATTCCATTGGCATTACAAGACTTGGAGAGACATGGGGATGAGCATGGCGTGGAGTTGAGTTTAGTTTCATCTTGCACACCTGATAATCAACTTTCTACGGTAGGCGGATCATATGTGGTCGTCGATAATGTTGTGAGTTCATCTTGCATTCACATCCAGGATACAGGGACAGTATCGGACAAGTATGTGGAGTTAGTTGGTATTAGTCATATTACTCAGGTGAGGAGTTTGCTTGAGTTACCAGCTGATTCTAGTTACGAATATGGACTCGAGATTGTTATATTGGCGTTTGGGATTCAATTGACTGGAGATCTTTATCACTTTTTGGTAGCAGTGATTGTTTGGGTGCTATCATGGATTTGATTGGCAAATTGCATGGTGTTGTTTTTTCTTGTGTCAACAACTTGTTCGATGTTGGTATTAGTTTTTATACACCGGTGTTGGGCTTTGTTCATATATCCAATCGACCATTCTTGCTGGAATGTGTTGATGATCTTAAGTGGATTTGAAGTTCAGTTGAGCAGTGATTCACCCTTCATTCATGGATTCTTCTTGGTTATATTGCAGAGGATATTGCAGGAGCCTGCGTTGACTGACAGCAGTATAGCTCATGACTACATTTGGGATCCAAGTGGATTGATTGGTTTATTGTTCAATCATTGCTTGGGGACAAGCAATTTCAGGAAGGCCGGATTGTCATGTCCCCATTTTGGAGGTAATTTGATTTAATTAATTTAATTAATTAAGTTGTCCAAAATAATGAATATTTTATGAGGATGACTAATTAATTATTTTAATTAAATAAATAAGTGGTATTAAGTTTATTATTTATAAAGTTATTAAATAAATAAATATTAAAAAATAACTTTATATTTAATTAATTTAATAAAGTGACGTGAATTATAAAATATTTTATAAAGTCACTTAACAAATAAAATAAAATAATGTTTTAGAAGTTTCTAGAGAAAGTGGAGAAAAAGAATATATAGGCATGGAGGACTCACTGTATATCATCCAAGTTTATTTTTATCTATTGTGTCTACTTGAGCATTTGTGGAGCTTGAAGGCCTGCAAGTATTCAGCTTAATCATTGGAAACGATACCTCCCAAGTGATTGCATAATTGAGGAGGTGAAAGATCCTCTGAAGGGTTGCCCTTTGGAAGTGGCACTCAGCCATTTCAAGTTGAGCTTAATTTGTATACTCAGACTTACCTGAGGGTTTGAGTTTTTGGTTGCAACAGAAAAAAAAAACAGTCTAAAAAAGCAGATCCGGAAAAGCAAAGTGAAAAAGCAGATCCGAAAAAGCAAAGCGAAAAGGCAGCATTAGTAAAAATTATTACAGCCATCTACAATCAAGTCCCTTTGGATATTTCATGCATTTTTCTTATCATTTAGATGCATATTAGAAGGTAAGGCTATAGGTGAACGTTTGTATCAGATTTAAGCATTATTCTTTCGGATGTAAGCCAAGAGTCTTGGCCATTTCATACTAGCATTGTAGTTGACATTATATGTGCAATAAAGGAGACATAAATTGATGGTCTGATATAGTTGTAATTGAATATGTAGTTATCATTCATGATCAGCTTATTAGTTTGCATGCCAATTGTTTGACAAAATGTCAATTGGCTGTAAGTTCTCTTTTTAGCATAAATAATGTTATAATTTTGCATACCAAGTGTTTGTATTAATGCCACTTGGCTATAAGTTCATTAACGCCATCATAGGTTGCATCCAAAGTGTTTGTCATAATTACTATTTTCTGTAGCAGCATATTGCAAGTAGTTTTAGTTATATATATGCATTGAATATTGTCAAAATAAGTTGCACATTCATGTTAGGTCATTGTTTAGTCAATTCTGAGTCTTCTTGCAAAAGATTCTCATGGATGCAAATTGAAGAAAGAGTCATTAAAGCAAACTGAAATACTATAACAGTCATGATCAACTTATTAGTTTGCATGCCAATTGTTCGACAAAATGTCAATTGGCTGTAGGTTCTCTTTTTAGCATAAATAATGTTATAATTTTGCATACCAAGTGTTTGTATTAATGCCACTTGGCTATAAGTGCATTAACGCCATCATAGGTTGCATCCAAAATATTTGTCATGATTACTATTTTCTGTAGCAGCATATTGCAAGTAGTTTTAGTTATATAGATGCATTGAATATTGTCAAAATAAGTTGCACATTCATGTTAGGTCATTGTTTAGTCAATTCTGAGTCTTCTTGCAAAAGATTCTCATGGATGCATATTGAAGAAAGAGTCATTAAAGCAAACTGAAATACTATAACAGTCATATGACCCTTGTATGTAAAGTGTTTGACAAAATTTCTCAGTTCAGCATTAGAGGTTTTTAGTGGCCTATTGGTAGGGACCATTACAGACTCTCCTATAGTGGTATTTGCTATGCAACAAGGTGAATGATCATAATATTTGCAAATAGGAACTTGAAGTCGATCTTCTTTGGTTGAAAGCCCTGAGAAAGATCCCGTGGATGTAGTGATGTAGACCATGTAGGAGTTTATGTAAACGGTGTTAAGGTTCCCACATTGAGCAATTGTTCACAAAGTGCAGTATTGATAAGCTCTCCCCAAAAGATAGGTTCTTCATTATCAAATATCTGTAAAATGAATTTGTACATCCATGGCTCAAAGTCACTGGAATCTTTGAGACCATATATTCTACTAAAGAAAGTAATCAAGTCCTTATATTCTAGATTGAAGTTAGATTTGTGTATGGTTTTGGGTCATCTTGAAAAAATTGTTTCTTCTGACCTCCCACCAATATGCACTAATATACCTTTGATAATCTGCCTTCTTCTCATTCCATAACTCCAAAGATATCTCTTTTGACAAATCCACACGCTCTGCATTTTGATGATGACCTTTCCATCTGCATCTTCGATTGTCTTGGTCTCTGGACTGAAATGCCATGCACATCCTAAGATGAATTTTGGTTTCAAGGCAGCCATAGGGAAAGTAGACACCATATGAATATTACTTTTCTTGATGCATCTCATTTTGTGATTTGAAGAAGCTTGGACCCTTTGTATGAAATCAGCCATATCAACATGCCCGATCTCTGAGACCGAAACATTATCTAGAGGTGATGAAACCTAAGATGCAGTTGCATGAGCTAACTCTTTGTCGTATTGGTACTTCATCTTTTCTTTGGATTTTGTGGATGAGAGAATATCTTGTTGTGTTACAAAATGAAAATTCCAAAATGTGAACACATCAATAGAGGATATTTCCATTAGGACGTTGATTCTTGACCAGCAACAATGGATCTGAGGGATAATATGTTTGAAGTATAGATTCAAAAGGTCTTATGTAATGGCTTTGAATGGAAATGTTAAGCATATGCAAAGGGCTGAAATGAGATTCAAAGAGATGAAATACATGTGCGTGAAGAATGATTCCTTATGTAAATGCTTTGAGGAATGAAGACCAGGCACATGGGAATGCATGCAAATGAGAATTTTGGGTTTTAAAGAGTGACCTTTAGCCAAAATCGGGTTCTCTGGATGCAATTACACGTAAAGAGATTTACATGTAATCGTTATTTTTATGCGAACATGCAAATTAGGCTCGAAGGATGGAAATGCATGAAAATGAGAATGAAGTATGAGATTACATGTAAGTGTGGATAAGGGATGAAATTACATGCAAAAGTATATGGAGAATGAGATGCAATGTGCTATGGCGTGTAATGATGGATGTGGAATAAAACGATGCACTTGCATGAAAAGGTGAAAAGTGGAACGAAGTGAAATGATCTTGCATTTTTAGGAAAGAACTTGCAACTTCTTTGAAAGAAGAAAAATAAAACAACAAGCAAACAACCAACAAACTAAACACAAAACGAAAACATACCTTTGGTCTTTGACTCAAACATGACAAGAACAAAGTTGCTCTCCTATGCAAATTTGAATTTAAAATTTGGGGAAATTCTTAACACTCAAAAATGGAAGTTCTCTTATTTAAAGAAAAATTGCACTTTTGATGGCACATCTTGGGACAAATGTACAAAGATGAAAGGAAATATGCAATGAAATAGCAAGGAATTGAAAACTTCAACTTACTTGGTGATCAAAGAGTCAAATGTGGAGAATTGATTGGTTTGAAGAAAAGTTCTCCAAATTCAAATCCAAAAACAACTATATTGACTCCTTCAACTTTGCAAATGATGGAAATTATGAGCAATGAATGGACGTTTTTGCATGGATATGCCAAAAGCATGGTCTCTTACCTCCAATACACAAGTCATTATTTGCTAAATATCAAATATAGGGATTTTTTTGCCAAAAACATGTTCTTGGAATACCATGATATGGGTCCTTTTTGACAACAAATGGCAAAAATGTGTTCTTTGATAACAAGTATAAAGCACAAAACCTCAAAACGATTCCTATTTGAGCAAAAACGTGATCAAAATTGTCCCAAATTTGGGTATTTTATGCAAAAACGTGACTTCAAAATGCCATGAAATGAAACGGTTTTTGTATGAGATTCAACGTCTATGGCATAAGAATGTATGAAGATGCAAAAACGACCTTGGTCTCATGGATTTCAAGTCATAGCATGGGCGGATCTAGAGTTTCTTAGCAAAAACGTGTTCTTGGGATGCAAGAACACGAACAATTTTGCCCTCTGCAAATTCATGATCTTAGGATGCATTTGTATGTGTTTCAAAGGCAAATCGCACTCTCTAAGGCACTTTGCATGTTTTAAATGGCATGAAACTAGTCTCTTATGCAAATTGCACTCTTGGAATGCATTTGCATGTTTTAAAAAGCATGCATTTGGAGTCTAGATGCAAATCGCATTCTAGGAGGGGCATTACATGTTTTAAAATTTGTCCATACAATGCATGTAGTGCAAAATCGCACTCTCCAAGGGTCACTACATGTAATGCATTTTCATGCCTTTGAGCCTTTAGATGCAAATCACACTCTTGGAGACCCATTGCATATTTTTAAAAAGTGTGCATTTACATGTTTTAAGTATTTCAAAATGCCTTTCTAGTGCAAAATTGCATTCTTTAGAGGCATTTACATGTAAATAGGTTGAAAAACATGTATACGCACAACTTAAGTGATCAATTAAGCACATGTTTAAGTGATTTTTGAGGATATATCACTTAAGTGAAAAATAACATAGACAGTACATACTTTAATTACTATGTGCAAATATCATTTCAAAAAGTAATATTTTACTTAGATGTTTAAAAATAAAACATAAAGTAACTCAAAAATAAATCAAACTATACAATTCATAAAGTCACTTAAAGTGAAAAATTTAAAAAGCAACTAAACATAAAAATATAACATAAAGTGTTTTATAGTCATTTAAGTGATAAAGTAACTTAAAAAACATAACATAAAGTGAATTTATGTTATATTTTTTAAAATGTGAATGTCAACATGAAAATATAACATGATTTTTTAAATCGTGCAATTGGATCTGGAGAGTCCACTTTTTGGGCACTTATTTGGTCATATATTTTGATTGCCAAGTCCGATTAAGCCCTCAAATAGATCGAATCGAAGGGAAAACCGAAAGCAATGATTTGAGCAAAACCAAAAGACCAAAAGCAAACAAACACACACTTAAAAACAAGAAAAAGGACTTTGAAGGCTTCAAAGATCAAGCATAGGCTTAACAAACAAAAAAACTAAAAGGTCTTGACGAAAGCCTTCAATAAAAGGAATTATTATATTAATTGAGGTCAATTGGTTGATCAATGTCAGCCAATTAAATAATGAACTAAACTCAAAGAAAAACGAAACTAAGTTGAAAAGGCTTCATATTGTTACCTACATTATGTGGTGACAAAATGCAAGACAACCTGAAGATGCATTCCAGGTCAATGAGGAGGAGAAACCACCAAGATTAGTCGGGGTTCCATTAGATGAGGATGCACTTCTCCGCATGGGCTATGACGAAGATGGGTGATTTTGATGCAAAGTTGGTTGCTCTAGATTAGGAGATGACTTTTTATGTATTTTGATTTTTATATTGAACATGAAACTATATGGCAGCACTAAGCCTTTGGACATTTTGGTTTTGTATGTTAAACTTATTTACATATTTTTATTATCATGTGCATATATGACATTGACAATGAATTCTGATGTCCAAATTTTGAATGCGTATTGTGTTTTGAAACACGAAAATGATGTAAACTTGTATGTTAAGGCTCTATGATGAATAAGTGGCATGCTTTATCAATATTTTCATATGAATGTCATGTATATTTGCAAATTTCCTTAAATTTAAAAAAAAAATCCTATATTGTTCATAGTCACCACTTTTGCCCCCCTCCCCCACTCCCCGTGCCCCCCCCCCCCCCCCACCACCCAATTTTGGCAAAAGAAATTCTCATCCCAAAAACCTGCCCTCCCCCACCACCGCCCTATCGTCTACCATCCTCATCCCAGAAACTCAGGGTAACTTCTTTCATGACATATCAATATTCAAGGAAACTTTAAATATTTACCATTCAATCTTTACATTCTCTTGATCATTGGAAATCATTAAAAAATTGCTCTTCATCATAATATTTCGAAGGCAATAATCTTTATCATGTACCACTCTTTTCTTTATACTATGAAAATTATATCAAGCCCAAAGTCATATTAAAAAAAAATCTCAAAGTCAAAACAAATGTGAAATAGATGGAGTATGTGTAATTTTAATTAGCAGTTTAGAACAACTTACTCTTGAATCATTTATTTAAAACAACATAGGCAACAAGCACTCAACTATACATTCATCTTGATTTTGCATATTGGCTGACTTCTTTCATGACATATCAATATCCAAGGAAATCTTAAATATCTACCATTCAGTCTTTACATTCTCTTGATCGTTGGAATAGATGGAGTAGGTGTAAAAAATCCTACTCTTCAATCATTTGTTTAAAACAACTTAGGAAACAAACACTCAACTATACATACATCTTGATTTTGCAATTGGTCAACTTCTTTCATGACATATCAATATTCAAGGAAATTTTAAATATTTACAATTCAGTCTTTGCATTCTCTTGATCATTGGAAATCATTAAACATTTTCTCTTCATCATGGTATTTCAAAGGAAATAATCCTTATCATGTAATGCTATTTTCTTTATGTTATGAAATTATATCAAGCCCAAAATCATTAAAATTAAGAAACAAAAAAACTGAGTCAAAAGAGATGTTAAATAGATAGAGTATGTGTCAATTCAATTAGTAGTTTGCAATTGCAAAACAAGTGAAAAAAACTATGAGATGTTCAAGGCTTTTCTCTTAGCTTTCCCAAATCATGGCAAAATAATTACCTTGGAAATCAAATGCAAAATCCGATGACAAAGAACCAATGTTTTTCCCGATCCCTAGAAAACAATATAATTACTTTAGTATATTACATATTAAAGAAATATAAATCATGAAACTATCAACAATTAGGGTGTAGTCAAATGGAAGTAGTTTTATTCACATTTACAAATATAAGAAGATAATATGTAGAGAACAAATTTGGAAAGCAAATCGAAAGCATTATTTCATTTATTTCTCTAAAATTAATTAGCCTAATACAATTATTAATTAGAAATTAAACTTACAATTGTTAATACAAATTTAAGCTAACTTATTAACTGCACAATCATGTCAATTCAAACAGTACGAAAATGAAACTGTTTCAGAATATGATGTCCCAACAAAGGTAGAAAACACAACCATTTGAAGTCCTACATTCTGCCAACGTTATAGTTATATATATCAAACCAACATACAAAACACTCTTCTTTAATAGCGGAGCTGTAATAATCACATCATCCAAAGAGAAGATAATAAAAAGACCAAGCAACATGATCAAGTTATCAATATAATCGTAATAAAATCTCTCAATTACTATCGCTTTGGGATTAGGTTAAATAGACTCAATCAGCAAGTCACTTTGCAATGAATGGTTCTTTCAAGCAATAAAGTAAAACTCGGAAAAAATAACTAACATACCATCTATTGCAATAATAGATAAGCTTCTATTGTTAGTTAATGGTTATCTGTTTGTAATATATTGTAAATATTAGAATGTTTCTATATTTAGTTAGCTATAGTTATCTGTTAGCTTTCTTTAGTTTTCTTTTAGCTAGAATAGAATATTTCTATTCTTTACGATTGTTTCCTATGCAAACATTGCCTTATTCTTTTGTATTTATAGACATCCCGATCTCTGTTAATAACAAGCACGTATTTTACCAGTTATTTCGTAATATGGTATCAAAGCCAATACATAAAAAAAATTCAACAAATTTATAATTTCTTTCAATATTATTTGTTCAAATTTTTTAAAATTATTTCAGTATCTTTCTCTTCAACCCACTTAGGGTTTCTAACTTGAGAAATTCGAATGCTAAAAATCACGTTTTTTTGTGCAACTCTACATACAAGAAAAATGCATTTTTTGTGAAAAATCTGACAAAAATCGTGATTTTCAGGAAGATATTCCTATTTGTAGCGTCTTTAGGTTGAAATATGGGCTTCTCTTGGTTTTTAATGGAACCACGACTTGGTTTATAGCCGCCATTGCCGTTTTCTGAGGCCATTTTATCATACATTTTATGTTGGTCACGTGTCTACTACACTTGCATTTTTTGGGTAAAATATGTGTTTCTTTTGTGACAACCCTTCATTGTCTCTGTTGTCCTTGCAAAAATGCCTCCATTCTAGAAAAAATCGAGCCTTTTTCAACTTGCAAACACCATTTTTTCTTGCAACTTCGATCTCCATGGCTACCGACTAGGGTTTTCTTTGAAACCCTAAATTTTGAGCTAGGAAAATTTTTTTGATTACATTGGTGAGTTTTTCGAGATCTCAACTAGGTTGTCATCCGATTTTTCTAGGTGCCTCAATTTTCGAGCCAACGGATCTAGAAACTAATAAAAAATTCGTTTTGAGTTTTTTGAGTTCTCTTCTAGGTCACCCTTCAAATTTTCTAGGTCTTCCATTTTTTTGCCTTGAAGAACATGCCTTCACAGAGACACACTTTTTCATTAGAAAATGTGTTATGGCATCTTTGACAAATATACTGCTCGAGAGCAACTCAAAATTCAATGATCGAAATTATGGCACTTGGAAGTAGCGTATCATAGCAATTTCTGAATATCAAAATACCAATTAGATTGTTCTAGGTGTTACACAACGTCCAACTGCACCTGGCACTAATCAAGATTCATGGGATCTGAGTAATCGAGAGGCAGTTATGCTTCTCAAATTATCTATCGTTGATGATTAGCTCTCTCAGATTCCATCAGGCAAGACAGTTGCCGAGTTATGGGCACATCTCAAAGGTCTTCATGAGACTCTAATAAAAGCAGAGCTTTCTTCTTGAAGAACACTATGTTTTCTATTATCATGGATGAGAGAACCTCGCTCTAGGCTTACCTAAATAGGATTTCTATTATCAATCGCTTGCCATCGGTTGCAAGATGGAAGAAGAGGACATTGCGGTCATCACTCTCTGAAGTTTACCAAAGTCCTATGAGCATTTTATCAAGACTCTCAACATTATGTCTTCTGGTGTTGATGTCAAGTTCACTGATCTCTGCACACTTCTGCTTCAACAAGATCGATGGAAACAACAGTTCGATAGCAGTTCCAACTCCACCGCCACAAAGAAAGCCTTCGCTGTTAAATCCTTTCAGAGGGATAAAGGCAAGTCTCAGCAGTCTTCTCAATAGAAGTCCTCTGCTCTAGCTTCAAAAGGCTTTCGGAAGAAGAACATCCAATGCAACTATTGCCACAAGTTTGGCCACATGAAGGTTGAATGTCGGAAACACTTAGCAGCCAAATGTAAGCAATCAGGTTCGCAACCCAAAGCAAACAGTGTGGAGTATACTGAGCAAATGGAATCTGCCTTTTACGCTTTCATAGCTAAAAGACCCACAGATCATGTGAAGTCATATGCTGGTTATATTGATTCAAGTGCCTCTTGTCATTTCACCCACTGCAAAGATTGGTTTACTAACTGTCAGCCTTATTCAAATTCTATTATTTTTGGTGGCAAAGAAGAGTACACTGTTGTCAATAAGGCAACATTCAAATTAAATTTGTTGGTGGGAATCTCATTTTCCTCGATGTGTACTATGTTCCAGGGATGGAACTAAATCTACTCTCAGTCAGGCAATTGTTGCGACATTCTCCACACTTGTATCTCACCTTTAGTTCACATTAGTGTACCATCACTAATAGGGTGACTCAATCTATTGTTGTAGTAGGTCTTGAGGATCATGGTCTTTTCTGACTTACTAATTCTGATGATTCTTGGGACTTAGCTATGGCTTCTCGGCAATCTTCTATTAGCACACTTTGGCATCAACAGTATAGGCACTTAAATGTGCATTATCTCTCTCAGCTTACTTGGGAAGAGCTTGCTCTCGGTTTGCCAGAGATTTTGACTCAACAACTTGGAGTTTGTGATACATGTCAGGTTGGGAAGCAATATTCCACACCTTTCACCATTGGCGATTCATGGCGAGCTTCTCAAGTATTTCAACTTGTTTGTGCATATATCTGTGGCCCTATGACCACTCTTGTTCTTGGGACCAAGTATTTTATGTTGTTTGTTGATGATTTTAGTAGAAAAATGTGGGTGTACTTTCTTAAAAAGAAATCAAACGCAATTCCTATATTTCAGAAGTTTAAACCTTTAGTTGAAAAAGAGTCTAGGAAATCTATTATTACTCTTAGATCAAACAATGGAGGGAAATTTTGTTCTAATGACCTCTCTAGCTTCTTGGATACTCATAGCATCAAATGCCAGTTAACCACACCCAACACATCACAATAGAACAGTGTAGTTGAACATCGGAACAAAAAATCACCAAGATGCCTCAATCCATGCTCCAACACAAGCATGCTCGGAAGAAGTTCTGAGCAAAAGCAGTTAACACTACAATTTATCTTTTGAACCGGTCACCCACAATGTTGGTCAAAGGTAAGACTTTGGAAGAGGCTTGGTCAAGTCACAAGCCCAAAATCAATCACCTGAAGGTTTTTGGCTCCCTTGCTTTTGTTCGAATCCTTGATGCATCAAGCACCAAGTTGGATGCCAACAGTCAAAAACTCATGCTTGTTGGATACAGTAGTCTTCACAAAGCCTACCGCTTGATCGACACTAAGACATCTCGTCTCCTATATAGTCATGATGTAGTCTTTGATGAGCAGCGAGGCCCATCCATGTTTGTTTCTCATGTTCCTGATCCACCAAGCCAACCTATGAAGGCTCATAATTTGGGAGTTAGGCTTCCATTGGGTCCACCTGATGGGGGGCTCTAGTAGCTCCTACAGCTCCAGCTATACTAGTGATTCCTATACAGACACCTCCAGCTTCTCCTATAGGATCACCTCGCTTTGTAGATGCTTCACCTAAGTTTTATCTAGATTATTTTGATGAGGAACTTGATCACCAAGCATCTCTTGATACTAATGTTGGTCATTCTCCTCTCTGGCCTAAGTGATGGGCTAAAACACTTGCTAATCTTCGTAATGATGAGCTCATTGATGGGAGAACTACTACTCGAAAAAAGAGCAAACCTACAGAGTCTGTTAACTTCGCTCTCATGGCCAACATTCAGTGTGTTTGAACCTCAAACATATTCTGAGGCTAAAGGAATTCCAGAGTGGGAACAGGCCATGACATCTGAACACCAGAGCCTGCCAAAGAATAACACCTAGGTCCTTTCCGATCTTCCACTAGGGAAGAAACCCACTGGCTGCAAATGGGTTTACAAAATCAAATACAAATCTGATGGTACTTTGGATATGTTCAAAGCTCGTTTAGTTGCAAAGAGTTTTTCTCAGTACCAGGGTATTGATTATGAGGAGATCTTTGCTCCTACTGCAAAGATGAGCACAATCAGAATAGTCCTAGCCA
Organism: Cupressus sempervirens; assembly: GCA_028749045.1. Taxonomy (NCBI): domain Eukaryota; kingdom Viridiplantae; phylum Streptophyta; class Pinopsida; order Cupressales; family Cupressaceae; genus Cupressus; species Cupressus sempervirens. The sequence goes on along the minus strand of CM053783.1, from coordinate 476,718,908 downwards.
TGGCAACACAATTTTGCTAGAAGGTCCATCAGATGGACATCAAGAGTGCTTTCCTGAATGGTGATCTCCACGAAGAAATCTACATGGCACAACCTCCTGGTTTCAAAGTTGTCGGTAAAGAACATCAAGTTCTCATATTAGTGAAAGCTCTCTATGGCTTGAAGCAAGCCCCTAGGGCATGGTACATAAAAATTGATAAGTACCTCAATGATCAAGGCTTCAAGAGGAGTTCTTCAGACTCAAATTTGTATATCAAGACTACTAACAATGACATAATCCTTCAAGTTATTTATGTGGATGATTTGATCATCATTAGTAGTTTGACATTTTTTATTCAGGGAATCTAACAGAATTTATGCCAGTCTTTTCATATGAGTAACCTTGGGTTCATGCATTATTACCTAGGTGTTGAGGTTTGGCAACAGTCTTCTGGTATATTCATCTCTCAATCCAAATATGCCAAGGCTATGTTAGACAAATTTCGTATGTAGGATTGCAAGCCTGCATCTACACATGGCCAAGTCTGATTCTCCTCCTGTTGATGATACTACATACAAGCAACTAGTAGGGAGCCTCATCTACCTCCCTGCTACTAGGCCTCATATCAGCTCCGCAGTCAGCTACATCTCACGCTTTATGACCTCCCAAGACTGATCATTGGATGGAAGCAAAGTGTGTGGTTCGTTATGTGAAGGGCACTTAAGATTATGGACTTCTTTACTCTCGAAGTTCTAATCCTAAACTCGGTGGGTTCACGGATTGAGATTGGGCTGTCATGTCCCAAATTTGAATGTAATAATTTAATTTAATTAATTAATTAACTAGTCCCAGAATTTAAATAATATAACAAAAGGACTTTTAATTAATTAATATGGGGCCCAAGTTAATAATATTTTCATTTGTGGTTCTAATTGATTTAGTATATCTCGGACCCATTTTCATTTAATTGTGTCTGTTGGTAGGTGTGGTTGTCGGCTATCTTTTTACACCCTCGGAAAGGTTTCCTCGAGGGGTATTTAAGCACGACATGTAGGTAGTAGTTGGTATGCGATTTGGATTATTTCTTTGTACTACGAATTCTCGTTGGGACTCTGTCGTTCGCCATTTCGGAAGTGAAAGATCTTCCCTACTTGGCTTTCAGGTTTTGGTGGGATTCATCCCTCACCCTATTCTGTTGTTGTATTACTTTGCTCGGATCTAGCAATTCCGCGAACTATCTTTGTTTGCAAATACTTATATATCTATCAATTTGTGATTTGGTTTTCAATATTTGTAGTGGCATTGTTTGGTGTCTCTGGCAAATGCAATCACTTGTACTGATAATTTTGAGCACGGCCTGAATCATTGGCGAAGCAACCTGCAAGACCTTCCATCCCTCAAGGCACTATACCATTCGTACACATACAGTACATCAACCTACGACCAAGATAGATAACGTATGGCCTTCGTCAACCTATTGTCCATACTGTACGGCCAAGGCCCAAATACCATACGGCCTGTCCCTCCTCTGAAGTATAGCCAACTACATCTACCTTACAACCACCCATCAAATACCTTCGTACGGCCTCTTGAGCCTACCATACGGCCATCTTATTATCTCCCTGCCCACGCCGTACAGCTCCCAGTACTGATCATAAACCATCATTGACCGTACACCCCCTTCCTGCTCGTCGTGCAATTACCTGTGTGTGTCATACGCTTGCCAGTCACACCGTACGAGAGCCTATCTTACCGAGGGCTTCCCATCAATTCGTACAACCATTTCTATTGGCTCACTTAATCATCATTTTTGCAAATACTTGAACAAGAACATCACATGGGCAGGCTCTGTTGACGATAAAAAGTCAACTTTTGGATGTGTTAAGTTTGGGATCTGGTGTCGTCACCTTGACCAGTAAGAAGTATCAAGCAGTTTCTCTCTCCTCCACCGAGCCTGAATACAGAGGAACAGTTAAGGCGGGTTGTGAAGTTGTTTGGCTTCGTCAGATGCTTGGAATATGCAAATGTCACCAACAAGACCGACCACTTTGTTTGTTGATAACGAAGGTGTTATCAAGTTAGCACGAAATCCAGTCTTCCATGAACGAACCAAGCATGTGGATGATCACTATCACTACATACGACAGCTGGTTGTAGACAGAACAATAGACTTGCAGTATGTTCCTACCATAGATCAGACTGCAGACATTCTCACCAAGCCTCTTGGTCCTAATAAATTTGTCAAATTTTGAGGACAACTTGGTGTTGTGGATAGATTAACCAATAAGGGAGAGTATTACAATAATAGATAAGCTTCTATTATTAGTTAATGGTTATCTGTTTGTAATCTATTGTAAATATTAGAATATTTCTAATATGTAGGTAGTTGTAGTTATCTATTAGCTTTCTTTAGCTTTCCTTTAGCTAGACTAGAATATTTCTATTCTTTATGATTGTTTCCCAAGGAAACATAGCTTTATTCTTTTGTATGTATAGACCACTCGGTCTCTATTAATAACAAGCAAGCATTTTACTAATTAATTCGTAATACTCTCCTTATTTCTGCCCAAGGACAAATTGAGTTAATTAAATTATAAGCTAAGTATATTAACTAAGGTATTGATCAGTTAGAAGGGAAGTTGTGATCTCTAGAGGATTAATTAATCACTAACAAAAGGTGTGATCAAGGCATAGAACGAAAGGATGCATCCACATATTAGTGGAGGATCAATACCATTCCAGTCAGAATCATCAATTATTTCTATTTCTCATTCTCATCCATATTTGAATCCCCCTAATTGAGCAGTAGTCTTCTGAAGACAAATTCAGGAACAACACCAAAGATATCACCATTTGAATCTATATATCAGACAAGTGATTACTTGAGGTGGGTGGTCCGATCAGACCCAAACCACATTATCAATTGCATATTTCTAAAGAATTATCAGGCACAACCACTATTGTATCATTGCTATAAACGATAAGAAGAAGATCAATAGGATAATTTACACAGCTATATCTGAGACAATGGGATTAAATCTATAACATCAAAATGACCAAGCCTTTTACATTGCAGATTGGAGTATAGCACCCATATCAGAGATAACCATAGCACAATTCACATAGCTAGATCAGAAACAGAAATGGATGGATACTCCATCATATCAAATCAATAAGATTCATACTGAATATCAAATATATCCATTGCTTCAATATAGTTGAATATCACATATTAATTGAGACATCGATTGTATGACATAAGTTTTTAGTATTTTCAATATATAACAGTAGATAAGTTGAAAGATTGTCATTCTAACATAAGTGGTATCATCAATATAAGTCTAGCAAAGTATCAAGATATCGTATTTTTCTTCTGTAAGTCAAGTATTCAATTAGAGAGAAGCCTCTGCAATTGAATTATAATTAAATCGTCCCATAATCTCAAGAATTCACATAAGGGGATATTACAGAGTGGTAAAAGAGATAGCTATCCTGCCAGCCAAGGAAGAGACTAACATGGGAGAATTCGTTAATAAATTAAATCAATACATGGAGAAACAAATAGACAACAACAGATAGCACAATTATTTCAAACTTACAAGCATTGACCTAATAATCAACACTGCGACTGAAGCATCGATTCATGGCATACGAATTATATTATAATGTCACCGTTAGAATGAAAGCATAGAAGTACTCTGCTATTAATGCATTTTATCTGCTGATAATGTATTTTACCTTCCCTAGATGCATTTCCAATATTATTGGTTTCAGAATAGAAAAAGTAATGAGCTTGATTTCAATATTTCTGTTGTTATTTTAGTAAGTAGCATTATAGACAATTCTGTGTTCTGGCAATTCAATATCTATTTTCAACTATTGCTAACTTAGAATAAATCAGAAAAAATCAAAAGTAGAGTGCTGCCCATTACAGACCTATTCATTTTTCACTCCATTTTAATCATGCTATCATCTGAAACTTTAAATGTACACAAGCATTGATCTTTTGGATCCATGAAAAGCAAATTAAACCCAATGTTCCTACTTTTGAAACTCAATTGGTAGGTCTAGGTGACTTGCCATGGTTCTTAGCCTTCCATGTTCTTTGTCTCCCTAAATGAGTTGTTTCTGCTTCTTGTTCTTTTAGGTATTTAGGTTGCCTACTTCTCTCCATGTTCAACTCTTCTGATATGTAAGATAATTTTGGGTTTGACCAACAAAGATTGTTATCCTTCACTTGCAACAAACAAAAAATTTACTACCAGCTACAAATATTTATGTTAGAATCTGAAAAGATTGATAACCCAGAAAACTAGTGCAAAGAATAGATATCTAACTATGAATGCAAATGATATAAAATCAGAATAGCAACACAAAGTTAGTCTCCAAGAGAGCATTGCAAATACTGGAAGCAAAATAGCAATAAGAGGATGCAAAAGAAATCGATCACAAATACAAGTCAGGTAGCATGCTTATATAGACTAGGAAGAGGGAGGAAGTGGCAACACGGACCAATGAGGAGCAACCATCTCATCGGACTAAAGATAGCAAAGTATCTTCCTAAGATAGATAATAGATGCTCATATGTAGGAAGGTGACACCTCACAACCACGTTCTAAATAAGACATGCTTTATTAACCTAAGCAAGATTATTAAAAGTGTAGGAAAAAACTAGCAATATAGGGAAAAATAAATAACCCACTAGGAAATAAAAAAACTACACTAACAACTAACACAAGGCAAAAACTGATACCCACGTCACCCTTTTGTTGTTATTAGTTGACGATATCTTCAAAGTATGAACCAAGATCAACACACCCCAACAATAGTACCATTTTATTGGAATAGTTTGACAAGATAACTTATCCAAATGCACAACTACAGAACTTCACTAAGTTGTTAAGGTTTGATGATGTTAACTAAACGCCTATTACCTGACAATGACCAATTCATTCCATACAACAGCACCATTATGGTGGGTCCCAAAATCACAACTCAAAATTCTGGAAGGATCAATCCACTTCAAGGCCAGGAAAAAGATTGTTTTTGAAGGCTATCAATTTAACAGAGAGTGAGTGACAATTAGGCCAATTGCTTTAAAATAGATAAACTCTCCTTCACTTTAGAATCAACAATACCTAGGAGGGTGTTCCTAGACATATCCTTATTTGGACTGTCACAATTGAAGATAGACAAATAGGCAAAATTAGAGTAGTATCTAATGTATGCCTTCCCTCAAAAGTTTTCACCAAACCAAGGATTAACATATTTCACATATAACCTCTATTAAGCTGATGAAAATATGCAAGACATGATTCTCTATAGATATAAACTTTTAAAACTTGTTGGAAATGTTTCCGATGAATAATGCTAAGTTATGAAATGCACAATAGAATTTGTTGAAGATGTGTAATGTTCCTTACAATAGAATATTCCCTAAAATTTACAATTGCAACAAGTTTCGATTAGCATCGTATCTTTACCAAAGTAAATATCTCATTTAAACAATGAACTTGGATTTAGACCTTGCAACCATAACCAAGGATACATATATAGATATATATACTTTCAATTATTAGGGTTAGATAATAATATGAAATAATCTTTATTAATATATATACAATATTTGTATAACTTCTCACTATTCAAACACATTAAGGTTTGGAGAAAGAAGCATGATAGGTCTGCCCGGAGCCATCTTGCACTAAGCCCAAGAGGAGACACACAACCTATCGGCCCCAATGGCAAGCAACATGGACATCCACTCAAGGTGGTCTACCTAGTGGGGTGCTTGTACTTGTTTTCCCTGTCCATGCCTTGTCCCCCAAGGTAAATAATCCATCATGATGGAATTGGAGAGGAGATCATAATAGGGCTTCTTGATTGTCCTATCTAAGCTTACGAGTGTATTTTTGCCCCCTTGGCCCCACATGCAAGCAACATGGACATTCACTCAAAGTAGCGTATTAGATGGCAATTTCATATTTTTCCCACTTGTTTGCACCACCTTGCTTCCCTACATATGGGGGTTAACAAATAAATTTATTAACAGATATAAGCATTTTATATCCATATCCATTTATATATGTATGTACATATATATATAACAAATTTATTAACAGACATAAGCATTTTATATTCATAGATATATGTATGTATGCATGCATAGATGGATGTATGTACATATTTATGTATATCTATGCATGTATATATATACATATATCCATATGTATATATGACATGTATATATCATAGTTGCAAATATTGGCGAGATATCGCCAATATCATAGTCTATTGCCAAGGAAAATGGCCCACAATAATAACGCTTAATAACTTGGCAACAATTTATTCCCAAAACTTGCTACGAATTATTCTAGTTTAAATCGCCTAGAATCACATGATATCGCGGGTATATTATTTTGTATCGCCACTAAAGTCCAAAACATAACTTAAAATAATAAAAGATTATAGGTTGGAATTTGTCATGACTAAAGTCATATTTTAGGTTGTGGTTTTTCAGGCTGACATGATCTAAACATGTTATTCACTTTTTAGGCTGCAACGACCCAAACATTCTTTAGGCAATGACCCAGATGAGTGGATGACTAGTCACTAAACATTATGGTTATAACAATTAATGAGAGTGATGCTCATTTCCAGCCACTTTTACAAATGTTGTTATCAATTTGAAACAGAGAACAAAAGGCTTCAAAGGCAGCTTGTAACTCGGTCAGCAAAGTGCTCAAACAATGTGAGGCGAAAATTGAGAAGTACAAACAACAACAGTCTAAAGAATAACCAAAGGTGAAGAAATTACAGGTTGTAGAATATCAGAAATGAGCAAGAACCAAATGTGGAAAGAGCATATTTGTTTTATTTGCAAGCATACCTCGTCATTTCATCACACTTGTGAGGAAAACAAGGAAGAAGAGTCAGCTCACGAAGTGCAGACCAATGCTGAGAAAGTTGAGGACTCATTAATCCAATGTCAACATGATGAAGATCATGAGAGGGATCCCGCTATGGATGATGGTAATGATTGTTCTAGCACCTTATTTGGTGAATTGGAAGTGGTTACTGACAAGCATTTTTATGAGAATGTTTATCTTTATGATATGTCAATAAATTTACCTCCCTGCAAGGATGGACTATTTGAAAACAATGGTGTAATAGTTGATGAGACAATACATCTGAAAAGAGAGGAAAAATTTTTAAATGGTATAGCTGAAAGTAAAAATGAATCTAATATTCAAGAACGAAAACAAGATGATGTTACTATAGGAGCTGATTTGAAGGATCAATCAGACATTTCATTTCTAAATGATGATTTTGGAGCATATAATTTGGAGGATAAGTTGAAAGTATCAAATAATATGATCATTGCAGCTTTAGTGTATTTTTATAACACCCATTAAAACATTGAAGAAATCATGTGGGAGGTTAAAAGTATTGAAAAGGAGAAGGGAATAATGAAGAGAACCAATAGTTCAAGGCTTCACACTCTTAAGAAAGCATTGGAAAGAATGAAATCAAACTACTTGAAACTGCTAATAGACAGGGATATAGCCATCAAACATTCAGAAGTTAAAGAGGAGGTGGATGAACTTTGTTTTCAGCTAAGTATGACACATTGCTCCTTCTATTAGGCTCAAAATCATAATTCTATTGCAGTCATTCACAAGGAAGATGAAAAAAATAAAATAGAACTATGGAGATGGCACAAATTGTTGAAGGAATCAATACCATTTGTGGGCATGAAAACCAGAACAATGTTTCCATCATTCCACATCCTAATGAGGTACATTCGCTAATGAAGACCATAAGGAACACCAAGAAGTCAAATACATAAGTTCTGATTTTTAAATCAGCGGTAACATGATCTCACCATATCTTGAGGTAGAAGATGGATCATGTGACTTTACTTTGAAAATTGTGTGGAGATGATCATTTCATTGATGGAGATGTTGATTTTAGTGATGATACCTATGGTGAAGCAGATAATTCAGAGTTGTCCTTAGTGTGCCTTAAGGGCTTTTAAAGCTTTTATCACCAAGTTCTTGTGCTATGGCAGCTGCCTACTTATTGATTGGTGATCTTATCTTTATGCATACTCAAGCTATAGTCGGCTTCCCTACTTGGACTACTAGTACATTTTCAGATTTGATTTGGCCTACAAGGATTAGCGAGTTACATGGAGATGAGTGGAAACTACACACATTGCGGTATACCCCATATGAGATGTTTACATTTCCAATTCAACAACATATTGGTGACAAATCTTAACAGGATGTATGTTTTAAATTTTGTAGATTATGTTGTGATGCTACACAATCAGAGGTTTATGATCAGAGTCGCACAACCTACAGTCGCAGTGGACATTCAAAGAGTGACATGGGATCCAAGGATCATACTAATAGTTGGGTTGCATTCTCAGTTTTGGTACCACAACATAGCAGATCCTGACTTTAGAGTTACCAGTATGGCCCACAATAATGGTAGCAGATGGATATGGGACCCCGATATTGGCTTATGGAGTCATGATTGCTTAAGGACAAGCAATCTCGAGGGGAAGACTTGAAATATCCCCTATTTGGGACATTAGGAATTTTGAAGTTAAACTCATAAAATATTAAATTTGACTTATGACAGTTCAAAGCAAATTAATAAATAGACCAATTTAATATTATGAAGGGAGTCAATAGGTGACAAAGTTGGAAAAAGACGAAAGGATAGGAGAAGGAAACTGAAGAGCCATTGTTTTGAGCATGAAAGAAGGATAAAGGGTTTATTTTGAGCATGCTTGGATTTGAGATTGATTTTCTAGTTTCTCTTTGGAGAATGTTGGGAAGCTGCCAGCTTTCTCTTGTTGAAGCCTAACGACAAAAACCTTCAAGATTTTCTAGATGAATTGGACATTGCCCCTGATTCATCATGTGTGGTGGATTCACATTTGAGACTACAGGTGCATTTTATTGTTTCTTTCCGATCTGACTGTGTAACTATATTTAAAATTGGATTTTGATATATGGTTTATGTATTGCTGATGTATAATGCAAGAACGTATTTTGAGGTCTTTTAATGAGCATTTACGGGATCATTGTTGGTTTAACTTGTTGGGCTTATTTGCAAAAGATATCTGTTGTTTTCTGAAAATTATTAGAGAACAAATTTGGGGAAAATATCCGACTAGGATATTGCAACAGCCAGAGATACTTATATTAGTTTCAGATTCTACCACTAATTGCAGTCTTAATGATTCGGCACCCTAACAATATTACTCTCAAACCGTTGACTATGTCTCAACATAGAATGTATTAATTATTTTGTATCCTCCAATTTTTCGATGATCCCCCAATTTAATTCCTGTTTGTCTATATATGTCTCTCGCAACTCGCAGAAAGAATCGCACCTATCCACCCTGATTGTTACTTGCTAACTAATCACCTATTTGTCCATCGTGGATATCCCAAGCATCATCTGTGGTGTTTGGTCATTGGCGTCTGTGGCTTTTGGGTTTTCCCATCCACCTAAATAAGGTAATATTATTAATAGGTTGGTTTAATCATTTATTAATGAGATTTATTTCCTTCTTAAAATAATACATATGAATGAAACTAGTCTATTTGATTATTTATTTAAATGTGAGATAACAATTTGTATTGAAATATTTATCGATGAAATTTATTTCTCTTTAAACAATACATATATAAAAATATGATTTTTTATTGTAAGTAGGCAATGTTATATTTTCATGGACAAGTAAGAGACAACTGTTTTTCCAAATCTACAGCTGAAGCTAGATATGTTGTTGCTGCAATTTACTATCAGCAAGTAATCTGGATCAAGAAAATTCTTGAAGGTATTCATGAGAAGGTAACTAAACCTGTTGATATACATTCTGATAATACAAGTGTTCTAAATATTTCAAAGAACCCAATAATGCATTTAAAGACAACGCATATAGCTATAATAGTACCACTTTATGAGAAAGCGAGTACATGAGAAAGAGGTAAGACTTAAATACATCCCTACCAAGGAGCAGGTTGCAGACATATTTACTAAACCACTACCCAAAGAGAGATTTGAATATCTCAGAGGTAGATTAAGGGTTCTTCCCCTATCTACTATCAACTAGAGGAAAGATGTGGGTTGCGTCAATTCATATGCACAAAACATGTTGGGTAAACATGGATCAGTTTCTGCAAATGTAATTACACTGCCATTGTTATAAGTATGTTCCAAATGCAAATCCCAATCTCTTATAAATATAAGAATAGGAAACATGTCTCTATGATTAATCATTATTAGTTAATATATATTAACAATATAAATCACAATATAACATATGTATTATATATAGTATATATGTATAATATATTATATATATAGTATAACTATAATATATTATATCAACATTGTATGTTAAGATTAAATCAATTCGACTATAGGTATAATCTTAACACTCCCTCTTAGCTAAAGAAGATTGATATAGAACTCATTATGCTCTTAAGTATATGAAGAGATATCATCTCAGTATGATATTCCTGGAATGGTATATTTAAGGATATCAACATAAATCCTTCAACACACACACACACACACACACATATATATATTAACATATATTACAAATGGAATTTGCTTCAATTCATTGAGGCTAAATTTCTCAACACTCCCTCTTTAGCAAAGACAGAATTAAAGCAATTATAATACACTATTTGAACACCACCTTAAGTGTGGTCTAAGATAGATTTAAGTTATGGTGTCCGACAAGATCCGGCACGAAGAACCATAACAAATTGATTTTCATGGTGTCCAGCCAAAATCTGGCCCAAAGAACCATGATGAGTTGATTATCAAAGTGTCCGGCAAAATCCGGCCCAAAGAACCATGATAAGTTGGTTATCAAGGTGTCTGACAAAATCCAGCCCGATGAACCATGATAACACTTACTCCAACACATTTTGGTGTTAGGAGATAGATCAATTATTGGTAAAGTTGTCACCTTACAATAGTGAGCTCACACATATGTAAGATCGTCACCTTTCATAATAGACAATTGCAAAAATTAAATCTTTATTGACAACAACTTGATGAAGTTTGTTATGATACATTTGTTATCATGACTTTCAGCACTCTGGAACAACAACTTAATGAAGTCTGTCATGATAACAGGTTTACCATTTATAAGATTGTCATCTTACAATGATTACCTTCCGTTTATATATGTCAATGAAAGATTGTCACCTTCATTACATATCATATGTGAAGTAGTAACCACCATGAACCAAGTCATAGGGTGGTACAAAGACTTTCACCTCAATTCTCCCTCATAGAAAAGAATGCATTACAAGGAATTTCACTTAGAACTTCTCATAGAGAAGATATCATTTACAAGGGATTGCACCTCAAAATTCTCCCTCTAAATAATGATCTTGGGAAGTCAAGTTCAATAGTCACCCCCTTAGAGGCTATTTCCCCCCAAGAACTCTTGTCAGATTCATTTTGAATCTGATATCAATCTTCTAATTTTCCAATGATAAGTCAATACTTCCGCATGATGCACTCAAGAGTAGGCCCATCAAAATCATGTAGTCACACACGTGTTTCTAGACTCCCTCTAATTATTAATCTTTCAAGCTCTAACGTTGCCTTAGAAGAAGTGTCAAACTCCCTCTTAATATAGAAAGATACTCATAATCTCAATCATTATGGGTATTTGTTTCAAGATCCCCATTTTGTCCTACTTGATCATTAGAAGACTAATGAATTCTAGATCACAACTTCTTTGGAGCTACTTCATAAGATTGAGTCTGTACCACTCTTGTTTTCTTGCAAGATCATCTTTAGATACAAAAGAAAAGATCAAGGGAAATAGTTCATATGGTACATATAGAAATACAAATAAGAGAGAGACTAAAATAGATAAATGTAATACTTAAGAATTTTAAATACTTATCCTTGATACTGATTGCTCTAATGAATATCCATATGCATCAAATCGAAAAATGCCTCCAATGGGGAATAAAACATTGGTTAAGGTAATCATTCACCTCCCCTCTATGTAGAATTCCCACATGCTTCATTATTTTAATGTTTTCAATTAATATCAAGTCTAATGAGAGACAATTATCCATGGATGATATCAACCTCTACCTCTTGTTATTAACTTCTTTTTTTCTAGTTTGATCCTTTCATCCAATTAAGATCAAACTTTCATTAAGCTTATCAATAGAAGAAAATGAGTCTTAACTTTCCTTTAAACCCATCTAGCATACTTCAATATCTTGATGTAAAGTTCCCTTCTAGGTTCACCTCATTGCTCTCTTTGCTTGGCCAAGTAGATATATCCTAATTGATTCTTCTCCTAATATGGTTTCTTCTCCAATTCGCTGATCAAGAATGAGTTCTTCCTATGTGATGTAACCCTTCTTTAATTTTAATTTTACCAGAACTTGAAATCTTTGTTCATAATCATCACATCAATCTCAATGCTCCTTGGAAAGGCCTAATGAAAGATATCTTGGTGACTTCAACACTATTTCTTCCATTTGGTTTTATTGTACCCAATATGTGATGGTAATATAAACTCCAGACTATTGTGTGATATACTTATTTGTAATAGTTGTGGTTATGTGTCCCACAACCAAAATCATATTGCTCATATTTTGTAATTCTTCAAGGACGTGAAAAGGAAGTTTTACATATCCATGATCTTCACAAAATCAACATACTCAAACTCACATTCATGTGTGGGAGATAGCTTCCCCAGTTGATTGCTGATTTGATATGATTGCACCAGTAGGGACGTTGTTTGTAGCGACTATAGGCACAATGGTACTAATATTTGACTCATTGGTATGCATGCTCTAAGCCTCCATTCTGTGTGATGAATGTTATATCAATAATCTCCTATGGATTAGTTCATAGATAATGATGTCATCAATACTGGAATTATCTGCAAAGTAACCCATTATTGATGTTTATTCGACTCGGTGACTGATGCATCTATTATTGTTATCATTTGGTGTATATTCCTTTCACTGGACTTATACTTCTATTGGTCGCCCTTAGTCATTGATTAAATTATGGACTTATACTTCTATTGTTCGCCCTTAGTCATTGATCAAATTATCTCTCATTGTTTGATGTTGTCACACGTGAAGGCTTAGTTTGATTTATTGTTGTTTCCAGCGAGTATGATATTCCTCCAAAACTACTTGTTGGCCTCAACATTCATTGGCCCTATTCTTGTATATATCTATCAGATGTATCCTCTCAGTGGCAATTGGTTTTCATTTAATTTAATGAATTGCTGAAGTTTGACTGAGGCTTTGACTTAGAAAAGTTTCTCTGCATATCAAAGGATTTGTTTACAGACATGGATATTGTATCATTATATATCTTCTTCCATGGGTGAGGTGTTTTCTTACATGAGATTGGTCTTATGTCTTGAGGAGTTCACTCCATTTGATGAATAATCTAATCAATGAACTAATGTTCTATTAGTTATCACACCATCTGACATTGTTTCTTATTAATTAACTCACATTACTCTTTCATAAGAATTTCAATTTCTTTGACCAATGATAATTAGTATCACCACATCTTTTTTGAGTAAATTAATCTGATTACACAAGCAATTAGTTACTTCCATATGTTACGTTTGATAATATCTTCTCCTTACTGTTTCTTTCCCACTTCTTGATCGGTGTAATGATTAATCATTAAGGTAATTGTTCTCATAATCTTGAGTGATAAATTTCCTCTTATTATTATTCCATGGCTTGGAACCCGCTGGATTATTTCTGTCCATTTCAAGGATTTGGTCATGTAATTGCCCTACAATTCATTGATACATTGCACCACATCCGATAGTATTCATAAAGCTTATCAAAAACATAAATTTTTATATATCCTGTTATCACCAACTTGTTAACTCTTAAATCGATGTTCTGCAACAATTAGTTGTTGTCAATATTAAGGGTGCTTTCAACCAGTATTAACCTAATAAGCAGATGCTCCTGATATGCCATGATGAGATTTTCTCTTAAGGAAGATCCAATATTGAAAAAGTGTAAAGAAGAATGTCCCCCCTAGAAGACTTAAGACGACTCCTAACTATAACATACTCTTGGCAAATTGGACGATAATTATAGATTGTAGATTCCAATATCTGTTCCTTGCGTACACCATCACTGACGGGATTGCTAAGTGTGTGTAGGCCAGGACTTGCTATTCAATCATTCACCGACTATGCAGTTCATTTCTTTTTCTCTGATTGTCTATTTCTATTAATAATATATCTTATTATTTGAGTCTTTTCTTCTGACTCCTATTATTCTCTTCCAAATATTAATGTCTTGCTGTAGCTAATCAGTCATATCGTGTTCAATAGTAAAAGTGTCTATTATATTGTCCTCTTTCATGTAAGTTCTCTTTCCTATCTCATAATTTTGGCGATCTTATTATCTTTATCTATGTATTGTGCTTAATAATACTTGTCTTCCTCCCTTGTCTGTAGGGTTTCCTTCATTCCTTCCTATTGTTCTTTCATCTTCTTATGTTGTCTGCAATAAATGATATTGTGTTGCTTCTTATGTCTTCTTCCCTTGTGACGAGTTAGTCTTTCCCTGACTAATTGTCCAAGAAACTGTATTTAATTTCTCTACGACTATGAATAGAAGTATGGTGTTGTGATACTATTATCCCACTGCTATTAATATACAACTCCATCATGCGTCAATACATGCGTGTGGCCAATGGACTTCACTTTGCACCTCCAATATGTATTTGGTCAAAGATCTTGTTTGTGTTACTTGTTTGCAAGGCACGATTTAATAGACGTCAAGTAGGACTCTGCAAAGATGTGAATCTCCCTTCCATATCTTTTCTTTTCTTCATCTCCTTAATCTCTTTCTTACATTTGCAGTTTGCCTCTAATACCATGTTGGGTAAACATGGATCGATTTTTGCAAATGTAATTACACTGTCATTGTTATGGGTATGTTCCAAATGCAGATCCCAATCTCTTATAAATATAAGAGTAGGAGACATGTCTCTACGATTAATCATTATTAGTAATATACATTAACAATATAAATCACAATACGACATACATATTATATACAATATATATGTATAATATATATATAATATAATAATTAAAATATTATATATATAGTATTATTATAATATTATATATAATATATTATATCAACATTGTATGTTAAGATTAAATCAATCCGACTGTAGCTATAATCTTAACAGTCCCTCTTAGAGAGGATTGATATAAAACACATTATGCTCTTAAGTATATGAAATATATTTGTATATATAATATATTTATAATATTATATATATAGTACAATTATAATATTATATATATAATATATTATATCGACATTGTATGTTAAGATTAAATCAATCCAACTATAGCTATAATCTTAACACTCCCTCTTAGTTAGAGAGGATTGATATAGAACACATTATGCTCTTAAGTATATGAAGAGATATCATCTCATTATGATAATCCTAGAATGGTATATTTAAGAATATCAACATAAATCCATCGACACACACATATTTATATATATTAACATATATTACATATGGAATTTGCTTCAATTCACTATGAGGCTAAATTTCCCAACAAAATAGAAGATCATAAGCATGAATTAATGTACAAGTGGACTACTCCACAGAGGAAGAAGACTAAACAGCTAAAGAAGAAGGTCAAGCAGAACAAGTGGGATATCAGAAGAAAGACAATAATGAGGAAAATGCAAAAAGGTTATTACCTTTGGCATTGTTGTCAAAAGGGGAGATGATGTCCTCTAACCAGAACTGAAAATATCAAAATGGGAGATGATGAGATAGAGACATAAGTGAATATCTATGAGGTGATGATGTGACATAAAAGAGGTACAAACAAAACAACAAAGGAGGAGAAGCAAGCAAAGACAAAAATAATGCAAAGACAGGAAGTCAAAACAAAGATAAAGATTATCCATGGGGTGCATTGGCACAGGCAGGATACAATTAATCAAAGGATAGCAGTAAAAGATGAAGACAGAGCTTAGGCAGAATGCAGAGGAAAATATTTCCACTTTTGTCTATAGCATCAAACAGGGTTGTCATCAATGCCAAAGGGGGAGATTATTGGCATAATTGATTAATTATGATGATTGGAAGAGTTACTTCATAAGGCTAATGTTGGCGATGAGTTGGTAAAGACTAGAACATGATTTGATTATAAGACTATCAATTATATTGTTGTCATGATGTCAAGTTATTTGACTACATGTTCTAACATGTTACTACATACTTATTGGCGAAAAGAGTGAGTTGCAAAATGATTTAAGTTTTGCTATCGAACAAGAATGTCAAGTGATGTGTTTAGATGCTACGTTTATGATAGCATCCATTTATGTGAATAGCTGAGAAAGTTATGAGGACAGGAATCAAACCGAGTAACTGTTGAGGCAATCAATGATGAACAGTTGAATGATTTCAATGTTTCTTCAAATATGTAAGGAAGTAGTTAAATCTATTGTTGGATATGATTCATGATAATGTTGTTATGATATGGTTATGATAGCACCATATAATGATTGCAAGTAAAGGTGATTTGAGGAGTTGGAAGTCATGTTGACACAAAAAGGGAAATAGGCAAGAAATGTCTTATCGGTAAACTAAGTCTTATCGATAAACAAAAAAGTGAACAAGTGAACTGGTGAACTAGATGAACAGGTATAAAGGAATAACAAGTAAATAGGTAAACAAACAAGGTTTATCGATGAACAAAGAACAATTAGTAAAGATTCAACGCGCAATTGTAAAAAGCGATTTGGCATTGGGATTAGTTATTTGATTTGGGCAATTGGAAGGATGATACATGATTTACGAAACAAGTTGATGACACAAAGATCGAGGTAATATGTTTGGGGAAGATTCTTTGAGAAGTTTCTACAAGGTCAAAACGACTTATAAAGTTGAAACAATTTCCAAGATGAAGGTCGAATGCAAGCTGACGTGGTCAAGAGTAAATAAAGAATGGATGGTTAGATTCATTGTGATAAATTTGGATTGTTGGATTTAGGTTTATGGTTTGCGATTGAAGCAATTCTACTTAAGGATCAAAAAAGAAGAAGCTCGTGTGGAAGAAGAGGGGTTGCGTGTGGAATGTGAAATTGGAGAAAGTTGCAATCACAGCAGAAGTTACAGAGTTGAGTGTGATCGAGACAAAGGATCGAGTAAGGTATGTTGTTGAGTTATAGAGCTTCATTGTATCTGATCTAGCAGAGGCAGTGGAAATTACAAATCATTTATTATCTGTTACTCTCTAACCTTTGTAGTAGAATAATCCCTTAATTGGGTGATCCTAACAGATCTTTGTAGAATCCTCTAACCATGTGACATTCTCAAAAGAGTGTTTAAAATCTTCTAACAAGGTTACCCTTAGCAAGGATATAAGACTCTAATAGGTCTTCAATGAAATCCCTTAACCAAGTAGCACCTAACAGAGTTGTTGTAACCCTTAACTAGGCAAGCTCCCAACAAAGGGTATTCCAAAAGAGTACAACTATTTGTTAGCATCATTCTTACACCGTAGTTTTCACCCTAATTGAGTTTCTACGAGATATATCTGGTGTTATGATTGTGTGGATGTTTTTCATGTGTTGCATGTTGCTTTGAAGTTTACTCTACCTATTATGCTGATAGGAAGTTTAAGAGGTCAAAATATTAATCAGATTGATAAGTTTAATTGGGCCTGAATTTATATTGGGTTGGTGATTACTGATTCACCCCCCCCCCCCCCCCACCCCCAGTAATCAATTCTATATTTACAAACTTAGGTTGATAAGTGACTAATATTTGCTCGCCTCTTCCTTCATTTAAAACATTCCATGAAACCATTGTTCTTTGAAGCATTTTTTCAAACAGTTTTTTGGTTTCTCTCCTTTATGTATTGATGGATGCTTATAGCCTGTTCCATAACTCCCAGATTGGCTATACATATACAATAGAATTCACTTGAAATGTTTTAGAATCTCTTCAAATAATTGAGTTTGTATGCCCTATAATCATTGCAGTCCATCAGACTACATTTCTCTGAGGTTCTTTATCAAATACTTCACATGCTTTCTTGATGCTTCCATATTTTGTATACACTTCTACCAGCATATTTCCAACCACATCTGACAAAATTTCACAATCATTTATGTTTTGACGTATATCCATACCCTGTTCTACAATTCCCATTTTGTAAAAGGCAGGGAGAATGCTAGCAAACGGTGTGGAATTTGGCTTCACACCACCCTATTACATTTGCTTGAATGTTACTAGAGTGTATCAAGATGTCTGTCGAAAACCTATTCTAAGGCCATGGTGGCTACCAAGGATAGTGGTATCTCAATGCAATTCAAAATCCAAGTTTCTACCATCTCTTTATCTATTCTGAAAATTTAACACTTCTATACAAAAGTCAAACATAAATGTGAAGAAATACAATAAAGATCACAAGCACAAGCACTACAACAATAAAACCCATAAAATCCTTGTTAAATCTGAAAGTTTCATACACAAATTGGTTTAGCGGTCACCTTGGCTTCTTCCCACCTACTTCTATTAGACCAGTAAAGTCAGTATACTAAGAAATAATGTATCAATAAACTAACCACGCCACTGACCATTTTAGGATTTTCTACATAGTTACGGAGAAAAATAATATCTTCTTGCTGATAAATAGCTATTTCAATCAAATTATTTTGGATTGTTAGGGTCCTTTCCACTGAAACATCTTATACTTAAAGAAACAATCTAGGAAGAGCTTTCAGATTGTTTGGTTATACCAGTCATCTGTAAGTTCAAATAAGGGTAGGGAATTTGTCTAAATTGGCACCACTTAACATAATTTTCAGATTAATTTACATGAGGGTGATAAATCAAGTCTGGCATGCATCGCAAGGCCTCTATTTAAATGTTCTCTTCCCTCAAAATTATCGTATTGTGTAATTACTTATTATGGTTTTTAAAAGTAGTTTGTTTTCTTTTTTATTTTTCCTGTAAATTAAGTACTGACATTTAACACTAGACAGTAACCAATTAAAAACAACTTTTAAGAACTCGTATGTTCATGCGCCTACCCTTGAGATGTTCACTTCAAAATGACCATATTTGATTCCCTGCTAAAATTCAGTTTTCACGTTACTTTTTTTTTTTTCCAACATATCATATGATAAATATGTATTACTACCAGCGTAACCATTGCACCTTCCTTTGGTGCAAGTGCTAGTTTGGTTTTATTTTAGTTTTGTATGCAAGTCTGCCAGCGTAATTTTAACTGTATTGGGCACCAATAAGGAGGTTAGACAGCATATAAATCATTTTGTGGTCAGCCAAATATATGTACTAAAATTAAAATTTTCTTGTGACGGTGATCAACCAGCAGTTGAAATCAAATATTACTTGTAGTTTATTGCTGTCCTTTAAAAGCACTGCCATTGTAAACTAATCATAGCCTTAATGAAGTCGCTGCACATAAATTAATTCCCTTAAAAAACAATGATCACAGTCATATATATTTCTCCATTGCTACCTTTATGATTTCATTTTTGGTCTTCTCCTAATAATCATTGCTCCCCTTCAGGCAATTCTGTTTCTACTTCTTAAATATACAAACTTGCCATCATTCAAGAGGGAGTTGGCTTGATGCAATGGATAGGTCAGCTATACTACCTAGTTGGCCAGAGAATGTTTAATTTATTCTTTTGATGAAGGCCGGTCTTATAAAGACTCAATCTGATTTCCGTTATCTTTGTTTTGAGTTGGCCATCCTATATTGCTGTAATATGTGCTATGAAATGATCATTTCAGGTAGAACATGAAAAGACATTTTTCATTTTAAGTGCATGGAGGATCATTATTTCCATGTCCAATGTCTTATGTTAGCTTCTAAATTATTATTAGAAAAACAACAAATCCATGTGCAATATTAAAATAACATTACAAATGCAATGACTTACGACTGTTGCAACATTCATCAAATCTATATTACAACCACAACAACAAGTGTAGCAAGAGAAAAAATTACACTAGAACGTTGTCATAGTTTGTCACTTAGGAGTTTCTAGAAGATCTACAAATGACCAAAGAGAAGATCAGTTACAGATATCTGTCACACATCAGCTACCTCTTTGTGATGTGCAAAATGAGTTGCTCAACATGCGACTAGACTTGCAAGATTTGAAATCTTAGAAGATGCTTAGCACTTGCAGTCACATGGAAATGGAAAAATGACCAACCATTGTTTTTTAAATGAGTTCATATTTATAGCATTTTGTTTGGATGCTGAATCCTTGCAGGAATTCAACTGAATATCAAATCTCATTCATTGAAACACCCTTTATCATCATAGGATAAATAAATCTACGCGGACAAGGTATGTGATAAATAGTAAAGAAAATGCAAACAATTCCACAACCAGACATGCAGAATCAGCTCAAACAATCTAATTTACACAGTTATGAAGGCACTAATTGATTGAAATCCACCTTAGTGTAGCATGCATGAAGTCAATAAGCCTCCAGTGAACTAGATCATGTGGGCATGTGAGATGATTACAATTAAAGTTATACATGCAAGCAAGGAGATCAAAATAAAGTGATCATCATCATTTCCTCCCTAGATGGATTGTTGCCAATGTCTACAAATGAACCAAAACCGACACATATCTGCCAAGATGGGACATGAGAGAATGGGAACTAACAAAGCATGGAGTATATGCAATCTACCAATATTGATGACGAAATCCCGAGATAGACAGAATATAACTGTAGAACAAAACGACTTTGGAACTCTCCTAGAGATCAAAATGCATTGTTATTGCCAAAGGGATCATCATACAAAGATTTGAGCACTATGGTTAAATTTTTTTGCATGGAAGAAGGCCTCCACAAAAGGATATAGCATTAGAATACCATGATGGTTGCCAAGTCCAAGCAATATAACATGTACGAATAAACATAATTCAAATCAGTTTGTTCCAAGATTGGACAACCTGCTCCATTTGGCACATAAAAGTAAAAAGATAACTTCAAAGTAAAATTCAAAAATTTCTTAATAAATCCTATAAAGGGGAAAGAACTATGTTCTTTTTTTGAACTTCTTAAAATTCAGCGGGGATAGTTTTACCATCTACAAAGTTCAAGAAAAATTGCCGTTTCCCACAAAATTCAGGATTAAAGAATTGCCTCCCCAAAGTTTAGGAAATCTCTCACCATCTCCAAACCATGCAAATGGATGAATTCTATAGTTACAAGTCTGCAACGCTCCACATTGTGAAAATCTGGGATAAACTACCAGACATAGAAGAAAAACAGAATAGTAACCTAAAACTGCTCTGAAATCCTATCTGACATGGAATCTTACTCTTTGTGCGGTATTCCATATAGATTGTCATGTTTAAAAGTTACAAGAACAGGAATGAAATTATGAACAAATCTCAACTGCATATAAGTTGTCATATTCGAAAAATTGGGAGAACAGAAAACAAGTTTTGCGGTAATAGCTGAGCTGATTCTTCTATGCAATAGCATGGTAACTCTGGTGGAGAATGGTAAACTAGACACAGAGCTTATCAGGTTATTAATAGTGACTGTTAAATATAATTAACAATGCGGCCGTTGAGGGAGGAGGGGATTGGCGGTTTTCGGTTCAGACAGCAAACATCAATGAGGAACTTAGATGACTAGTTTATTTCATCCACCCCTATGTCTTTCTATCGATATCTTAAAGTAATTTCTTGCTTAGTTTTGGTTGGTTTATGTTATCCAGGCAGTAGTTGTCTAAGAGTTTAATGATATTTCAGGTATATTGTTGATATGTATGAATGGGAATACTCTTCATTGTTCTGAATTTTTTAAAATCTTCCAACCGTATAATGGGGGTGCGTAGCTGAGCTTTTCTTCTGTTTAAGAGTTCTATAAAAATGTCTTTTTGACCTTTTTAATGTCTACTTAATGGGAACAAGCACGAGTAATGATATATAAGATAAATTGAATGTAGATTTTCAAACTGTAACGAAAAAAAAATTATTTTACCAGGAACAAACCATCAATGCTCAATAAGCCCAAATCCAAATCTTCAGCCACCCTTAAGGAAGCCTATGCCGTTGAATTTTATACATTCTAACTGTCTTAAAGCAATTCAGTAGGCAACTGTGATTCCTTTCCTAAACTTATTAACCCCGAACATCATACCTATGGTAGATTAGCAGGCTCGGGGTTTTTCAGTAGCTTGCTCGCGAATTCAAAATTTACAGATAAAACAACCGAAGACTACATTTAAGGCAAATCGAAAGAAATTGTCTTATAAAGAAAGGTTGTAAAAACTTGTTACAGCGGCAGCAAGGATCATGAGGTTATAAAGAAAGGTTGTAAAAACTTGTTACAGCGGCAGCAAGGATCATGAGGGGTTTGTCGATGGGAGCGTGAATGGCATTCAACTGCGCATCGGTCAGCTTCTCTTGCCCCATTCTGCGAAGACATTTACGAATTTCTCCTGTAATTCAAAGTACAAACCTCTGCCTGCATGGAAGAGCGGGAAATTGTTTTGTATTTGAAGGAGTGCAGTTTTTATATATAAATAAAAAATTAGTCCGCTTCTAAGATTGTGTGCTCCATACCCCCATACCCCTACTAGGTGGATATATGTATAGGCTTCAAATTCATTTCATGGAACAATGTTGTAAGGTGATAATGGGAATAATTTGATTGCATGGTTTATTTAAATTATTTATAGATGATATTTTTTTTTAAGGACACATAAGCAAAGATTGATAATGTCATGATAAATGTTATTATAAGTAATTTGTTCATTTAAATGATGTATTTTGAAGAATGTGTCTATCTCGCAAATTATAGCTTAATGTGTATTATTTATGTTTGTACATCCATTTTCATATCATTAACTTTCTTATTAATGATTTTATGGTAATCAAAGGTTACATGTAATCTAAAATTGGAAGGAATTGCCTATGGTAGTCATGATTTGACACTCACTCAATAAATGCATCAACCTATATGCAAAACAAATAAATGCATATAACTAATCAATGTTGGGCAAAAAAGCAACAAAAGTCAATAATATATACTAGAAAGCTTGAGAAAATATATAAAGAGATCATACAACATTGAGAGCATCAAAAACTTCACAAATATATGAAGAAGGTAATCTTTGAAGACATTACGAGCTATCTATAAATTTCGCTTTGTTATTTTTATTTCACAAGTTTCTCATCTTTTCTTTAGAGAGTTTTTCTTTGGCAACTTTGTATAGCAATCATCATGGTATTTTCCAAAATTGTCATCTAAAAAATAGCAACAATCATTATATTTTATTCTTATTTTTAATTGTTTGTCACTATGTTTGTTATTTGCTTTGCCCTTTAATTTAGGTTTTCCCTACTTTTTCTTTTACAAATTTATGTTGATAGTTTGTTTAGATAATGTTCGTAAGAAATTTTCAAAAGATAATTTTGACTAAACTTTTAAGTATTAAGAACTTAATAAAATTTACATATTAATCAAGGGTTTTCTAAGTAGAGTCTTTATATTCATTAGAAAAATGTTTCACACTCTTCCTTATAAATCAAATTTATATTTGTCTAAGCATTTGAAAGCTAGTACATAGTCATGGACGGTGACGCGAGTTGTTTCTTCATGTTGCATACCATAGATCATGTATTAAAATTATTTGTAATGTTTCCTTTTTAACATTTTTCTTTTATAAATCTCTTAGACTTACCACCATCGTATTATCTATCAATCTAGTCACATAACATCTCCATAGGTTGTAATGGCCCTTGCCAATAGGCCACTAATGACCACTAATACTGAACTGTGAAAAATTTGTCAAACACTTGTCATGTAAACTAAATACACTGTCGAAAGTAAAATGTTGAATAAAGGAAATTGTTGTGCAACAAATCTACTCAAATAGCTGATGTAAAATAGTGCTAATATATTCATTCAATGATCACCAAACGCTTTTACATATGATATGTGATTTTCAATTCAAGGTATTACAACATGGCACATTACAAACAAACCTTGACTGGTTGAATACAACTGAGAATTTCTTGCAACTACAAACTAAAATGAAAGAACTTGGATTGAGCAAATGCTGGAGACTAAATGCTGAAGATGAAATGATGAAAATACAACTCTAATCTGCCCTTAAACTTGCTGACCATATGGCTTGCAGGTACAGTCGTACATGTACAAACTAGTAGGACACCTGGCAAAAATAAATACTGGGTTGAAAGTGCCAAAAATGGTATAGAAATAATCACCAAGCTCCAAGGAAAATTCTCCCAGAAAATAAAAATCAAACTCTGAGCCAACAGTGAGATATGAGCAAAAATATATGTCCAGGCTGAAAATCGAACCCTACTGGAAATGTCTAAATACCAAATTATAAGCCTAACTTGAAGTAGTTGAATACCACTTCCAAAGTGCAACCCTTCAAAGGATATTTCACCTCCTTAGTTATGCAAATCCTTAGGAGACTCCATTCCTAATGATCAAATGACAATCTACAGACCAAGATGGCGCCACAAATGCTCATAGAGAAAAGTAGTGTAAACTCAAGTCATGGGATGTCCAAATGAGAGGCCAAGCACTCTATTTATTCACATTTCTAAGAAGCCAATAAGAACTTCTAGAAGTATTCATAAAATATTCTTATGAAATTCCTTTATAATGCACTTTTATATAAAAAGTAACTTTATAGAATAAAAAGTGCAACTCAACTCAAAATTATAATATTTTGGCCCCGCATAACACATAAAATAAAAATATGATAAACCACATCTCTCCAAGAGCAAAATAGACCATCCAGTCCCCAAATAATCATCAGAATGACTCTCTCACCAAAATCATCTGCCTACAAAAGTCCATGATAGGCAAATTCATTGTAAAATAACATGTCACTAAAAAGGGGACATGACAATCCACCCCTCCTGAAATTGCTTGCCCTCAAGCAATCTCAAAGCTGGATGTTGCAAAATATCTTCTCCCTCCCATGTGGCATCCTCCTCAGGTAAATCTCTCCACTTCACCAAGTACTCTCTGATAGTCCTCCTACAGAGTTGTCTCTCTCTACTGTCAATGATGTACTTAGGAACAAGAACCAATTTCCCTTCATCATCCAATGGAGGAAGAAATGCTGGAGGCACAACATGCTAACCCAATGCCTTCTTGAGCCATGACACATGGAAAACATTGTGCACCCTGTTGTCTGTTGGAAGCTCAAGCTCATAAGACATCTCACCTATCTACCTGATAATCTTAAAAGGGCCATAGTATCTAGGCTTAAGCTTCTCTGACCCCCTCTTCCTGAGAGTAGACTGTTGCTAAGGCTGCAGTATGAGGTAAACCATGTCACCAACCTCAAAACTCCTCTCTGTCCTCTTTTGATCTGCATATTACTTATGTTGATTTTGATTATCTCTGAGAGCATCAACAATGTCGTTGCTCTCCTGAAGCAAATCCCCAACATGAGGAACTCTAACATCACTCATAAACAAATCAACAAAGCTCAGTGCATTATAGCCATATAGTGATCTAAAAGGAGCCATATGAATAGACATGTGATAGGTAGTATTATAGCAATACTCACATAAATAAATCCATCTAACCCATGCTTTCTGCTGACCAGCCACGTAGTTCCTCAAATATCCCTCCACCCACTTATTTACTATTTATGTCTTCCCCTCAGTCTGCAGGTGGTAATTGGTGCTAGGTGTGAGCTCAGTGCCACATAAACGAAATGCCTCCTACCAAAAATGACTCAAGAACCTGTTGTCCCTATCACTCACTATGCTCTGTGGTATCCCATGTAGTCTGAAAATCTCCCTGAAAAAGACTTCAGCCACTTGCACTGTCGTGCAAGTAGTGGTGATGGGAAGGAAGTGTGCATACTTCGTCAACCTGTCTACCACCACATAGATGCAATCTCACCCTTGGGCCTTAGGCAAGCCCGTAATGAAATCCATGGATATACACTCTCACTTCCTATCAAGAATGGAAAGTGACTGTAGGAGCCCTACTAGAAAGGTGTGCTCTTGTTTGTTCTACTAACAAATAGGGCACTCTCTAACATACTGCAGCACATCTGCCTTGAGCCCCTTCCATGTGAACCGCTCCCATACCTGCCTATACATTTTGAAGTATCCAGGATGTCTAGCTGTAGGTGAATCATGAAGTGCTCTCATAACAATATGCTTCACCTTCAATCCTAGGACTAAGAATATCCTATTCTTGTAGATAATCAAATCATCCACTAGTGTATACCTGGTATCGACAACTGT
This sequence comes from Cupressus sempervirens, assembly GCA_028749045.1. Lineage (NCBI taxonomy): Eukaryota > Viridiplantae > Streptophyta > Pinopsida > Cupressales > Cupressaceae > Cupressus > Cupressus sempervirens. The sequence continues at coordinate 476,692,555 of CM053783.1, read as the reverse complement.
CCCATCAACAATCCCAGATGTCCGTGAATCTCTAGCATACTCAGCAATGATCAAGTGCCTCCAATCCTCTAATATCTAAATCATAGCACTAAGATGTGGTCTACGTGACAAGGCATCTACTACCACATTTTGAGTCCCTTTCACATAGGAGATGTCAAAATCATAAGCCTGCAATTTACTAACCCACTTTTGTTGCTTGTCATTGAGATCTCTCTGTCCAAGGAAATGTCTCAAACTATTGTGGTCAGTTTTAATGCAAAACTTACCACCCACTAGATACTTCCTGATTTTAGCCAATGCATGCATAATAGCCAACATCTTTGGCCCATAGAGCTTCCTACTCTCAAATGCAATGGGGTGCTTGTCCTACATCAAAACAACACCAATACCCTCTCTGGATGCATCACATTGAAGCTTAAATGGCTTTGAAAGTTTGGATAATGCTAACACAAGGCATGTAGTCATGATCTCCTTGAATCTCTCAAAGCAAGCGTGTGCCTCAAGTGTCCAAATGAAGGCTCCCTTCTTCAACAAATCTATCACAGGAGTTGTATGACTTGAATACCCACTGACAAATCTACGGTAGAAACCACACAACCCAAGAAACCTTCTCAAATGTGTCAGGTTCTCTAGAGTAGGCCAATCCACAATAGCACGGATCTTATCAGGATCCATCCTCACTCCCTCTGAACTAATGATATAACCTAAATACAATAGCTCTATCATGCCCAAATCACATTTGGACTCCTTGGCGTATGAGGACTCCAACTGCAAGATCCCCAAAACTATCTCCAAGTGCTCCATGTGCTCCTACCAAGTCCGATTATAAGTCAAAATATCATCAAAGAAGACTAACACATACTTCCTCAACTGGTGACGGAAGACCTTATTCATGGTGGACTGAAAAGTAGCTGGCGCATTGGTCAGCCCAAATGGCATGACCACAAACTCAAAATTCCCATAATGACATCTGAAGGTAGTCTTCTCAATATCCTGCTCTCTAACTCTGATCTGATGGAAGCCACATCTCAAATCAATCTTCATGAAGTAACATGCACCGTGAAGCTCATAAATCAACTCATCAATCTATGGAATGGGGTACTTGATCTTGATTGTCCTTTTGTTCAACACCCTATAATCAATGCACATCCTTAATGTACCATCCTTTTTCTTCACCAACACAACTGAAGAAGCAAAAGGCGACTTGTTAGGCCTAATGTGTCCCATCGCAAGAAGCTCCTTGATAGTTTTCTCGATCTTAGCCTTGAACCTCTTAGGATGCCTGTATGGTGTAATCATCACGGGTTTAGCACCCTCCTCCAACTCAATGATGTGCTCAATACCTCTGTTTGGTGGTCTACTAGGTGGAATGTCACTAAAGACTATCATACTTCACTCTCAACCTCTGTATGTCTGGGTGATACTTTGTCTTATGTTGTCCCTCCTGTGTAGGCATGAGAATACATACGACTGCCCACTCAATGTCATCATGTCTGGTAAATCTCTCCAGTCGTCTGAAGGAAATAGTCCAGATGTCTCAATTCCTGATGGCTCTCAAAATGTGTTGCTTCCCATCCACTTCAAACTTAATATCCATGTCCTTCAATCTGAAGGTGACCTCTTCCAATGAGCACAACCACTCCATCCCAAGAACAATATCCAAATCAGCCATGTTGACAACATGGTAGTTCGCCTTGAACTCATAGTTGTTTAGGCATAAGGGAAAATTTCTAACCATCCTGTTACACTTAAGAGTGTAACCATTAGCAACCTATACTCGTAGTCCCTCAAACTCCTCAATCATAATTCCATGACGTTTGACAATGAAATTGTGCGTAGCACCTGTATCAACCAAAGTAATAACTCTCTGCCTTGTTAGAACACCATGTATCCTAAAAGATCCTTCCTGCTAAATGCTAGACAAGTGTGCCTCTTGTAAGTGCAACTCGGGCTCCTCCTTAGTCTCTAAAGCTTCTACTTCTCCCTTGGGCTTTGCATCACTATGATCAACCTCAAGTCCAAAATTATCAGAATTTGAACCCTCGTAGTAAGCCCACATAACCCTGTTGGCCTTCTCCTTAGGCCTCATAGGACAATCATGATCTCTATCGTAAGAACCCTTGTAGTAGAAACATAGCTTCTTCCTGTGCAAGTCATTCAATGTCTCCATATCCAAAGGTGCAGTAGACTTGCCCCTGGTGTCACCTTTTTTGCCCTTGTTTTTATCAAACTTCTTATTGTCCTTGAATGAAGAAGTGCTCCTAGAGGTGAACCTGCTGGAGGGTGTTGTGAGCTCCATGCTCTGTGCCTTCCTTATAGCTTCTTGCAATGAAGGGGGATCAAATGCCTTAATCCACCTCTTTAAAGGTTCAAACAACCCCTTTATAAATAGTATAACCAACCTCCTCATGGACACATCCTGCACCATCACTGATAATCTCTAAAACTCACTGATGTAGACCTCCAAACTATCTGTCTGTCTCAGCTATGTAAGATCATGGAAGAAGATCTTCGGGTCTTTCTTATCAAAGTGCTCTACCAATCTATCCACAAAATCCTGATAGGATGTCACCCGATTATGTTGCAATGTGACCATACCATGTGACCACCAATCATGTGTTGCACCCTCTAAATGTAAAATCTCATACCTGATAGCATCTCTCTGACATAGGCTCAATGCTAGGAATGTATCTAACTTATGGATCCAGGCTTCTGTTGTCATTTGTCCATTGTCGTCGAAAGATGGTAAGGTGAGCTTGCTAGCAGCTCGCTGCAACTCACTATCTAGACCTCCTCTAGGCCTCCAGTTATGCATGTTACTCCTCATGTGCTCTCTTCTCTGACTCAGGTAATGATCAAAATTCAACAACTCACAAACATGTGGAGGTAGTGTCTGCCATTCTGCATTTGTAGCTCGAAGATAATCCTGAAAGTCCTCTGGCATATCATCCTCTACTGCCTCCTGGGTCACCTTTCCAAGGAATGTAGGATGTGTAGGTCTGTTTGCAGTCCATGACCTGTGCCTAGGAGCACCCTGTGAACTTGCTACACTCATGTTATCCTGCTCTAGTATTCCCCTACCTTGTTCCTAATTCCTCAACTGAACAACTCTCTCCATCATAGTAGTTAATGCACGTATAGACTGGACTATCTCCTATTGTCTAGTAGCCATAACTCGAAAGAAGTTTCTAACCTCATCATCATCAGTCCTAGGGACTTTAAGTGGACTCTATGACTCTCTTTCACCCATAGTAAGTATATCTTTTAATTCTTGCTCACCCTTAGGTGTTGCTTTCCTGCATGTATAATAATTGTGAAACCCAAAAGTTGAAGAATGCATAAAGATTCTTTACTCAACAGTATGGCAAGAACACCGCTTTGATACCACTGTAATGGCCCTTGCCAATAGGCCACTAATAACCACTAATATTGAACTGTGAAAATTTCATCAAACACTTGTCATGCAAACTAAATACACTGCTGAAAGTAAAATGTTGAATAAAGGAATTTGTTGTGCAACAAATCTACTCAAATAGCTGATGTAAAGTAGTGCTAATATATTCATTCAATGAACCAAATGCTTTTACATATGATATGTGATTTTCAATTCAAGGCATTACAACATGGCACATTACAAACAAACCCTGACTGGCTGAATACAACTGAGAATTTCTTGCAACTACAAACTGAAATGAAAGAGCCTGGACTGAGAAAATGTTGGAGACTGAATGTTGAAGCCGAAATGATGAAAATGCAACTCCAATCTACCCTCAAACTTGCTGACTGTATGGCCTACATGTATGAATTGGTACGACACGTGGCAAAAATAAATACTGGGTTGAAAGCGCCGAAAATGGTATAGAAATAATCATTAGGCTCCAAGGAAAATTCTCCCAGAAAATAAAAATCAAACTCTGAGCCAACAGTGAGATATGAGCAAAAATGTATGTCCAAGCTGAAAATCGAACCCTGTTGGAAATGTCTAAATACCAAATAAGCCCAACTTGAAGTAGTTGAATACCACTTCCAAAGTGCAACCCTTCAAAGGATATTTCACCTCCTCAGTTATGCAAATCCTTAGGAGACTTTGTTCCTAATTATCAAATGACAATCTGCAGACCAAGATGGCGCCACAAATGCTCATAGAGAAAAGTAGTGTAAACTCAAGTCATGGGATGTCCAAATGAGAGGCCAAGCACTCTATTTATTCACATTTCTAAGAAGCCACTAATAAATTCTAGAAGTATCCATAAAATATTCTTATGAAATTCCTTTATAATGAATTTTTATATAAAAAGTAATTGTATAGAATAAAAAGTGCAACTCAACTCAAAATTATAATATTTTGGCCCTACATAACACATAAAATAAAAATATGATAAACCCCATCTCTCCAAGAGAAAAATAGACCATCCAATCCCCAAATAATCATTAGAATGACTCTCTCACCAAAATCATCTGCCTGCGAGAGTCCATGATAGGAAAATTCACTGTAAAATAACATGTCACTAAAAAGGGGACATGACATAGACATCCATATTTTAGTTTAGGTAATTACCTGCACAATCATAACATCTTCATATACATCCATTATCTATTTAATTTGTCATTGTCCCTTGCATGCAAAAGGTTTTACTTTCCTACATAAGCATTCCCTAAAATTTTCACCTCTTTATAGAACAAAAATGGAACTATATATATTTTTATGTGTGAATGAGAGAGAGACAGAGAGATCAAATCCTTTTTTATTATTTTTTTATCAAAATAATAAGGTTTTACACCATTGTCCTTTTTCATAAAAAAATTACATATCCCACATATTTCTACACATCAAATTATGATGAGGGAAAAGACATCTCATATACATGTAGATGACAAATACAATACGTTATATTACATTTGTTGACCCTTTGCAAACTTGCATGGTTTCAACTAGTTACATATATAGATGAATACTTAATAACATAAGCCTCCTGTAACGATTTATGACTATGGATCTTACCCCACTTTTATTCTTTGTTGGGTCCATGATGCTTGTAATATCTTTATGTTGTGAATGACCTTGCTTCTGCTATTGACGATCCTTCAAATACTTGCCTACATAGACTTCTACCCATTCTAAACATAGTGATTAACTTACCATGATTCCTAGTTTGCCAAGGTTAATAACAATTTTTCCAAATTGTTGCCATATATTAGAGTTTGTTATTGCCTCCACCCAACTATCTAGAAATACCAACCAACCCATAATTAGTTGCATATTCTATTCAATAGCTTTGAAGAAGCAATAAAAAGAATCAAATTATGTTTGTGATACATTTTTCTTCCTGTCACGTTTCACATAACTCCAAATATCTCACAAGGTCTTATGCTAGAGATATCAAAATTCCAAAACCAAGTATGTCAATATAATAAAGTAAAATGGAATCTTCTACAACAATCTTGAACCTGGGTAGCCTATCATTTTTATGGGGCTAATAGAACTAGACCCACTTAAGAGATTCTAGTATTATGTCTAAGAACATGACTCACCAAAAAATACATAACAATGATGGAATTTGAGAGCAAATCTATAGACAAAAATCAAAATATATTATTAAATGATATAGAGATGTGAGTAAAGTATTTCTTAATTTTTTTAACAAGATAGAGATTCAATAACTATCTTAATATCATACGAGATGAGTACAAAATGGAAATGGGAATCACTCATTCAATTGGATGTGCAAGACATTCTTAATAATGGAAATCAAATTTGAATGAATGGTTTTGAATGGACACCTGCTAGAGATGATAATGTCCAAGAGCTCAACTTATGTGTTGTTATCCTTATTGAGAGACTCCCTCACTCTGTCAAATGAGAAGGTTTATTCAATAACACACAGAGTGCATAGAGAGCCCAACTTGGAAAACCTAATTGACCATAGTACTGAGATGTATTCAAGATTTTTCTAGATTTAATATAATAATTACATCTGTTACCTTTTATATTTTGTATTTAATAATTAAAATTAATGTATATTTGTTACATGTATAAACATACATCATTGTTCTTTCCAACCTAAGGATAAAATAAATAAACTAAAAAAAATGAAAAAAGATATGAGTTTCACCCAAAAGGGGTTGTCAAAGCCACTTTCATTTTAGGTTATGTATGGTATATACTTAATGTTGCTAGTATTATATATAATGAGTTTAGCCATTAGGATGCCCATGTTAAATTTTATCATGGAAAGAATGACTTTCCAATGATTCAAGGAGCAATGTTGCACCAAGAATATAAAATAAATGTAAATCATACAATGAAATTCTTATTCATGATGAGTATGGTGATTAATAAAGTATGTGAAAAAAATTGTATGTATCATGGTTGATGGAGTTAATGATTAAGTCAATCATGTCGTTGTTGAGGAAAGATGCATTTAATGCATGGAAAAGAGTATGCTCCTTTCAATCACAAAAAAGTAAAGATGATGCAAAAAGTGTAAGTTTGTGGCATGTAGACAAGAAAGATAATTATTTTGGCATAAAAAACTAAGAACCATATGATATTTTCCATTTATTGTAGGCATTCAAACACTTTGGATGAAAGAAATGATGGTGAAACATTCAAATAACTCTATAGTTTAACATATTCAATGATTTCAATAAATAAATATGGTGTAAGTATAAAAATTTAAACCATATTTGTAAATTTTAATTCATTCATTGATTTATTTTATTTGATCATATTATCTTATCAATGGTAAATTTATGTGCAATATCAATTGTACATGTTTCTTTTTTTACGAGCGAGAGGTTTGTATACTTGTAGAACAGGCAATATCCTCAATAAATTAAGTTGAAGATATAAGTGGATGACTAAGATTTATAGACAAGGGAAACAATTGAAAGTAGAATAACATGTCAATGCATTCATGATAGATAATGATAGTGCAAAAAATTGAAGCCATTAGAATTGTATTGGCCTTCGTTCTATATTTATAGTAGAATAAATCATTTTAATGTCATGAGTTGTGACAAAAATTGGTTTCAATTTTACATTCATTTTGTTTGTCACTTGTAAATTATATTTTAATTGTTGGGTACTTTTATGTATTTGGTTTGTGCATAGGGCATGTCTAAAAAATGTGCATAGGTAATGTTAGCTTAAAGAATAAATTTGACAACTGAGTGTTAATACACTTAACCAAGATCAAGAGTAAGTGTTGAGTAAGATGAAGTGCCGAGCTATATCAAGTGCCAAGTAACAGTAGGTGTCGAGTGTCAACAAGTGCCGAGTGTTAACAAGTGACGAGTGTAACAAGTGTCGAGTGTCAACAAGTGCCGAGTGTAACAAGTGCTGAGTGTAACAAGTGTCGAGTGTCAACAAGTGCCGAGAGTAACAAGTGCCAAGTGTTAATAGGTGCCAAGTGATACAGTTTTATTTAAATGTCGAGCTATCTAGGAAACAGCATGTGCTGAGCATCAGCAATGCTTCAGGAGTCGAGTAACTCAGAATATCAGCATAAAAGTTTGAAATTGCACAAACTTTGATGCAAACAGTTTTTGCAGCTAACATAAAGAAAATCACGAAGGATTTAATGATGAGATCGAAACTTTTACATTTCCTATGCAATCTACATGCAGCCAATAAGAAAAATGATAAAGGCATGCAACCAATCAGTAAAAGACTAAGTATTGAGCGGGAAATTGAGATTCAATGTGGATCGTAGATCCATATCTAACCCTAAGTCCTTGAAGTCTTTATAAGGAAGATGAAATTTCATTGTAAACATATATGAGTGGACACACAAGGGTGTAGAAGGAAAACTATTTTCAGAAGCGAGGGTTATCAAATCATAAAAGGATCAAGATTAGAGAAAGCGAAAAAGGTGCCTGCATTCAGCAATCAAGGATTGTAATCTATCAGGTTCATTATACCTAATACTTTCTAGCAATTGTATTAGAATGAAAATCCTATGGTAATAGGTTAGCTTAATAGCTATTTCATCAGATCCTTTAAATTAGGTGATTAAAATCCTTTAACAGGGTGACACTTCATGTTAAGTGTTTGTAAAGCCTTTAACCTAGTCACTATTGATACAGTGTAAAGCCTTTAACAGGGCAGACCATCATAAGTGGTTGAACAATATTCCTGCAGTAATTTTTGTGGGTATCATCCCCACCCCAGTTTTACCTTCTTATTTCTAGAGGGTTTCTGGGTTACCAAATTCTAGTGTTATGAGTTGTTGATGCATGTGTTTAGATTCATATTTGTTTGATGTATTTACATGCATGTGATTTACTTGCAGTTAAAAGTTTTATTGGCTAAAGTGTGATACTTATGATTCACACACCCCCCCCACCCTCCCCCTCTCATAAGCACTCTTTCCATATTTGAATATTCCAACAATTGGTATCAGAGCTCATACAAGTTCTGACAAGGAAAAGCCTAATAGCTTGGAGGAAAAGATCTAAAGATGGAAGCTTTCAAACTTGGAAAGATCATTGAAAATCAGGTGATAGATGTGCAACTTGCTCTGCATAGCTTGGAGGAATTTAGAAACAAGTTGAGAAATTCATTAAAAAAAAGGAAGGATCTAGCCATAGCCGAAAATGAGATAAACTACAAAGAGATTGATACCACCAACATATTTTCCAATGGAGACACTAAAGAGTTTGATGTAGCAATAGAAAAACTGATGGAGAAAAACAAAGCCCAAACAGAGGAGATAAGATCTCTCAAGATGGAACATGAATCACAGGCCATAATGATATGTGAAATTACTGAGCAAAAGAAAAGAGCAGTTGATGATAAGGTCATGATGGAAAATGACAAAAGAAATCTTGCAAACAGACTTGAAGAAAAATGTACTGAATTGACAAGGATCTCAAACATGCAGATGGATACACTTTCCCAAATGATGAACCTTCATCATGAACTCAATATGAAAGATATTGAGATCTCTACTTTGAAGATGCAAAATGAACAAATGCAAAATGAATTGAACAGAGAAAGAGAGGTGGCAGAGAATCTCAACAAGTCAAGTGAAGCCATCAAATATTTTGAGCAAATACTAAAATCCCCAAGAACAACCCATGATACATCAGGACTTGGATACAAAAACACTGAAGTTGGAGAATCATCAAAGAGTGCAGAGCAAAGAAGTGATAAAGGTAAAGATGTTAAACCTACATGTCATTTCTGTGGAAAGAAAGGACATACATCTAATGTATGTAGAAGCAAGAATGCCCATCAGCATGATAAACCTAAAAGTATAAACCATTGTCATAGATGCAAGAAGCGGGGTCATCAAGCATATGAATGCAAAACCAAAACTACTAAGACATCAAGATTTGATGGACATTGTTATAATTGCAAAAAGTATGGACATAGAGCTTTTGAATGTAGATCAAAGCCTATGTGGACAGTAAATCAACCAGCAAAGACATCAAACCATGAATTTTGGGTTTACAACACCAGGTACAGCTGTCACCATTGTCAAGAATATGGACATATACCACAGAACTACATAAGAACACATTTGAGAGGGAACTACAAAAGATGGTTGAATCAAACTACATGTTTTAGTTGCTTAAAAACTGGTCATGTCAGCAAGAATTGCCCAACAAGGTCAAAAGCATCAAGTTTCGAGTTCAGCAATGGAAAGGCAAAGATAGATGTTGGACATATCAGAAGTGAAATGAATAAGACATGGAAGAAGAAAGATGAGTATAGCACATCAAGTGCAGAGATCACTTCACCTAATAGGTCAAGTGATCATACTTCATCAAATTAAGCAAGAATAAGTGTGTGGGATTGATAAACCAAGTCATATTATACATCAATCCGAAGACATAGAAGAACTGCAAAGAAAAAATCAACATAAGCAAAGATGCCAAGTCAAAATTGAGAACTTTGCAAGATCTGTCAAAGTTGTCTTCAGGTGCCGAGTTGCTAACAACAACCGAGTTGATAGTTGATGTCGAGCTGTGAAATATCAATAGGATCTAAGCAAAGTGAAACACAATGGGTGCCGAGTCATGTCGAAACCTTTCAGGTGTTGAGTAGACAGTTGGCAACGCACTAAGCATTAATTACTCTATTTTGAAGGGTACATAAATTCAATTTTTGATCATTTTCCCACCATTCAAATGAGAAGCAAAGCCGAGAAGAGCGGAGAAGATCAAGATCAACTTAGAAGCCATTTGTGAAGATTTCAACAGTGATTCAGGACAAGTTTTCATCGATTTGAGGTATTTTACTTAAGTGCCGAGCTACGTAGAGTTTATAAACTTGTTTAAATCGTAAACCCTAGTTTGGAAAACAATGGCATCTAGGTCAAGAACCACTAAGGGTAGAGAGAGTCATGAGATATAGTTGGTTAGAAATGAAGTTAAACAACCTGATTTTAAGACCATTCTAGAAGTAGCATACAAAAATGATCCCACAGGTGCACTATCAGTTATTCAGGATAAAGTTGTTATGGTCCAAGATGTTCGTAGATGTTATAACTGCAAAATTGGAGCCATAGGAGATTTAGAAATTTATAATGCACATGACAAACTATGTGAGAGCAAAAGACTAAAAGATGAGTTCTCAATAATAGAAAGAAAAGGATTAACCAAAACCTTAGCATTTCTGATTGTTTTCAAAACTGAATGGGTACGGATAGTTTTGAGCCGAATACATGATGGAGCTTTTTGGTTAGAGTCAGGGCCAGTAAAATTCACCAAGAAAACTATTCAAAGGGTTACTGGTATTCCAACCCTAGATCGGCCAAAGACCCTTTGAAGTGACAAAAGGGAAGTAATAGAGAAAAATATAGGTGCTAAATGGAACAATAGAGGAATGACTATCGACACAATCACAGATCCCCTACTAGATTTTGCTGTGAGAATCATTTCACACAAATTCTATCAATCAAGCAGGTTAAATAGTGTACCTTGTATAGCAGTTGATGTTGCATACAAGATAATAAAAAAAGATCACACTTATGATCTAGCAGAGCTCATGTTTCAACAGATTAATGAAAAGCTGGGAGCTATAAGGAAGAGCAAGGGAGCTCAGTGCAAATTTGGATCAGTTTTGATGTTCACATTTTTCTATCTGATGAAAGAATTCCCTTCTATGGGTAAGGCAAGATGGAGTCCAGATAAAACAATTGTTGAACAAATCAATGGATACATTGAACAGATGGGTGATAATTTTGATGCCCAAATGACTAGTTAATTTGAGTACTTCAAAAATTCCATGAAACAAAGAATAAGGATTTCAGTCTCATTGACTGAGAAATATGAAAAGGACATTTGTTTTCTTGTAGATATAGATTATACCTACATACAAGAAATTATACTTAGAGTAAGATGGCTTAGGCCACTAGGTTATGAAGTTGATATTGATCAAGCTTCTGCAGCAATAACAACCCTACTTGCAGAAGAAGCTGATAAAAATGCAAAAGCTTTTGGAACCTATGATGTTGTCAAATCAAGGGTGATAAAATATTTGAAGACTGCTTCTGCAGTAAGGAAGAAAGAGAAAATGGTGAGACAAATTAAGAGAAAATTTGGCGTTGAAGAAGAAGGAATAGCAGAAGAGGAAGAAATTGAAGAAGAGGGAGATAAACCTCAAGGTCTGACTCAAGGGTTAGGAGAAGATAAAGAGGAAAGTGTTGAGGAAGAAGAAGCTGAGGAAGCACCAGTTAAAAGAAAAGCCACAACTCCTCCTGCTCCTCAATCCAAGGGGAAGAAAGTAGCTGCTCCTGCACCAAAGAGACTGACCACAAGGGCTGCAGCACAAAAAGCCCAAGAGGAGGCAAAAGGAAAGAAGAAAGACTCAAAGAAGACTGATGCCAAGTCAAAGAAAAGAAAATTTATTCCCCAGCCTGAAAAAGATGAGGAGAAGACAGAATCAGAGGATAACAGTAAATTTCAAGTGGTAAGACACAAACCCCAGACTGTTGTTGATAAATTATGTTCAAAAATTAGGAATGATGATTTGAAAGGTTTAAAGAACCTGAATTTTTCTAAGCTCACCAAAGAAGAGCAAAATAAATTAGAGGAATCTGTGTATGCTATGATGGCTAAATATAAGCACACACCTCTAGAATTAGATGAATCTATGCCAAAAGAATTGTATACAATTGTAGAGGATAAATGGCATTTTTGTTTACAAATGGAAAAAGAGATAAGGGAGTTCACATTAGCTAGATTGTTGCCTGATTTGACTAAAGATCAAGTAACAAATGCAGTAAAGAGGCATAATAATAGATTCACTCCCAAGCATAGAGCATTCAACATATTGCAGAATAAAATTGAAGAGGTAGTTACTAAATCCACAAGATTGTGGAAAATAGTTTACAAGAAAATAGAAGATGTGTATAATGAAGAATATGAGGCAGAGGCAAGTGCCAAGACAAAGGAAAAGAAGGTGTCAGGAACCAAAGAAAAAGAGAAGGAACAAGTGGGGAAGAAAAGTGAAGAAGAAAAGGAAGAAAAGGCACATACAAAGGAGAAAGAGGAAGAGAAAGATACAGCTAAGCCACAAAATCAAAGTATGCAAGACACACAGGTATCTCCTCCTAGTCCTCCTCATGCGACCATCACACCTGTAGATATTATAAAAATAAAAGATGTTACAGACACTTCAAATCCAAACATCAATCCATTAACTGTAGAGGATTTAGAAATCCTTGACCAATCATCACTAGTAGCAAAATTAAGTTCAAATCCTGTATTGGTCAGTGTTGATGAATTACAGAATCCAGAAGTTAAAACAAAGATAGTCAAGGTAAAAGCACAAGTGCCACCTTCGACCATACAAACTACTGGTATTCTATTTCTTCCATCACCACCTCCACCAAGTGTAGTCACATATACACTTCAAATGCCGAGTACAGCAATAGGGGAAATAAAAGAAACATCTGAACAACCAACAAGTTCAACCCCACCTAGCGATCATAAAAGGGATACTCAAGCTGAAGAAAAAGATGAGACAAAGAAGAAGGAGGAGACTGCAATACAAACACTGGTTGCATTACCAAAATCTGGTACTCCAACACAGACTCTTCAGCAGCTGAGCATAGATGGGTTACAGCTACAAATCAGGACACCAGGCTCGTGCTCATCAAAGGCAGTCAGGAAAATTCACTATGGAGTTCTTGAGCTTGATGAAGAAATAAAGATCCCATATTATGAATCTAGCACTCTTACTGAAGAAAAGATCAATGAAATTCAGAGTGCATTAGACAGAAGAAGGAGACAAGAAGCACTAAGAAAAGAACATAAGCATAAGCTTACACTGAATGAAATCAAAGACATATTCACAGAAGCTTTCTGCTTACAGTCTCCAGATGAGTCAAGACCAATTATAGAGCAACTATCTGATATAGTTGATCAGGTGACTAGTGAAGACCAGGAAACAAACAATAGATTGCTTGAATGGTCAGAAAGGAAGTTCCAAGGCAAGGTAAATAGTAAAATATCCGGTGATATAGCACTATCACAAGAAGAACTGGCAAAGAAAATCAAAACAGTCAAAACTGTACTAGGAAACATCTTTTCCCTATACAACAAGTTGTGTGATTTTTCCACATTCACACAGGACACTAGCCAGAAAATATTGAGCTTGGAAAATAATCTAAAGATTTCTAGCATGCAACTTTCCACAAATCCAGCTCAGAGTGAGAAGCATTTTTCCCAATCGCTTCACACAGAAAGAGAGTTAGCTGTCTTAGTAGCAGAGGAGGCAACCACAAAAGCTAAATTGATGCAAATTCAATCATCAATAACTCCTCATTTGGAACTACTTCACAAGGAGCAGATAAATGCAGAGACAGTCCTCAAGAAAGACCCTAATCTTTCTTCATCTGATGGACTTGTATACCTAGCAGCAGAGATTGCCATCTAGCATAAGACATTGGATGTCGCACTAGCAAATTGGGATGCAGCTCTGAAGGTACTCCTTGAAGTAAATAGTACATTTTTGGCCAAGTATGACATTTCTTTGTAAGACCCTTGACATAAGTGTCAAAAAGGGGGAGAATAAGTATAGGGGAGTGATAAAAAGAGAACAAGTATGGGGGAGTTAAGTATAGGAATGAAATGATAAGTATGATAAAAGGGGGAGTAAGTAATGATAAAAGGGGGAGATAGCAAATTTTGAGATAGAAAATTTTGAATAGGATAGAACTCACTGAGTGTACATACATGATCAATTAATAAGGAGTCACAAGGATCTTAGTTAAGTGTTTTTGCCACTCATGTCAAAGGGGGAGATTGTTAGCTTAAAGAATAAATTTGACAACTGAGTGTCAATACACTTAACCAAGATCAAGAGTAAGTGTCGAGTAAGATGAAGTGCTGAGCTATATCAAGTGCCGAGTAATAGTAGGTGTCGAGTGTCAACAAGTGCTGAGTGTAACAAGTGCCGAGTGTTAACAAGTGATGAGTGTAACAAGTGCCGAGTGTCAACAAGTGCCAAGTGTAACAAGTGCCGAGTGTAACAAGTGTCGAGTGTCAACAAGTGCCGAGAGTAACAAGTGCCGAGTGTTAACAGGTGCTGAGTGATACAGTTTTGTTTAGGTGCCGAGCTATCCAGGAAACATCATGTGCTGAGCATCAGCAATGCTTCAGGAGCCAAGTAACTCAGAATATCAGCATAAAAGTTTGAAATTGCACAAACTTCGATGCAAACAATTTTTGTAGCTGACATAAAGAAAATCATGAAGGATTTAATGATGAGAATGAAACTTTTACATTCCTTTGCAATCTACATGAAGCCAATAAGAAAAATGATAAAGGCATGCAACCAATCAGTAAAAGACTAAGTATTGAGCGAGAAATTGAGATTCAATGTGGATCATAGATCCATATCTAACCCTAAGTCCTTGAAGTCTTTATAAGGAAGAAAAAATTTCATTGTAAACATATATGAGTGGACACACAAGGGTGCAGAAGGAAAACTATTTTTAGAAGCGAGGGTTATCAGATCACAAAAGGATCAAGATCAGAGAAAGCGGAAAAGGTGCCTGCATTCAGCAATCAAGGATTGTAATCTATCAGGTTCATTATACCTAATACTTTCTAACAATTGTATTAGAATTAAAATCCTATGGTAATAGGTTAGCTTAACAACTATTTCATCATATCCTTTAAATTAGGTGATTAAAATCCTTTAACAAGGTGACACTTCATGTTAAGTGTTTGTAAAGCCTTTAACCAGGTCACTATTGATATAGTGTAAAGCCTTTAACAGGGTAGACCATCAGAAGTGGTTGAACAATATTCCTGCAGTAATTTTTGTGGGTATCATCCCCACCCTAGTTTCACCTTCTTATTCCTGGAGGGTTTATGGGTTACCAAATTCCAGTGTTATGAGTTGTTGATGCATGTGTTTAGTTTCATATTTGTTTGATGTATTTGCATGCATGCAATTTACTTACAGTTAAAAGTTTTATTGGCTAAAGTGTGATACTTATGATTCACACACCCCCCCCCCCCCCCCTCTCCCCTTCTCATAAGTACTCTTTCCATATTTGAATATTCCAACAGGTAAGTTATTATATAATCAAAATATGTCAAACACTAATTGTTTTGACATAGAACTTGATATTAACTTTTATAATTTGGATATGCAAGCAATAAAGATGTCAGGACAAACATGATTGGAAAATTGGGTGAGATAATGTATGCAATTGGTGATATGAAGACATAACCACTTAGTAAAAATAATCATGGAGGAATTCAAAGAAGATAAAAAAAAATTGATTACTTTCAAAAAACTTTATGTCATGATGACACTTGTTTTAGTGAGTTTGTCCAACTTTTCATTTTTGTTTATTTCTATATACACCATTTCACTTATTATTTGTAATTAATATGATATTTTTATGATTATTTGTATAGGGATGTGGGTAAAAAAAACATTAAAATTTCTCTCACGCAATTTAAGAAACATATTATTCTATAGCTTGGTGTATCATTTTCACATCAATAACCATTAACCAAGTGATTATGCCAACAAGTGTACAAGGGCAATGGATTGGCCTATCTACACTTCTTCATAGGATAGAGTCATCTAATAAAAATAAAATATAATTATTGGTTTTGGGGTTTCTAATTAACTTGTAAAAAGAAAGATATTACATAGCTACACTAAAGAGGTCAAAAAAATACCAAACATAGATTGTTATGCGATCTTCTCCCTGGCATGTAGAGGATAAGAAGTCAATCTATTTTGATGAAATGACACCTTGTTATTAAATTGGGACCAGATTTGCATGTGTTTGATTGTCAACAAACAAAAAGAGGAAACACGTGTAAACATGTGTTGAAGATTTAAGATATTTTAAAGAGAAACCAAACAAATGAACATAATGAAGTTGTTTTTTGTTTTTTTATTAGTAAACGGCCCAAGCCTTGTATTATAATTTAATAAAAATTAAAATTACATGGATTCTCCATTCAAACGGGCACTGGTAGGAAAGAAGGGAGTAAGAAAACCTCCAATCTTGCCTGGGACCGAAGTCCTATATTGTACAGATTAAAAGGGGCATACAACAATTTACATCATCTCATTTAATTTACATACAAGTATTTTAATCAAAATACTCTTTTGAGAATATGAGAAATAAGGAAACTCTACCCCATAGCTTCATTTTTGCTTTCTAGATTTCAAGATTAGCTTGGAAGTTGCATCCAAAACACTACTAATTTCCACATAAGGTCAGAAGCCAACTTATAAAACTATATAAATAAAAAAGTCTATAATTTCCATACTTTTTAATGTTTAAAAGTACTCTATACTTCTAAGTATTAAGTGATCTGATATGTCTTTTAAAGATAGTGTTCTCCATTATAATTTACATGTTCCTATCTTTTGTCAGACTAAGGGTTTGCTTCCTTAATAAAGATGCTTCTGCCCATTCTGAGATGATGCATATCAGCTCGTGATGATAGTACTTGATCAAGATCAAATGGGGAATGATAAAACATAATTTCCTTTTTTCCTCTGATTTGTTTGGAATGATTTACCAATATTGTTTAACATCTATTGTTGTAGAAATTATCACTTCTGCTTCCTGATCCTTTGTTTACTAACTCTGAAATTAGTTTAGCTACTTCTCGCTTGATGTTTATATTTGATTGTATACTATTCTACCTTGTATCTTATTAAAAATATTTCTTAAGACATGTTGACTATCTGATGCTCTGTTTATCTTTAGCATAAAGTCAAAGCTAATTTTATTAATAAGAATGAGGTTTACATTATTCAATTTGATTAAGATGTTTATTTTATTTCTGGTTAAAATACTTCTAATTATAGATTAAGATATTTTCACCATCAACACCCTTATTTTCTAGCTGATTTTGCCTCTTTATTACTTTCCTAGAATAAATGTAGAATCTGAAAATCTTCAAAGAGATAGAAGAGATTAAGCACTTCTTCCAATTTCAAATTTAAAAATCTCTTCCCTAGGATCCTCATTACTATCATTGGGGGCCCTGTGAATCTCCTTCAATAATGAGTTTTGAGATACCAAGATTTAAGCACATTTGTAGACGTTCTCAAAGGGCTTCTAGTTTAGTGAGATTGTTAGTGGTTGATCCTATAAATTTAGTGCTTTTTGCTATCCAATTTCCAGAATCATTATTAATGATGCATCCTATTCCTTCAGGACCAAGATTGCCTCTTGAGGCTCCATCAAAACTTAATTTGGCCCAACCACTGTGTGGTGGAATCCATCTACATTTTCTCTTGCGTCTTTATTCTTTTTTTTATACATAAGTGGGGGATTAATTAGGTTTTTCCAACTCTTTTTCATTAGATCATCCCATTTTGAAAATGATCCTTCCTCTTTCTTGGTTTTTTGAAGGTGAGAGTTTAAGGTTTCACCAATACATGCCTCAATTTTATTAATAATCTCACATTGCTGACATAGCTTGATCATAAAACATTCTTATGTTCCGTTCTTTCCAAACTTCCCAAACAAGGATAGATGCAAAAATATTCCATAGTTTTCTATATATATAATTACTACTATCAGTTGGTCAACCCCTAAGGAGATCATCCAGTGATTCTGGCAAAGGAGCCATCTAGCCCAGCATTTGTCTGAGCCAATCCCAATAGTATTGTGTATATGGACATTTATATAAGAGATTATCAAAATTTTCACTATATTTCTTACATAGCACACATCTTGATGGTCCCTTAGTGCTCAACTTCCTAAGTCTATATGCTATTAAAATCCTCTTCTAGGAGGCAATCTACATAAAGAAGCCTGCCTTTGGTAAACGGGCCGAATCCCAATAGAGTTTAAGGGGGATATTCACTTCTTCCCGCCTTTGGGATTGTGTGATTACTTTATATCCATTATTAATGTTATACCTGCCATCTTTTGATGCTACCCATATGAGTTTGTCATTTCTCTCTAACTGCTTTATTTTCTTCTTATGGATGATTTTTTCGTAAACCTTTTTTATTGCTGGTTTTAAGTCAAAATTGTCTAGAGATTTCCATTCCCAACTTATATTGCCATTATTATCTTTTTTAGTTTTATAATTGCTAACCTTACACTCCTAGAGTTTGACTAATTGATCTTTAAGGATGGTTGGAATCCCCATGTTGTCAACTAGGGGGTGACCATCCCATGAATCCTCCTAGAAGAGAGCTTCATCATCATTACCAACATCCCACATGAGATATTTACTAATAAGGGCTCTACTTTTTATTATAAAATTCTAGCTTTTGGATCCTTTAGGAAGGATCCTCATTCTAAACAAGGAGCAGGGATCAACTACATTAAGGTATTTGTTATACATAATTTTAGCCCATTTTTTATCTCTTTCAAGAAAAAGTCACCTTGGTAGTTTAGCCCCTAAAGCTTCATTTTTCCAACTTAAGTTTTTGATACCTAGGCCTCCTACTTCCTTTGGTTTACATAAATTTTCCCATTTTATAAGAGCCATTTTTTTATGCTTGTCAGTATTATTCCAAAGGAAGCTTCTAAGTTTTGCTTCAAGCTTCTTATTGATACTTTTAGATAGAGGTGAGTAAGAAAGGGGGTATGTTGGGAGGACAGATAAAACTGCTTTGATCTTAGTAACTTTACCCGCTTTTGTAAGCCATTTATCTTTCCAACCTCCTATCCTTTTATCTATCCTGTCAAGGATATTGTGCCATCCTTTGTTAGTTTTACTGCCTTTTTCTAACTATATTCCTAAGTATTTATAGGGGAATGTGCCCCTTTTATAATCCATAATATTATAGATCTATTTTTCTATTTTAGGTTTGGTGTTAATGAAGAATTTTTTTGATTTTACAACATTCACTCTCTGACCTGAAGCTTCCATACATTGTTGAATGATCATTTTGATGTTTAGGGCCTCTTTTATTGTACTTTCTCTTGGTAAAATGGTATCATCTGCATATTGTTGGTGGGTTATATTAGAAACATTTTTTTGTTACAATAATACCTCTAATTTTTCCTTTAGAGTGTGCTTTAGTAATTATCCTATCGAAGGCTTCTGCCATGATAATGTATAGGAAATGAGATAGGGAATCTCCTTGTCTTATACCTCTTGATGTGTCAAAGAAGCCTTCAAGGGTCCCATTAATAAGAATGGAGATTTTATTTGTTGAAATTCATTGATAAATAAGATTAATCCATTGTTGAGAGAATTTGAATGCTTCTAAGGTTTTTCATAAAAACCTCTAGTCAACCATATCATATGCCTTCTAAATATCTAGTTTCATGAACATGCTTGCCATTTTATTTTTTACTGGTAGAGTGTAATGTTTCTTATATAATGAGCATCCCATCTAGAATTGATCTTCCTGGTACAAAACCCATGTGTTCTTCTAAAATAAGCTTAGGGAGAAATGCTTTCATTCGGTTAACTAGAATTTTTGATATGAATTTATAAATGATGTTGCAAAGAGCTATAGGTCTAAAATCTCCTGGGTTTTTAGGATCATCTTTTTTGGGTATTAAAGTAAGAAAGGTAGTATTGTTTTCTGATAGTAGTGACCCACCATTTCTTGATGCTTCAATGGCCTTCCAAAGATCAATTCTGATAATATCCCATCATTTTTGGAAGAAGAAAGCCTGGAATCCATCTAGACCTGGACAACTATCAAGGTTCATGTTGAATAACATAGATATGACTTCTTCCAAAGATATAGGAGAGTTTAATGCTTTATTATCTTCTATAGAAATTACTTTTGGAATAACTTCAAGCATTTTTACTTGAGCTATCATATTCGAGCTCTCAAAATTGTTTAGTAAATTATTGAAATGATCTACAAAAATCTTTGATATGTTGTCAAGGTTTTCAGTGATAGATCCTGAGGAGTCTTTAATTTTAATAATTTTGCTTTTAGCTCTATTATATAAAGTGCTATTATGAAAAAAAATTGTATTACAGTCTCCCTCTTCTAGCGATTTTTCTCTTGATTTTTGTCTCCAAAAGACTTCTTCCTTTGCTAGGATGTTTTCCTATTTGTCGAGGAGTTCTTTTTCTAGTAGGAAGTTCTCATTATTCATACCTTCTTTGATTACTTTTGTGTTTAATTTTTTTAAGCTTTCTTCGATGTCTAATTTTTCTTTAAGTATATTTTTTAAATGTTCTTTATTGCACTCAAGTGTATTTCTTTATTCTCTTTCATCTTAGAGACAAATATATACATTTTGGAACCTTTAAAATTGCCTTGATTCCACCATTCTATAATGAGTTCCATAAAGATTTTGTCTAAAAAACACATTTTTTCACATTTAAAGGGGTTTCTTATAGGTTTAGAAGGTTCCAAAGATTCAATCCTAATAGTATAGTGGTCTGATCTTGCTATAGGTAGGATTGAGGCTTGAATATCTAAGTCTAGTCCACTTAGTGTATTTCTTTAATCTCTTTCATCTTAGAGAGAAATATATACATTTTGGAACCTTTAAAATTGCCTTGATTCCACCATTATCTAATGAGTTCTATAAAGATTTTGTCTAAAAACCATATTTTTTCACATTTAAAGGGGTTTCTTATAGGTTTAGAAGGTTCCAAAAATTCAATCCTAGTAGGATAGTGGTCTGATCTTGCTATAGGTAGGATTGAGGCTTGAATATCTAAGTCTAGTCCACTTAGTGCTCCTTTGAGAAAGAACCTATCCAGTTTCTCAACTATAAAAAAGAAGTCTTTCCTTCTATTATTCCATGTGAACTTACCATTATTAATAGGAATATCAAAAAGGTTGTTAAGGTCTATCCATTTTTTAAATTCCAAAGATGCGCAGGAAATTTGTTGGATGCCTCCAAAATTTTCGTCTATATTCGTGATAGTATTAAAATCTCCACCTACAAGAATGAATTCATTGATATGATTATTAATAAATAGACTTATTTCTTCCCATAATAGTTTTTTGTCTATGTTATGTATCGGACCTTATATGCTTATTATAATTAGTTGTAGGTTAGTTTTTATGCTTTTAATTCTACTACTCATCCATGAATAGTCTAATTTTAGTATATTTAGAGTTACTTTCCTGTATGCATGAATATGTGGCCTCTGTTAACACACACACTTCAACATGGTCTTTATTCACCCAAGAATAGTCCAGCAAGGCGACCTGTTGCCTTCTATCTAGAGGGATTTTACGTATTTAATATCCTCATATTTGAGGTGTAGGTAACCAAACCCTCTAAGAAAGAAGGATTTAAAGAAAACTAATCTACATGAGTGTGCAAAGTAATCTAGAATGATTATGCAACTAATTTAATAACTTTTTAAAAGAAACTATATTAAATGTATGCATATTAAGAGCTAAATGAAATTAAGCTAAGAATATAGAGATATGAAAATAACAAGCTAGATGAGTGTATAACGCAGTAGCAATTCAATAGCAATTTGATTCAACCTCTGTAATGAGGAATTATGAGTCCCTTAAATAGATTTCTTGGAATCCATCAACGAGTGAGATCAACTCAGATCGATGGTCAGGATTGAAGCAAAGATTTAGTTAAGATGGAAACTTCCTTGTGCAGGTGAAGTGAACTATTTTTGATCTGAGTGTGATGAGTAGTTAACTGAACTTGTCATGAGTGAGAGAGTAAGTTAACTGGATTGATTCTAATTTTGAGAAGTAGTTCACTCAAAGTTTCCACTTAGAACTGAAGAGAAGATTTTGAAGATATTATTTAGTTTCATAAGTGAGATATGATCTTATAAATGCATTTTCCATTTAATTGAATAATCATATTCAATTAATTAAATTAAGCACAATTATTAAATTAAATAAATTTAATCCCTTAGTACATTAGTCTTAGGTGATAATTTAATTTAATAAAGTATAAATACTTTAGATTGAATTAAATTTAAATCAAATAGGTTCAATGTGACTAATATGGATAAAACTATAGGAATTAAATAATAAGTTTGATGAATGCAGATTAGGGTTTTTTGCATTTGACAATTAAGTCAAGTAGCGAGTAGCAGAATAAGAATTGCCTAGTGACATAGGACTTAAGATTGATTAAGATAGACCGAAATTGGTGATCGTGGCAATGAGCCAATTTTAAGGTATTACACTTTGCCCCTCTTTGAATGAATGTGCGAGCAACATGTTTAATTCAAAGAAAATCTGAAGGCATGATGCGAGGATCAAGAAATGAGATTGGTTCTGAAATTGATGATATAAAGACCAATTGATAAGCTTTTAAGGACAATCTCCAAAACAGAGCTTAATCCCAAGGAATCCAAGCAAGATACCTAGATACCCAAAATTGATAAGCATTTTAAAGGTTTCCTTCATAAAAAAGTTTAACCTTTAAGGATCCAGACAGAACGTCAGATACCCAAGATTGATAGCATTTAAAAGATCATCTCTAGAATGGAGCTTAACCTTTAATGATCCAAATAGAACACCTAGATACCTGAAATTGATAGCATTTAAAAGATCATCTCCAGAACGAAGCTTAACCCTTAAGGATCTAAATAGAACACCTAGATACTTGAAATTGATAAGCATTTAAAAGATCATCTCCAGAACATAGCTTAATCTTTAAGGATCTAGATAGAATACCTAGATACCTGAAATTGATAGCATTTAAAAGATCATCTCCAGAACGGAGCTTAATCTTTAAGGATCCAGATAGAACACCTAGATACCTGAAATTGATAAGCATTTAAAAGACCATCTCCGGAATGAAGCTTAATCTTTAAGGATCTAGATAGAACACCTAGATACCTGAAATTGATAGCATTTAAAAGATCATCTCCAGAACGGAGCTTAATCTTTAAGGATCCAAATAGAACACCTAGATACCTAAAATTGATAAGCATTTAAAAGACCATCTCCAGAATGAAGCTTAATATTTAAGGATCCAGATGGAACACCTAGATACCTAAAATTGATAAGCATTTAAAAGATCATCTCCAGAATGAAGCTTAATATTTAAGGATCCAGATAGAACACCTAGATACTTGAAATTGATAAGCATTTAAAAGATCATCTCCTGAACGGAGCTTAATCTTTAAGGATCCAGATAGAACATCTAGATACCTGAGATTGATTTATGAGTCATAGAATCATCCCTAGAATGAGGCTTAATCCTTAGGAACTGAGGTTTAGATTATCCCTATACCTATAATCAAATGATGATAAGATGAAAAAGATGCCGGAAAGAGGGAAACAAGATGCCCCTAGTGGTGAGATACCCCGAATGATGAGGACATAAGATGGGAACGAGATGCCCTAAGCAATAAGTATTCAATGATGTAATCATCCTGCCCCCTCTGGAGCGAAATCGAAAGATGACACACTAGAAATGTGACATAAAGTAGTAGATGAAATCCGAGATGTAGTAGAGTGTAGAAAGGATCAAAATGATCAAAAGAAAATATGAAGAGATTAGAACAATCTGAAGAAAATTGGAAGTCAATCCAAAGTGATTTTGAGGTCCAAAAGATCAAGTTTGACCAAAAGTTGACCAGAATTGGCCATGGTTGACTTGAGTTGAAATTTTCCAAAATAGATTTTGAAAATATGAAGAACTTTGAGTTGAAAAGATTCCAATAATTAGAAAGTATCAAAAAATTTTGGACAGCACAAGTGTTCGATTGTGTCAGTCCCCAAATGTTTAAAACGCATTTTTAGGGCACTGAGGTGTGTCATATTTTGAATTCGATCTAGAAAATAGATTTAGAATAGTCATATTAGCCAGGGGGTGATTTTTACGCAAATCAGAGTACTTTGAAAAATTAGGTTAACAACTATATAAGGGCCCAAGGGGTCATTATCAAATCATTTGTGCATTTTGTCTTTTGTGAATAGTAGCTCTGAGAGGAAGATGGCAATAAATGTGAGAGATCATTTTTTTGAGTGCTCCCGATGATACAACCAGTCGACAAACTATGGACCTCTAGTGAGTCATCAATATCCCAACTTTGTACTTTCATTTTCAAGCATTTTGATGTTATTTATTGCATTTTTTAAAGCATGTTTTAGGAAGGTCAAATCGATCTTCGCGCGAGACTGTCCTTTCTCACACAAAGAAATAGAATCCTCTGTTTCTTCGCACGTGTCGGTGGGTTTTCTCGTGCGGGAGATACCCACTTCTTGCATGAAGAACGTGAAATCTCACTCGATCTTCGCGTGAGAGACTTTCATTCTTCGTGCGACGAAGAGATTTATCGTGTGAAGAAATGAAACTTTGCGCAAGATCTTGACATGTTCGTGCGAGATCTTGAGATCTTCGTGCAAAAATTCATGATAGCGGAGTTGAAAATTTCATTTTTGTGCGTGAAATTTGCATTTTTGTCTACATTGTTCTGCCATTTTGACTCGGTACTGATCATTTGCTTGTCGTTGTTGTTTGTGTGTGTGTAGGAGGTCTTTGACGATGTGTCTTTTAGATCTCACTATCCACCATATGGAGATTTGTTGTGGGGTCTCGATGATGCTAATAGAGCACATATCACTCGATTGGGCTTATCTTCTTTATGCCAGATCTCAGCAGTGCTAGTGAATCACAGTTTGCTCACAGCCTTGGTGGAGCATTTCCATTCAGAGATGAACACCTTTCACTTGCCAGTGGGGGAGATGACTATCACCCTAGGGGACATATGGAGGATACTAAGGATCCCATTCCATGGAGCACATGTGACATATGATGTGGTGCCCTGAGTAGGTATAGAGGCACTGTCTATTGTGTTTGAGAGAGAGCTACGGAGGGGTCGAGCCATTAGTTGGGATGAGCTTGTGCACACCTATGGGCAGACACACAGACTAGCATCAGTGTTGGCAGTATTTCTGAGTTTCTTTTTAGTGCCAATTAGGGGACAACACAGCTTAGAGTGTGGTTGGGGGGTCATGCTTCATCGGATGGTAGAGGCCCCTAAGATATTTGGGTGGGGTCAATGCATGTTGGCCCATATGTTCTAGGAGATGCACGAGATAGTCTTCCATGAGAAGAAGACTATGGCAGCAGGAGTCTATGTCTTATAGATTTGGGCATGGGAGCATCTTCCTGTATGTAGGCCCATTCATGAGGAGACCCGAGAGCCTATGGAGCCATATATTTGTAGGTATCAGGGTCACATTACCCAAGTCTTCCTAGGTAAGACAAAGCACTAGTGGTCTTGTCTTGATGACCTGGTCTCCGTCGTATGGCGGCCCTGGCGAGAGACGAAGGATTGGGATGACACCTTGAGGGAGCTGAGCTAGATGTTTTTCTCACGACCATTGTTGGGCAGGACGTCACAGATCATTGAGAGGTTTGTGATTTTATGGGTGTGGTGGCAGTATGGCCGACTACAGGACATTTCACAGGAGTACTACACCTACGCCAAATGGGCGAGGGATATAGAGCGGGGATGTCCACCACGACTAGACCTAGGCTGATCTATGATAGATGTGTGCAACTTGGTTGTGACAGAGTTGGACTATCTCCCTGACATTATTGATGCAGGGATGACACTTGCATACCAGGCATATTTGATTAGTCATCATTTCCCACGATTCATAGACCTAGCGGGGAGAGTAGGGCAGGGTTAGAGATAGGCACCTCTGCAGTAGGAGGTACCTCAGCAGCAGGAGCAGCCATAGCCACAGGTTTGGCACTAGGTACAGTAGGTACAAATTCCCCCACTTCAGATGGGATCAAACACAGGTGTAGGTGGCAGTGGCATATCGCAGGGTCAGCGATGGAGGTCAAGGATAGAGGAGTAAGCACCACCATAGGAGGTACCACCGCAGCAACAGGCACCACCACAGTAGTAAGTACCTGAGATACTGGATGAGGATATGCCTGATCAACCTACTGCTGGGACATAAGAAATGGTGCGACACTATTGAGATCGGATTCATCAGGCCTCCTAGTAGTTGGGGGAGCTACAAATACAAGTATTTATTCGTGACGCATAGCTGGTGGAGTGGCAACAAGAGATTGATCGATGGAGAAAGCATGTCGAGACTGCTGAGCAGAGGGCAAAGACACTACAAGACGAGGTTCATTTACAGTCGGCAAGGGCAACTTACTATTTTGCTACATGTTTGACAGTGGTGCTTGATGAGGCTCTGTAGGTACAATGCTTTTCATAGTATGCATGAGAGTCTAGAGGTGCATGACCTCCTGTGAGTTCGAGCATGTCACCGCGTCCTCCTCCACCTACTGCTCCTAATCCTCTTGGAGATGAGAGTATAGGACAGAGTTAGATGCTGTGTGCCTGGCTCTTGATTTGGATCTCTGGCTATGGATCGATTGGTGTGCCAACACCATTTTGTATCATATTGATTGATAATGCTCGAGTAGTGCCCATTTTTGTACTTACTCATTTTTTTAATAGATATATATATGAGATTTTGAGCTAAGTATCATTGTGTACATGTCATTGTATGTGTCTGCTTCACTTTGATGTATATGAGATGTCAATATGATGATTATGAGATGTATGTTTTACTTTGACATGATGTAATTATGAGCATGTAGAGTAGATATTATGAGTATATGGATGTAATGCATATGGAAATGGATTGACATCTCATGTAGTGTTGCGTGTTTTGCTTGACAGTGACAGGTATTCCATTAAGGGGCGCAAATCGATGAAACAAATGCTTGTGCAGCCATGGAGAAACCTGATATGTTTGAAGATGCCCCCAATCCTTCATCACACAGAGGAGAGATAGAATCACAACCAAATTGTGTGCTTATGCAAGTGAAGCATGTAATGCAAGACTTATGTTAAATGCAACCCTAGGTCTGGTTACTGAGCCTCGACAATTTATCATCACTGGATGTAAAACAAAGCTCATATGTTATACAATTCCAACTGACATTGCAATCATGGGAATATGAATAGAACATACGTTATAGGTTTGTCGGGATTAAATGTAAGCATTTGAGGCACAAGAAGCTAGAATGACCAGAACATTTTTCCCTTTTAATGTAGCAAGTTAACATAAGCATCAAAGCATAAACACTAGGATGACCAAAATGTTGCTTGCATGACAGGCACACCAAACACACAGAAGATCCTTCTCATGCTCAGTATTCAGTAAGTATTCTATCTGCAACAACCCTTGCGTTTGTAACATGAGACAGAAATGTGCTAGGTATACTCACGGTGACCCATACATTCACTTAAGAGGATGAGTATTAGTATATACTGTAGCATGAAGAGTTCACTTCAATAGACAAGGAGAAGTACCAATGTTATTGATGTATTTGTATAAAAGGAGTCGAGGTACACCTGACCATCCAATGCAAGATGGAGGCTCTTATAGTGGACACCCCTCTCATAGGAATATATCAACTTATTGGTACTAAACCATAGATAGAAAGCCAAGAAAAGATCATGCCCCTAGTCATTACTTCTCTAGTCAAAGAATGACATCATCAAGTTTCTCGAGGAGACATGATAAAGCAAAAACAAAGCAAACAAAGGAAAAATTCTCAGCATATCCAAACAAGTATGTCATTTCAAAACTATTATTTGTTATGGGATTGATGTCAAGTGTCAGTGTCCATAACATGTTTGAAAGAAATCTCTTTAGTAGGGTGATAAAAGTAGGCAGACACAGTTAGAATGACTAGTGACTGAGGTTAAAGAGGAAACTTCAAGATGAAGAACCTAGGAGGACTGAGCGATAGTAGACAGACATAGCCAAGACGACTAGTGACTGATGCAAGGGAGATCTTTCATAAAGGAATATGGAGACGTGACCCAAGCAACAATAGGCAGACATAGCTGAAAAAACTAGTGACTATTGTGAAAGAGATTCTATGAGGAGAATCTTGAAAAGAGTGACACTAGCAACAGTAGGCAGACACAGCCAGAACGACTAGTGACTGTCGCAAAAGAGATTCTATGAGGAGAATCTCAAAAGGAGTGACACTAGCGACAATAGCCAAACACAGCCAGAATGATCAATGACTATCATGAAAGAGATTGTATGAGGAGAATCTTGAAAGGAGTGACACTTAAAGGGGAATGTCCCTGAGCTGTGAGAAGACTCAATCTATGGATACATGAGTGAAAGTAGGAAACCAAAGAAGGAAAGTGAAAGCATGAAAGTGACTGTACAGAATAGCCAGAAGATGCACTGCAAGATGGAGCGTTGGGAACAAGAGGTGCCTGTTGACCAGGTTTTCACCTTCTTGGTAGGATTTCTCTTTTTCTTTTTTTTGCTACCATGATGCCTATTTCCAGGTTTTCATCAATGACACTTTTTTGTTTTTCAATTTTTTTTGTATTTTTCTTCTTTTTTATTTTTTTGTATTTTTTAGATTTTTCACTTTTATTGGTGTTACCAAGGCACCTATTGCTAGGTTTTCACTAGGGTAACAATTTTTTTTAGGACTTTTTCTAATTTTTAGAATTTTTTTTAGGACATATAGATATGTACAAAGAGGTACTGCTATTAGATCAACTATAAAACTGCTTCAGGTGGAGAGTGTTGACAGGTTCCTTTAGCACTTCTCCCTCAGTTGTGGAAAGCTGATAGGCACCAAATCCATATACTGCGGTAATGATGTAAGGATTGAGCTAGTTCGGTTCAAACTTTCCTTTATGGACTCGTTGTTGTTGATTCTTAGGGTTCTCTCTTAGGACGAGATCACCCAACTGGAAGTCATGTGGCTTGACCCTCCAATTGTAGCTTCTTGAAATTCGTTGTTGATATGCTCGCAGATGATCACATGCCACTTGTCGACGTTCATCCATTAATACAAGCTCTTGAAGTTGAGCTATCATATAGTCATCATCAGTAATAAGGCCCTTCATAGAGATTCTCAAGGTAGGAATCTCGACCTCTGTTGGAAGCACAACATCCACTCCATACACCAAAGCAAAGGGAGTCGTGCCCGTTGGAGTTCTGATGCTTGTCCTATATGCCCATAGGGCTGGATTAATCTGGAGATTCTAGTCTCTCCCCGATTTGCTAACTGTGCGGTGAAGAATTTTGAGGATCACCTTATTGGATGTCTCAGCCTGGCCATTACCCTGGGGGTAATAAATGAAAGACCAATGCTGTGTGATTTAGAATTTCTTACATTATTCCTTAAGGTCTTTTTTCTTGAATTATCCTCCATTGTTAGTAATGATTGAGGACAATACACCATATCTATAGATGATGTAGTTTGTGATAAAAAGTGCTACAATTTTGCCATCGACAACTATGAGAGGTACTACCTCTACCCACTTCATGAAGTAATTTGTAGCCGTGATAATGAACTTATGTCCATTAGAGGAGGTTGGGTGGATCTGTCCCACCAAGTCGAAGGCCCATTGTTGAAATGGCCATGTTGTAGTAGAGGGAATCGACTCTCTAGCTGGAGCATGGATCAGATTCCCATGTAGTTGACACTGCTTGTAGGATCTAGCATACTTGATAGCTTCTTGCTCCATTTTAGGCCAATAGTAACTAGCTTTAAGGAGTTTACAAGCTAGTGTTAGGCCATTGGAGTGAGATCTGCAAATCTCCTCGTGAATGTCAATTAGTGCGCATTTGGACTCTTCGAGTTCTAAACACCTAAAGAGTGTTCTGTTGAGACCTCTCCTATACAGATCGTCAGCAATAATGACATAATGTGAAGCATTATAGATTAGGTAATGTTTCTCATTCTAGGTTAGACCTTTCAAAATGGTTTGATTGCGGAGATAGGAATAAATGTGATGGTAGTGGGGTGATTCTTGTCCAACAATAAAATAGATCATCCTAGAATTAGGGGTGTCATAGGCTAGGTAGTGTAACGCTTCCACCAAGAATTCATGTCGGAGGTCATTCTCAGGTCTCTGTAGTAGGGAGGCCAAAGTAGCCATGGCATCAACCACTTTATTATCTGCTTGTGGAACTTGCTGGAAGGTGATGTGTGAAAAATACTTCTTTAAGTCATCAACCATGCACTTGTAAGGAATTAGTTTCTCATCCTTTGTTTGGTACACATCATTAACTTGGTTGATGACAAGCTAAGAGTCACCAAAGATGTCTAACTAATCCACTCTCCATTCGGCTACAATTCTCATGCCATTGATCAAAGCCTTGTATTCAACAATGTTGTTTGTACAAGGAAACAAAATCTTGTATGCTTTGGGCAATGAGTATCTCTATGGTGTAATAAAGAGTAATCTGGCTCCTGATCTTTGTTGCATAAAGGACCCATCAAAGAACATAATCCATGTGTGGTGCATGAGTGTCAGAATCGACTCATCTAGGAAATCAATGTTCATTGGTAGAAGACTCTGTATGGGTGCATCGACCAGTTGATCTATAATTACCTATCCTTTGATAGCCTTTTGTTCAATGTATTGGATGTCAAACTCATTGAGTATCATAACCCATTTAGCCAATCTTCCTGTGAGAGTTGCCTTATTGAGAAAGTACATGAGTGGGTCTATTTTAGCCACGAGCCACATAGTGTGGGCAAGCATGTAGTGTCTCAACTTCTAAGAAGCAAAGACAACAGCTAAGCAAGCTTTCTCAATAATGATATAGTTCTTCTCATAAGAGATCAGTGTCCGACTCAAGTAACAAATAGCCCTTTCTTTGTTGTCATTGTCTTCCTAAGACAATAGGATTCCCAGGGATGTTTCAGTTGCTGAGATGTATAAAAGCAAAGGCTTCCCATGGATAGGAGGCATCAGGATTGGCAGATTGAGAAGATATTTTTTGATCTATGTTAAGATTTTCTCACAATCTTGGCTCCAATTGAATTTCACACCCTTATGTAAAGTCTTTGTGAAGGGTTGTGATCTATTTGCCAATTGTGAGATAAACCTATGAATAGATTAGAGCCTTCCCTGTAGTCCTCTCATCTGACTGATGTTCTGAGGTGGTGGCATGTCCATTATTGCTTGTACTTTCTTTGGATCTACCTCAATTCCTTTTATAGAAATGATGTATCCCAACAACTTCCTTGATGTGACACCAAATGCGCATTTATTAAGATTGAGTCGAAGACTAAATTTTTCCATACAGTCTAGGATGGGCCCCACATCTTAAAAATGAGTATTGCATTTAGCTCTTTTGACTAAGGTATCATCAATGTAGTCCTCCATGGTTTTATGCATCATGTCATGGAAAATTGTAGTAATAGCCCGCTGATATGTAGCACTAGCATTGTTCAAGCCAAATGACATTACATTCCAAAAAAAGGCTCCCCATGCACATGTGAAAGCCATTTTCCCCTGGTCTTCTGGCACAATTTTTATTTGATTATATACAGAAAAACCATCCATAAGTGAGTACATCTTATAACTAGTCGTCATGTCCACAATCATATCAATATTAGGGAGCGAAAAGTCATCTTTAAAACATGCAAAGTTAAGATCAGGAAAATTTGTACAAACCCTGATAGATTTATCGTGCTTGGAAACTGGAACAATATTGGATATCCATTTAGCATAATTAATTGTGCAAATGAAACCAACTTTTAGAAGTTTCTCTAGTTATGCTTTGATGAGAAATGCAACGTAAGGATGCATTTTTGAAAGCTTTTGTTTAACTGTTTGATGCCTGGTGCTATGGACAAGTGATGCATGATAAGATCAGGATCCAGTCCTAGTATGTTAGAGTATGTCCAAGCAAAATTTATTTTCTTTTCTTTGAAAAAAGTAATGAATTTTTCCTTTTCTTCAAGTGACAGCAACTATGCCAGATGTATCATATGAGGATGTTCTTCTGTGCCCAGGTTAATTGGTTGCTTTGGCTCTATTAACACTAATGATCTCTCTTGAAAGTGACTAGGAAGTGCATCAAATATCTCATCCATGGGCACCTCAGAGAGGTTTTCGCCCTTGGATACATCCTTTGTTTTTTACTTTTTTTGGGTTTTGACATTGTCACAATGTGGTTTTCACCATCGAACCATTTGCATTTTTTTTAAAAATTGTATGGTTGAGCTATTTGATGTCAGCCTCAATCATGTTGAGACTATGCTCATTGGTGGAAGATGTTACAGGTTTGATAGCGTTTAGGTAATAGGCGAGAGCATAGTCATTCTGGAATGTGGGGACTTTGCTAGATGCATTAGGGTTCCAGTCTATAAGCTCTAGGTGTGTGAGTGAGAGAGTAGTGGCTGGTTCAATTATGTTTACATTATAGTCATTAAGTGCTTGGACCAACAATTTGAGACCTATGGTAACCTCATCCACAGGTGTGTTCAAATGCCTCTGAGTATGAATGTCAGTAATTGACAACTCTAGGACACTAGTTGGATTAGACCCATGTGACCTAACCCTAGACATTTCACCCGCTTTGATTTGGTTTTCATAGACATGTACTTGATCAATGTCTTTGTTAGTTGTCACTTCTGAAAGAGAGTCAAACTCATATTCCTTAGAACCAGTGCTACATGGTGAGAGACTATAGAACTCCCCAATAGTGATAGGGACATACTCGCCTTCATCCTCTGGGTTCTTACGCAAATACTCAATACAAAATGACTGACTAGATTCTCTCTTTTCTAAATGATATTTGAGTTGTTTAGCATTGTCCTAAAAAGAGTCACTAGTATCATCCACAGTGCTAACACGTGGCACAAAGTCATCTAGCTCAGTGAAGAATTTAGTGAGACCATGGGGAATAGGATGAGGATAGGAATCCTCATCATCAGATTCTTCCTCTCGAGTATCTGACTCAGCTTGTGACTCGTTTCCAGATGAACTCTCAGGTGTTGGTATAAATTTATTTGGTCCCAATTGGAAAGGAACCTTCTGAAATCCTAGACCAGTTGTATCACTGTTGCTTCAAGCTGTAGCTTTAATAGGATCAATTAGGCCATTATTATTACATACAATAGGGCCAGTTCCCTTGTAACCAAGATGCTTCATAAGCCTAAGACTAGCCCCATATTTCTTAGGAGTGATTTCTTGAGCATGCTCTGTTAGGTCCACTGGAGCCTCTTCTCTATAAAGCCATGTTGTAATGGCTCTATTTTCACTTTCATCCTCTAAGAACATTGTAGCCTTAACAAAAGTGCAATTATACTTGGTTTGAGGTGTCAATATGAATGGCTTCTTTGCCTCTGAGGGTCTCTTGTAATGACGAGGAGATTTTGGAAGAGATGTCAATGATAGCACTGGTTCAATGTGATACTCTCCCATGCTAGTTTCTTTCAGTTTGAATGACTTCTTGATTTGTTTCAGGTTATTGTCATGATAATCAGTGGATTCATGATTAGTAGGGATGAAAGTTTTAGTAGCCTTGAGCATATTGCAGGTGTAGCTAGTAGTGACAGGAATAGTTACTTCAGAACCATGAAATGAGAACTTGATGCATTGGTGGTATGTGGATGGCACAACATGCATCTCATATATCCATGGCTGTCCTAAAAAAATGTTGTAAGCCAAGGGAATGTCAAGCACTTGACATGTGACATCCCTTTCTATAGGACCAAGACAAATGGGTAAAACCACAAGATTTAGAGACTTTCGTTCCACTTCATCATATACTTTGATAGTGATCTTACGTCGAGGGTCAATAGAGTCCTCAGAATAATTCAATTGTTTAAGGAGAGTAGTAGAGACAATATTCAAGCTGACACTGTTATTGATGAGTACCCAACGAACACATGTTAGATGTATCATAACCTCAATGTGTAGTGGTTGGTTGTGTGGGTGCCTCAGCGAGGGCTTTGTCCAGAATCTATCTGTGAGCAGGCAAGATTTTAAGTAGTTCAAAGATGGAAATTGAGCATTAGTTCATTTCAATTGATCAAGAACACTATAACTGGTTGTTGTCGAGTTCATTGTGGGTTTTGCACCTTTGCCAAATGGACCAACAAGGGCTTTGTCTTTGTGTTGTTCAAGATTAGAAGTAGAAGGTGCAGGGCATTTGAGCACCAACTTGGCATGAGAGTGAGTGACAACATTAGCGCAGTGTTGCGAGGGCATATTATCCATTGCATTGAGAGTAGGGCCCCTTAAGATAAATGGTGTCTTAGGTTTGTCATTATCTTATTTTCCCTTAATGGTGATAACATCACAGTATTTAGAATCCACAGGTTCAACCATGTTAATCACATTGTCATCATTAGAATATGCATAGTTGACCTTGTTGTTGGGTTGTGGTTTTGAAGTCTCTCCCTTTTCATAAGTTGGGAAAGGTTCTTTGAATGCCTTATGATCCAAGTTTTTGTTATGTCCATCTACCACAAGATCACCAACATCAATCATGCCTGGACTTTATGGCGCAAGTTTATGCAATTGCTAGTTTTGTGTCCCTTATTTTGGTGATACTCATAGAATGAGGTTTCATTCCACCATGGTGGACGTGGTTGTGGATCATAAGGATGAGGATTATCCATTGGTGAAATAAGCTTATGTTGTAGCAATGTTTTGTAAACCATGTTCAAAGGTTCTCTCAAGGGTGTATACTCTCACTTGGAACAGGTTGCCCATGAGTTTCTTTATTTGTTCTCAGATGGCTTGTTGTTAGGAAGAGGTTTCTCAACATTTTTGGTCACTTTGAGGCTGTCTGTGAGATTAAATGCCACTTTAGTAGGTTTGGGTGTGATATTGTCAATGACTCCATCATGTACAATTTCTCTGTTCTTGTTGACATGTTTGATTTTATCCCTGTTGGAAGTGGAACCTTGTTTTATGTCCCTCTAAATAGTGAGTTCACCTTTCTTGATCATAAATTCCTCGATACAAATAGCCTGTGTGATCATGTCTTCAAAGGTACGTGGACCTTGAAGTTGGACTCTATATCCGAAATTAGGTAGGAGGTTATCAGTGAAAATGTCAAGCT
This sequence comes from Cupressus sempervirens, assembly GCA_028749045.1. NCBI lineage: Eukaryota > Viridiplantae > Streptophyta > Pinopsida > Cupressales > Cupressaceae > Cupressus > Cupressus sempervirens. Next base: position 476,657,337 of record CM053783.1, on the reverse strand, counting down.
TCTCCATTTCTAGAATTTTGTGGGAATACTTAGTGTATAGTTGTCTCCACCGTTGGAGGAATGTAAGAAAAGGTTCTCCAACTTTCTGTTTAAGGTTGCACAAATCTCGAATGTTGACAGGATGTTGAATGTTATGAGAATACTACTGAACAAATAAGTTAGCAATTTCATCAAACGTCTTAATATTGGGAGGTAAATGTGAAAACCATTGTAAAGCCTGACCACCTAGGCTTCTTGGGAATAAACGCATGAGGTATGTTTGATCGTGTATAAACTCCATAGACAAAGCACCAAATTCCTACAAGTGATCTTGGGGATCAGTGGTACCAAAGTACTTGTTGTACTTGGGTAGCTCTATGCCTTATGGGAAAGGCGGCATGTTAACACTTGTGTCAAATGGAAATGGGCAAAGAGCATCCAATGTGTATGTTTTTGGGGGTTTCTCTTTCTCATGCATCATCTAAGCCAATTGGTCTTGCATAATTTTCACTTTCTTTTGGAGTTTAGAAGTCTTAGTTTCTTCTTCAAGCGTGATAATAGTTTCCACATTGAAATGAGAAGGCAACTTTGCTCCCTCTTGGGCAAGTTTGAGAAAATGCTTTTCTTTCTCTTCGTTGACTAGGATTCCAATGACCTTTTGAAATTTTTTGTCTCGTTGACATTTTGCTATGTGTTCAAGGAGTATTTCCACCTCTTCCTATTCCTCATTGGTGTCATGGTTTTTCTCTTTCTCTTTTTCATTCCTAGGTGGTTCTTGATGTCTACTATGATTACCATGTTCAGGGTCACGATTAGTCATTGTAGGAACGTGTTCAATTTTAGTGTGTTGTGTTTTGAAAGGTCCTTTGAAAAAGGAGTTATACATTGTGTTTGGTGATATAGGACCTCTACCTATCTCAGTATCTTCTTGGTACAAAGGATTCCTAATTTGTTGCAAGTTTATGGAAAATGTTCATTGAATTTGAAGTGACCTAGCAGGTGAGGGAGATCGCGAAGATGCCTCACTAGCTAAACTAGATACAGATTGTGTAACAAAAGGTAAGCGACCTCTGCCACAATTATGACCCCTAACATGACCTTGCCTAAGTATAAGAGGATAAAGCACGTTGCTGCTCCTGGTTGCGATAGTCATAGACAAGGACAAGAAGCAAGAATGTGAACAAGGACTACACTAAGATTGAGTCTCAATAGGATAAGACAAGAATGCTATATGCTAAGGCACAAGTAGTCTGATTTGAAGGCTAGAACAACCAAATATTATGACTATCGTAACATAGAGTATAACAAGCATTAAGGAGCAAGAATCTAGAGAAGTAAAAGATAAGACTAGTCAAAACGCGGATCACAAATATTTGGTTGAGCTAAATGCCACTATTCATGACTGTGCACAAACAAAAAATGACAACTCAGTGTAGGAAATTGACTGGACGAAGATTGTAGATTGGTCAAACAAATTGATTTGACAATTTTAGAGCAGGATTTAGCACAAAAATTCTTTCTGAGTCGAGCGAGGAAGTTCACCAGGCCACACGAAGACTCATGATAGTAATTTAATTTTGCACGAAGACTTTCTATGACTTGCGCAAAGAAGTGGTAGGATAACTAAGATAATGGCAAGATCTCATGTGGGTATACACAAGATCTTGTGTGAAGATCTGAACCGGTTCATGTGAAAAGATGAATTCTCATGTGAGAAAGTATAAGTTTGTGCACAAAAATTAGGACCAGATTAACAATAGTGTTGGATTTCGAAGAGATTTTCAAACTGTTCAGACAGATTTTTCAGATAAATTTGATTAGATAGATAGTGAGGTTAACAGTAAGACATTTGGACAATGTTTTAGGATTCAATCAAGGTAATGTGTTTGAACAAGACAGTGGGAAGCAAGCAGTAGTCCAAAATAGTCATGTCGAGGTCAAAGCAACTCGACAAGATAGGGGAGTCTTGACCTTTGTTTGTTGTAGATAGTTTTGAACTTGTTTATGACTTGAGAACAAACACGCTTTTATCCTTAAAAACAAAAATTGGTAGAGAAGGAAAAACCTTTATCCCACATCTTATGCGCATGCGTGTACCTCGCACAGCCGTGTCACCCCCTAGAGGGCGCCCGTGTTTTTGGTATATTCAAAAGACTCAATAGTATACGTTGAACAAGCACCCTTGTGGTAGGGGACGAGCATGTATACCACCTTCAAACATCCAGTAGCATGCCTATGGTGTGTTCTATAGGAGAGATTCTTCCCCCTCCTTGCACAAAGATTATGCCTCCTTTCAAAGGTGAACTGAGTGGCTTCTAACTACAAAGTTTTTACTTGGCTTCCATTCATATTAATTCTCAGTGGCTTTGCAAGTGGAGTTGAGACCAACAACCCACACTAGCATCTAAAAGTGCACACTACTTGCTTAGCAAGCTAGGGGCGATGCCGACCAGTGCACAGACAGAGCTTCCCCTTGATATGCGATATCAAGAATCAAGGGAAAGAAATTAATCCAGCTTTGGAGTCTTTTTCTCTACAAAGCATCTTGGTTATAGTGAGTTGGAATCTCTGATGAAAGGAGTGTGCTCACTTAGGTCATTCCCGAAGGTTGGATCACTCTGGCAAGCCCTCTAAAGGATTGACTCGGACTAGTGGTTTGATCGCAAGGGTCAAAGTTTCTGATATCCCCCAAGGGGAAAGAGCATACTCCTCTACCTTACTTTCTCTCCCAAACACACAAAACATGTTAATTACTGACTTAGCTTAATAAATCTAGACTCATTCTTCCTAAAGATTTTGATTCCCTTAAAAGGAAACCATCATCTCATCATAGAAAAGAATTAGCACTAGAGAACCATTAAGCTGCTTGTCTTCTTCGGAATGTTGTCTTCCAAAAGCATCTAGGTTTCTGATTCACCCTTGGTCATGACCTCCAAGTGGTGAAGAGCATAATCCCCTATTCTTCTATCTTGCACCGTAGGAAGTTCACAAGCCCCTAATTAATCTATGTTTTGAAAGCAATAAATAAGACACTATTTTGTGGGTTTTAAAAATGGTCTTTGTCAAACGTATCTTTGGCAATCATCCTGTAGGCAAACCGTTAGTCCATGTTTGAGTGAGTTGTATAAGGAATCTTTGACAAATCATTCTACAAACAACAGTTAAGCTGCAAAAAATTAGAGAAATAGAGCAACACAAATTCCAAGAAAAGTACATTAAGGAAATTGAGTAAATTGCAAAGTAAAAAATGTTTGAAACAGAGGCTGTTGTTACAAGATTTCATGCGAGATCTCTAGCAGAGCCATGCGAAATCCTTTTACAACCTACACAAAGAAATAAGGTGTCATGTGAAGACTCATGCGCTTGGACACTTTCTCGCGTGAACCCAAAAGAATCTTCGCGCGAAAATCTAGAATCCACGCGCAAAAATGGATTATCTCACACGAAGATTCAAGAATCTGTACGGACAGAGAGCTTGAAAATTAATAAGAAAATGTAGAGAAGGCCTGAGAAAGTGATTTTCTCGGCCCCACGGTGGGCACCAAAAATGTATGTGTGAATATGTGGCCTCTGTTAACACACACACACTTCAACATGGTCTTTATATATGGATTCATCCCAGAATGAACATGAGATTGTTCACCCAAGAATAGTCCAGCAAGGCGACTTGTTGCCTTCTATCTAGAGGGATTTTATGTATTTAATATCCTTAGATTTGAGGTGTAGGCAACCAAACCCTCTAAGAATGAAGAATTTAAAGAAAACTAATCTATATGAGTGTGCAAAGTAATCTAGACTGAAACTATATTAAATGTATGCATATTAAGAGCTAAATGAAATTAAGCTAAGAATATAGAGATATGAAAATAACAAGCTAGATGAGTGTATAACGTAGCAGAAATTTGATAGCAATTCAATTCAACCTTTGTAATGAGGAATTATGAGTCCCTCAAATAGATTTCCTGGAATTCATCAACGGGTGAGATCAACTCGAATCGATGGTCAGGATTGAAGCAAAGATTTAGTTAAGATGGAAACTTCCTTGTGCAGGTGAAGTGAACTATTTCTGATCTGAGTGTGATGAGTAGTTAACTGAACTTGTCATGAGTGAGAGAGTAAGTTAACTGGATTGATTCTAATTTTGAGAAGTAGTTCACTCAAAGTTTCCATTTAGAACTGAAGAGAAGATTTTGAAGATATTATTTAATTTAATAAGTGAGATATGATCTCATAAATACATTTTCCATTTAATTGAATAATCATAATCAATTAATTAAAATAAGCACAATTATTAAATTAAATAAATTTAATCCCTTAGTACATTAGTCTTAGGTGATAATTTAATTTAATAAAGTATAAATACTTTAGATTAAATTAAATTTAAATCAAATAGGTTCAATGTGACTAATATGGATAAATACTATAGGAATTAAATAATAAGTATGATGAATGCAGATTAGGGTTTTCTGCATTTGACAATTAAGTCAAGTAGCGAGTAGCAGAATAAGAATTGCCTAGGGACATAGGACTTAAGATTGATTAAGATAGACCAAAATTGGTGATCATGGCAATGAGCCAATTTTGGGGTATTACATTTCCTAGGATTCCAAATCATTCCTAATCTGCTTGAGGCTCCTTTAGATTCATGTGATTTAATGTTCCAGCTACCTAATGTCTTTTCTAGCTTAAATCCTTCTTCCTTATTTAGTTTTGTTTCTTGTAACATAGTAATTTCATAATCAAATTGTTTTAAATTATATTTTAGTAATTGTTTCTTGCTATGTGCATTCAAGCCCCTAGCATTCTAGGTAGTGATCTTCATGCTACCTTGGGAAGGTTCTTCCTCTTCCCTATATCAAGTAACTAATTGATCTTTTGTTGTTCTTTTGCCTGCCCATCTACTTCTATGAGTTCTTTAAGAGACTTCCTTCCTCTTTTAACTTTCAATTTTCCATATTTAGGGGTATTTATCCCTTCTTGATTCATCAAAATACCCAGATGTTCTATGTTCTCTTGATCTTTTTAAGCACTTTCAGATTGTATTTCTTCATTCTCAATTTTTTCTTCATTCACTAATTCTTTCATTATCTATTCTGCAAGACTTATCTGATTATCAATATATATATTATCTACTAAATCTGGTGACTTCTGTGTACTACTCAAATCAATACAATCTCCTTGTACTATTATTGTTTTAGATTTGATTGTTTGTAGACCTTTATTTCTCTTATCTTCCTCCTCAATGCTTAACATATCTCTTCTTAACTCTTCAAAGGTGTAATTAACTCCGCCTATTTTCAGAACTCATTATATTAAATCATCTTTTGGTGATTCACTGCTTTTATCAATATTGTCAAAGTTAAAAATTTGGATCAATTCTTCAGTTAATATTTCCAACTCCTCTTTCTCTACCTCATCTAAAATTACCATTTCCATATCTTCATTCTTTGATAAATCCTTATTTAGGAAGACCTAAATTTTTTGTCTAATAATTCCTTTTATCTTACTTTGATCCTTCTCCCTTGCATTGTCCTCACTCATCTTATAAAAAGGAGATTCTTGTACTGTGGTTGGTGTCTGCCAAAATTTGGTACATCATTTTAATTCCTCTTTTGTTGGAGTCTATGCTCTCCATCGACTCTTTCATCTTTAGCAGTGGAGTTTTCATTATTTCTTTTATGCATTCAACATTTCTTCACTTTGGAGAATCGTCATAAAAAAAACTTTTGTTTTCTGTTTCTTCAAGAATATTATTGCTATCCACTGAGAACTTTTTTTTTCTTAAGATCTGGAGTCCTTTTCTAACAATTTTTCTTTCCATGTTATTGCTCCTATGTTCTTAGCTTTTTGTGTTCTCTTCTATTTTTTGTTTAGTGTTATTTTGCTGTTAACTATCCTTGCCATATTATATCCTGTAATTCCTTCTATCCTACTATCGATTTCTTTGGAATTTTGATCTACACAGATAAAATCTAGTGCCTTTACATTTTCCTAAATCTAGCAATTGAGTGATTTCTTTATTGTTATCTGTATTTAAAACCTTTTCCTTTTCTTTGCTTTGGGATTCTTTTTCTTTTGAATCTTTAATTGTTTTTATTTCTTGCTTCTGATCTTCCTTGGAGACATGTATGCGACTTTTACTAATCCTTGTAGTTACAGTTGTGGTTTTTGTTTTTCTGATATGATTTCTCCATCATCCATTTTTGCAACTACTTTTCCCATTATAACCTTACTCAGCACCACATGATCTATCACATTTATGCTCTTCCCCTAGCTTTCTTTTTTATTTCTAATGTAAATCATAGGGAAGGTATCTCTAAGATTGGATGTAGGTTGAAAAGTTTTAAATGTGATTTTTCTCTCGTTATTTAATCTAACTATTTTTGAGATTTTGCCTTCAAATCTATAATGTTTCAATTTATAAATGGAGTTATTTGAAATTAACTTAATAGAATTGAATTCCTCATTTTTTATTTTTAATGTTGATAAAAAATTTAACATTATTGCAATATTTATAAGAGGCATCTATTCCTATCAAATTCCCAATTGAAAATCCAATTTTCTTAAGAATCTCTACATGCATAAGTTCAAGAGAAAGTGATTGAATGGAGATCCAAGTTGGTGTAAGGAAGTTTAACTATTCTTCATTAAAATCTAGAATCCATTCAAAGAATTTAACAACATATCCTTTAAAATAACAATTAGAGACAAAGAGGAAATATTTTTTAACACATTCTTCACTGCAATGCATATATAACAATCTATTTGAATGGTGAGAAATACTTACTTGATTTTTGTAGAAATCCTATAACTAGTTAATGAGATTGATCATCTCTTATCTTGGCCCATTCTAAAATGTGAAAATACCAACATTCTTACATTCCTGCCAACAATCTTTGCTATCCTGATTGCTAATAGTCAAGATTTGTTCTTCAGGTTTATTATTCAAGGGCTGGAGAGCTACAGGTTGATTGGGGGGATGAGTAGGAGACATGGTGCTACCAATCCTATGATGGGGGGAGGGGGGGATATATGAATTAGAAGGTTTATGGGGAGTTTTAGGATTAGAATTTTCACTCTTTCAAAGATTTTCTCTACACAAATTGAGGGATCTCACAATGGGTTCAGATAGAAATCTTATCTGTTGGGAATACAAAGGTAATCTATTTTGGCCTACATATTTAGTTTGGTTAAAGAAAAAGATTTGTTTTTCTAAGATTTTAGTGGAGCAAATGATATTAGGGCAAACACTTTTTCCAATAGAGGTGTTACCTAATTCGGGGAAATCATCTCTTTTTTGAGAAAAAACTGAGGCTTACTTGTCTTATATGCACCACTAAGAACTAGAGTGTGTTGCCCTAGTTTGTTTCCAATTTAGATATCTCTTTGTTATTCTTATTGAATTTTTCCACCGTTTGAAACCCTAACCTTTCTATTGATTTCATTGATATCTCTTGACTGGGAGTGCCTAACTTTTTATTACTAATCTACTGATTGTGATTTGCCTGCGGTGTAATATTATGTTTGAAATCATCGTGCCTAGTTAGGGCCTTAAAGGAATTTGACATTTTTACTGCAAACCTTAAATATATAGAATGAGGAGAAGGATCACTACAGTGATTCCAAAACTTCTCTGTTTCTCTACAAGGTCCTTGTGATGGATTCCATGGCTTATGCCCTAGATGATTATGGAGCACCTATGAACTATGTTTTGGGCTATTTACCACACTTGTCAATTTCTTCATAGGTCAGTTGCGTCTGCTTTGCTATTTGTTATTGTTCGCTAATTTCACAAATTGCAAAAAAATTGCCTCTTCATCAATGAAGATGACCTCTACTATTCTTCCAACCTCAGCAATGAATCCTTCCTTACTCATCGCTAATGTTCAGAATGTAAGAATACAAAAAACAACACAGATAGTGTGACCAAATCATTGTACTTTGATACTATCAAATTATTAATTGCTTTTGCACAAATATTCAGAGTAGAGCACCATTAAACTTGACTTCCTTGAACATGATGAAGTTGTCAATAAGTACTCTAACATTTAAGTATTATATTTTTATTTATTTTTTATTAGTAAACGGCCAGTGCCTTGATTATATTAATTAAAAATAATAATGTACATCAGAGTATCTCTGTTCAAACAAGCATTGGTAGGAAAGAACAGAGAAGAAAACCTCCAATCTAGCCTGGGACCATAGTCCTTTATTATTACAACATAAAAGGGGCATACCCTAGTTGAATTATACAAAATTGTTATTGTTACATTATCGTGGATCTTAGTCCAACAAATGTGAGCAATCTGTTGACTCTTGTACCAAACTAAAACTTGTTGCTAGAGGAGCCTACTAGCCATGACTTGCTCCCATCCATTGCTTAAAAGCTAAAAACACCACTGCCTTACTATCTTGACAAACATAATGGTAAGTGATAGTCTTGAATTAATTTCCTGATCAGAAATGAGAAAATAGATAACCTGGTATGAAGAAAGACTGCACCTATTCTTTTAGACTTATTAGTTACTTTGTCCTGCCATAATTTAATCAATACCATTCACCTTGTTAAATATTAAATAACTTATCATTATCTAATTAATGAATCCATAAAGAGAATTATCAAATCATTACTAGGTAATACATTCCATTATAGAAAATTAATTACCACTATTTGACTAATCCAACACTTTAAAGCTCTTATTGAAATTGATACTCACTATAAACCTATCTAGTATACATAGGCATTCCTTAGTTGTCCTGCTACTATCCAGAGATGTAGGGTAAATCAAAACTTTCCTCTGTTACACAATATATTGATCTCTTCCTACAAAGCTACCATACAAATAGAAAATGAACCTCAAGCTAGGGATTGAGATAAAAGGTCGAGAAGACCAGACAGAGCCTGCTGAAATAGAAATTAATTTGATTGGGAAAAACATAAGCTGTAAACTTAAATTGATTACCCAAATTGCTATCTCTAGAGATTTTAAGACTTTATAAACTAGGTTCCAAAAGATAAACCATCATCCAATTGAAACGAAGAAGGAAAATTTTAAATCAGCCATTCGGTTCAAATTTAATGTCAAACCTCTTTCTATTGCAAAAAATAACCTAACCATAGTTACCAGTGCTTTTTTATGATCTTAGAAACAAATAATACCACTACTCATATAAGGAACATGATGCTATTTCTAACTTTATCAATGCTACTACTATCGATCAAAGATAACTAATCTTCGGTACTATTCTAAGATAGAAACATAAGTCTAATGGTGATCATGATAAGCATTTCTAAAAAGAGCTATAAAAAATGTGTGTCAAAGTAGCCAAGCCAAAATTATAATCGTTGTCCATATTATAAACATATATTTGAAGAATATAATTATACATATGTACATAGGCATCTTTATAAAAAACATGAACTAATCTAACTCACCTTTGTATTCATTATGGAATAGAAACTATCAAATCTTTATAGCTGTGATAAATCCCTTTTAAGTGCTAGTAAATAGAAAGCTTAAACTAATAGTACTTATGAACACTAAGTACTAAAACTATTGGAACTATAGAATGGATGAGTAGAACATGGACTAACCATAACTCCTGTCCCATGAAGGAAACAAAAAGTCACGACCCAACCTACATCTCGAAACAGGGCACTAGTATTACCTGACAAAACTTGAGATGTCTGACAATAAACCCAACTCACCTTACTTCTTCCAAAAGACCTTAATTACTTCTACGATTTCGTTAGGGGTCTCCAAATGAAAGTGGGGAGGGAATTCAAAGGAGAACCTTTCCCTACTAGACTTCTCAATATTGGATGTGCATAAGTCCAATGCATTTGAGCCCAGATGGATATAAGCATTAAATCAGATGAGGTAGTTGTTAAGCCATTCATATCCATTATCCACCTTAATCTTTCTCCATCTAAGGAGGAATTGAAAACAAAATTCCATTTTTGGCCACACCTTATTTAAGGAAACCATATCCCTGATTACCAATGCAGGCTGCCTAGGAATAATTGCCACATCTAAGCTTCCTAAAGGGTGATCCATGTATATGGCAGGCAGGGGCACTCTCAATTTCTCATCCAGGCTCATGATAGCTTCTACTAGTCCATGACACCAGGTGGGATCAAAAATATTCAAATAGAGTCTCACCATGTCCCATTTGTTTATCCCAACTCTAGCCATACACCCAATAAAAATACCTATGATGTCATTGTTCATCCTCTAGGTGAATTCATAGTTGAAGAAGCCCTCTCCTATAGCCCTTCTAACTGTGATACAAGTCATCTCATCGATTGGCCTAAGCACTCGATTCCACCTTTCTGGCTTTATGTTACCATGAAAGGCCATTGTGTGGGCATTTGAAGAATGAAAAACATAGATGAACATGTCCATGTCTATAATATTTTTTCTAGAGTGAAAAAGACAGAGTGAATCACCGATAAAAGGGAGCATATAAGCTCTGCAAAGACTCTAGAAACACCTAGACTCTACCCACTTGTCTTTGTTGCTTGATGTCACCTAGAAGTAATCATAATGAGGATAGATCCCAAATTAGGGACAAGAACACATGATTAAAAGGAGTGATTAAAAAAGGGTTAAATTAATATTGAGTACTGGATGGGCCTAACTAAAGAACTTACCATATTAACTTGCACTTTGAAATAGTTAAGGAATAAAGGAGTCCAAAAAATTATGTTAAATGTAGATGTATACCCATTGACCTAATTGTTATACCTCATGGGGAATTATAAAATTAAAATATTATAAGTTGTTCCTTTCCCTATATTACAACTAACCTTAAATAGGAACTACACCGACTCACTATCCTATATTAAATTTATGGCATATTTAAATGGTCCACCCCATGTTTAGGGAAAACATAAAGCTTAAGCTTAGACTATGACTCAAGATATTCATAACTCATCTCTATATACCAAGGAGTTATCACCATCCACTCCCTTATTTGCCAAATGGTCTGCCTTCTGGTTACCTTCCCAAAAGATGTGATAGATTCAAATTTTTGTGAACCGATCCAGCAGCCTGAGGACTTCTTCTAACTTGGAATTAAGGACCCAGTTGGGAGTTTCTCTCTTCCTTATCACATTTAAGAAAATTTGAGAATCACCTTTAATGATTATATTTGATAATCTTAACTTTTGACATAGCTGCAAACTTTGTTCTAGAGCTTTGAGCTTTGCCAGATTGTTAGAAGTAAGATTAATAGACTTGGCTTTTTTAGCAATCCATTTATCTGTATCATCATTAATGATGCAACCAATACTTGATGTCCCTGGGTTTCCTATTGCTACCCCATCAAAGTTAAGCTTAGCCTAGCCCTTCAGAGGGGGTGTCCATTTACACCTTTCCCTTGCCTCCTTGCTCTTCTTAAAGTAAACAAGTCGAGGATTAATCAAGTTTAGCCATTTTTTTTAATGTAACCATCCCAATTAGAAAATGAACCTTCTTCTTTCCTGGAATTCCTAAGATGAGAATTAACTGTTTCAACTATGCTAGCTTTTATTTTTTTAACTAACTCTTCTGACTTCATCTTGGTTTCACAAAAAATTCTTCTATTTCATTCTTTCCAAATTTCCCACACAAGGATGGAAGGGCAAATATTCCACAATTTACTATATATACCATTGCAAAGGTTGGAGGGCCAACCTTTGAGAAGATTAGTTAATGATTTAGGCAATGGGGACAACCAACCTAACATATGTCTGAACCAGTCCCAACAAACTTGGGAGTAAGGGTAGTTGTATAAGATATGATCAGTATCCTTGTTGTTTTTCTCATAAAGTACACATCTTGACAGACCTTCAAAACCTAGTTTATGGAATCTGTCTGCCATTAGGATCCTATTTTGAAATGCCAACCATAAGAAGAAACTTGCCTTCGGTAGGCCAGCAAGATCCCAACATATTTTAAGTTGAATCTCCACTACATTCCATCTTTGTGAATGTATCAAAGCTTTGTATCCATTTTTCACACTATACTTGCCATCGTTCGATGCTGCCCAAATGAGCTTGTCATTCCTCTCAAGCTACTTAACTTTTCTATCTTGTATGATCGATTCGTAAGCCTCTATTGTAGCTAGATCCACTTCTATTTCCTTCAGAGGTTTCCATATCCATCTAGTGATTCCTTCTGTAGAGATCTTTGTTTTATAATCACTAACCTTATTACCCCAAAGATTGACTAATTTATCTTTTAGGTCCCTTGGGATTTTACTATTATCTATTGGGGGATGCCCATCCCAAGAATCTTCCCAAAATAGGGCCTCATCGCCCTTACCAACATCCCAAGTTAGATATTTGGTGATGAGGTGACGACACTTAGCCATAAAGTTCCAGCTCTCCAACCCTTTAGGAAGGGTTTTCATTTTGAAAATTGATAAAGGGTCATCTACATTAAGTTACTTATTATACATAATCTTGGTACATTCATGCTCTCTTTCCACAAAAAGGCACCATACTAATTTAGCCCCTAATGCTTCATTTTTCCAGTTAGTGTAAATTCTTAATTCTTAATCCTCCAAGATCCTTGGGTTTGCATATATTGTCTCATTCAATAAGAGCCAATTTTTTGGAGTCCTCACTGTTGTTTCAAAGGAAATTTATGAGATTTGCCTCAAACTTATGATGAAGGTGGTTGGTCAATGGGAGGCATGATAGTGGGTAGGTCAGGATATTCGATAAAACTGAGCTTATCTTGATGTTCTTTTCGGCTTTTGAAAGCCACTTATCTTTCTAGCTGCCAATCCTAGCCTCCAATTTCTCCAGAGTACTATTCCATACCTGACTAGACTTCTTACCTTTCTCTAACTCGATGTCAAGGTACTTGCATGGGAATAAATCTTTTTATATCCCATACTCTAGTAAATCTATTTTTCCAACTTTGGTTATATATGAATAAAGTAAATCTTAGATTTCAAATCATTTACTTTCTGACAAAATGCATCCATGTATTGCTTTATAGTGTATCTTAAAACTAATGCCTCTTTGATTGTGCTTTTTCCTGGTAGAATAGTATCATCTACATATTGTTGGTGGGTATTGTTAGGAATATTCCTAGCGATAGTGATACCTTTAATCTCCTGGTTATTGTAAGCCCAAGCGAGGGATCTCCCAAAGGCTTCAGCCATAGTAATATAAAGAGACAAAGATAGCAGATCTCCTTGTCTAATGCCTCTAGAAGTTTCAAAAAATCCCTTGGGAGTCTTGTTGATAAGAATTGCAATTTTTGTTGAGGAAATGCACTTAAAAATGAGATTCATCCATTGATGAGAAAAGTCGAAAGCTTTTAATGTTTTGCAAAGGAACCACCAATCAACATATCATAAGATTTTTGGATGTCTAGCTTCATGAACATGCTTGCCTCTTTGTTCTTATAGGCTGAATGAATAGTTTCTCAGATAATAAAAATGCCATCCAGAATAGATCTACCAGGTACAAATGCTATTTGTTCTTCAGATATAATCTTTGGAAGGAATTTAAGTATTATATTTATATATTATTAATGATTATAATTTTTTCTCTAAACCAACAAAAATAATTTTATTGAATTATAGATGGTGTTACTCTCTCTATTGGTTGATGGTGATAATAATGTCGAAAGGATTTCTAGTCATGAGACTATTATCATTGATAATGTTTATATAGGATTTATACTAAAAAAAGTTATTGATTTTTATGATTCTTAATCTTAATAAATTATTAATCAACTTACAAATGATTGTAATCCATTCGAAGATAGAGATGAAACTATTAGGACCAAAGAATTGGTAAATTTTAATATTGTATTTTTCAAAATAAAATATTTATTTATTTATTTTTCAAATTTTTAGCAAATTGTTATTTTTTATGTAAATGTTTGGAATTAGTTTGGTGCTTCCAACAATAGCTTTCAATCATTTGGATTTATTGCTCCAAAATCTACCAAGTAGAGAACATGAAAATGTAAATTTTACTAAATTTGTTGACATATTTAAAAATTAATTTTATCTATCTATCTATATATTCCTCTTTAAAGTTTGCATCAATCATAAAGGACGTGCTGATGTAATGAATATCACCATGTATTAGTTCAATAAAAATGTGTAAAAGTCATTTTACTTGGCAAAATACTATAAAAATTATCAAGAATTAAATAAAAGAGTAGCATATGAGGAAGAATTCAAATTCAATTCTTAGCTCATAGGGAAAAAAAAGAAAAATAGGGTCATAAATTATCTGGGCATAACCATACAAGAAGAAATGGTCACTATATGGAACAACATAGTGAGTTCATTTATTGTAATTAATACTATTTTTTTAATTGCACAATAAACAATAGGATAAAGTAAGGTGTCCAATATCACAATTCTAAAGCACATTGGAATATGAAACCATCTCAAATGAATATGATTGACACCTTTTTATTGAAAGGATGACAATGTAAAATTTATGCTCTTGTGTTTTTTATTCCTTTGTTTCTTAGAATCGAGAAGGAGATAGATAACATAGCTATTTGAAGTCCAATAATATAATATATAAACTTGTTGAACTAGAAATGAGGTAAAAATGAAAGTTAGGAAGAATTTTCCTGTACCTAGAACCAAAATGGGATGTATGCTAACACAAATATAATTTTCTTACAAAACACATTCCTATAGACACCTTGTCAGTCTGCACTAAATGAATTCCAAAGGGTTCAATAAGATTCACATGTAGGGGAAACAAGCCAGTAGTCACCCATGCTATCTTCACACACCTATAGTTCATAATCCGTATGCTAGAATTTGCCCATTTTTTTTATGAAGCTTCATAGGTGAGTGAAGACCTTAAAGCTAACCTTTTAGTTATCCTACATTTACAGAGCACTTTATATAACTCATACAGTTTGTGGTGGTCTAACAGTGCCCAAAAAAAGTGTTTTCTTGGAACCCGCCACCAAAACCCCCCAACTATCGTCACCTTTTAATAAACCCCAAAAAATCACCTTTTAATCCAATTAGTAATTACTTTTGTATCAATAAATGTTCATTTTATAATGTCAACTCATCCACTAGATGGAAAGGGTGGTAATGGGGTCATTATAATTAAAACACATTGTCCTATATGTGTAAAAAGAGGACTACACACACTTCAACATAGTCATTGCATGTTGGATTCAAACAAGAATGAACATGAGATTGTTCATCCCAAATGATTTGGACGAATTGACCTATTACCTTATATGTATTAGGGTTTAAGTACGTGCTCTCAAAATTAAGATCTTCAATGACCATAAGACCTAGCTAGAACAAAGGATTTGAAAGCATGAGAATAATTGCAATAAGAACTAGATGTTTTTGTATTTTCTATGGAAATAGAATAAATAAAACTATATGAGAATGTAGATTTAAGCTAAGAACAAAAAGATAAAGTGACCTAGACTATAATGCATGCAAGATTAAACTATATTTTTATGGTTTTCAATGCAATAAGAACGGGATTTAAGCTATGAAATCAAAGAAAAAGCTAATCTAAAATGCAAACAAGTATGAACTAGAATGAAAGAGCTCAATAAAATGTAACAAAGTAGGATGATCAAAGACAAGTGCACAATTTGACAGAGTTTTGATATGCAAAAGAGTGGATCCTTTGTGAGAGATAAGAGCTCTCATTTTAAAGAAAATGATAGTCAAAAGTCTAAGCAAGGGAGCGGAGAGAATATGTAGGAGTGGGAGTATGATGTGCCTTCCCACTTGCCATTTGTCCCATGTTGAGGGTTTTTTTGCAAAGTGGCATTCTTTGGAAAATTCTAAAATTGTGTCTCATATTTGAATATTTAAATTCAAATAAATGAATATGTGGAGGCACCTTACTTGAAATAAATTAATGAATCCAATTATCATGTATTATTGACTAAAGTGTATTAATTTGATATAAAGTGTAATAATTTTACATTAAATTAATTAATTAAGGAGGTCTAGCTAGCCAATTTAATTGAATTTTTAGGAATTTATTAAATTTAAAATATTATTGCAGTGTATGGATTTTATAAAATTGATATTTAAATCAAGTAGAGTCAAGTGGGACTAGAAATGCCTAGTGATTTTAGGACTTTGGGATTGATTTAGGGGCTTAGGAGATAATTGGTTAAGGAGACCAATTTTAGGGTATTACATTTTCCCCTCTTTGAATTGATGTGCGAATAAAACATTGATTCAAAGAATAATATGATTCTGAAGCATAGAATGAGAACTATGAATGAGAATAGGAAGTGAGAACAAAGAATGAGAACACGAACTAAGATTGAGGACTAAGAACAAGAACTGAGAATGAGAACTGAGAATGAGAATTGAGAACAAGAAATGGGAATGAGAACTAAGAATAAGAACTATCATGATTCATAGCGTCATCCCCAGAACAAGGCTTAATCCTTTGCAGTCCAAATATAACATTTAGGTATTAGTCCATTAAGAAATGATGAGATCATCACTACAGTTTTAGGATTATCTCCAGAATGAAGCTTAATCTTTCAGAGTCTAGATAGAACACCTAGATACTAGTCCATTGAATGGATGGCAAGACCTATCATGACTCATAGGATCATCCCCAGAATGAGGCTTGAGGATTTCGTTCAAGACCATTGATTTGAGCTTCCATAACCTATAAGTTGACAAATGCTTCTTATTAGATGTAAAATTTGTTGGTTTTTTTTTGTAAATTTGATTTTTTAGCACATTTTTAAGTTGAGCCACATAGAAGCTCATACAAAGCTTGATTAGGGCTCATATGATCTTTTGCAACAATAAATTGGTCAGTCTTTGGTTATACAGGTTGGTGAGAATGCTCATACGAGAGGCACCCACATCTCATACAATCATGCCCTAGTTTAGTCATGCTTGGTATATAGTCTAAGGTTTACTTGTATGGTCTTGAAAACTTGTATAATGTTTGATTATGGCTCGTACGAGCCTGTATTGGAAAAATGTTGTTGATGTGTTCCCTTGTACAAAAATAAAGAGGAATTTTTGGATGTGTGCGGTTGAATTTTCACTATTTTGATTCCTTAGATGGACTCATCACTTTGTTTAGCACTTGTAGCTAGCTCCATTTTGCATGTTTGTGATTCATTTAGCGTGTTTTGGTGATCAGGTACTAATGTTTTCTTTGTTGTGTGTCAATGATACAGGTTTATTTTCCAATAGTCGAGTTCACGTCTACATATCCAAGCATGTAGGTTTTAGCGAGAGATTTATCGTAGGGAGAGATAGTGTATCTTTATGTTTTGGGCCTATCACATCTCCGTGAGTTCCTTGGTATCCAGTTGAAAAATGGATTTCTCACAACTCTAGTTGAGCATTTCCAATGTGAAATGAACACATTCCACTTTCTCATTAGGAAGATGATAGTCACTCCCAAGGATATCTATAGGATTCTTTGGATTCTAATGCACGAGGCCATAGTATCGTATGATTCATAGGGGTGGCGTGGGATTGAGGTTGATCATTAGATTTTTGAAGAGGATATCCTTGAGAGAGTCATCTCATGGGATGAGTTAGTGTTGTTAGAAAGTAAAGTCCACCAAGATAACTAAGAGGAGGGGGGGTGAATCTATTATCCAACTAATAAAACATGTATCAACCTTATTAATCCTTAAACACATGAACAACATACTCAACAACCATAACAAGATACTCATACACAATATCACCAGATATGTTAACTAGGGAAACCCTTGGTTAGAGGGAAAAATTTAGTGGGGATGCTACCCACAAAATGGTGTACTAATATAAATATTCCTTGTTAGAGGATGAACCCTATTAAGAGTCAATGAAATACATTCAGTACATATCAGTCCCTATTAGGAGACTTTGAATCCCTTTTAGGAGATTCCAACCCTTTTAGGAGTTGTGCCAACCCTATTAGTAGTTGTAGAAGATAGATGGGCCCACTGTCGAAATACCTTCAAGGGAAAGACCACTAAACTCACTATCCAACTAATCTTTGTATTATTCTTTTCAAAATAATAGAAATGTATACTTCCTTCTCTGTCCTCTAACTAGAAAAATCCTCCCATAATCTTGTTACCAAATCACCAATATTGCATCCAATAATCCCTTGGATCGCTTACTCACATTTACCAAATACTTCACATATCACAGTTGAATGCATACTTCATTGAAGGATTTGAGCAATACACAAAACAAATACACAAAGCCCTAGAATACCTGCATGTAGAAAACCTATCTCAGAGAAGAAAAAGACAAGAAGAAGCAAGGGTTTGCTTTGAAAATATACAAATTGTATTCTTAGAAAAAGAAAACATGTTAATTATTACAAAAGACGAATCCTTATAAAAGGAGATCAAAACCCAAAAGGGTAACCTAAAAAGTTACAAAGGGTAACCTAAAAGGTAAAAACTATTTAATAATTACTAATTAATTATCAAATAGAATGTAAAAGTGCATAAAATGAAATCTTACAAAGGGAGAAAAGGTAATTTAATTAATGAAATTAAATTAACCTATTTCTCTAAAACCCTCCTTAAGATGAGCAACAATGCAATTATAAACAATGCAAAAAGAGCAAAGAAACTACAGTGCAATGCTAAAAGAAAACTTAGGTCCCAATAACAAGGATTGATGAGGTACCCAATCACAAAAAAATCTCTATAAAATAGAGAAATAGAGAAAACCCAATGGGAAAACATCTACTCCAAAAAGAGATAGTTGAAAACCTAGTGAAGGATTGCAGAAGCCTCCAACTAGAGGATTGTTCCAGAAAATAGGAACAAAGAGAAATCATGAAGAAAACCACTAACTTATGTAGAAGCTAAAAATCTCTGTCAAAAGTAATTGCTGATATGAAGAACCTTTACTGAAATAAAACTTGACCAGGTAGAGAAGACTGTAATCTACATCGAATCAGGAGGCACAGAAAGGCAAACAACTGAACTCAAAGATACAGATGGCATGAAACACCAAATCCTAAAGAGCTAATCAATTGAACATGGAAGGCTACAACCAAAGTAGGAACAAAAAGAAGAGTGTCTATATGGTAAATGATCCATCTCACTAAAATGCATAGGTGCCCAACCACCGTATTCACCTAGTACATAGGAACAAAAACTTAATACATGGCTCACTCCATTGAACCAAGGAAGAACAAGAAACAATAGAAGAACCCCCCCCACCCCTCCCCACTAACCCCCCCCCCCCCCCACAATATAGACAAGGATGAGATGATAGGAAATTGGAAAAGTGGGCCAAAAGAATTGTAAGTCAAGGAACCTTGATCAAGATACACATAAGAGTACATATGTGTCTACTAAGGTGATCAATCTCAGACACATCACGAGGCTAATATCTCAGAAGGGAAGCTCACTCGACAAAGGAAGATGGTAGACAAAGGCAACACATCAAGCCCCCATGACACTATAATCATGAAGATTGCATGGACAATAAGGCACAAGATATGGTGAATCCCAAGAATATAATAATCTGCACGAGTGTCCTCAAATGAAACTGCTCAAATCAAAAGGAAAAACAAGGAAAAACTACTGAAAAAAAAATACAGATGCAATATGGCACTTTATCTCAGTGCATTTTCCATAATGCATACAAATGATATCAACAATGATCAGAAAGGGCAAAGAGTTATTACAATGGATAATATAGCCCAAAACAAGAAATCCCATGCCACAAAAATGATCATGGGCCTAAAACACCCAAGATATCCACCACAGTACAATAAAGCTAAAACCATAATAGAAAGAGCTTGGAGTAGAATTTAGAAGATAAACCTACATTTCTAGAAAGAGAACTGAACCAACTTTCCAAAAATATAACATTTTTTAAAAATAGAGTTGGGATGCTCAAGAGATGCCCTCTAGAGTGAAAGTTAGAACACCCAGCTTTGACTACCAAAACATAAAATCAAACTACATCAAAACCATAAAATTATTGCATCATTGTCTCTGTCTTGGAACTAGCTTTCCAGTGCTTCTTTCAGATCGAAAAACGACCTCCATGTGCTCAAGATACGACCAAAAAAAATAGTAGGTCAAAAAAAGGACTTGAAGGGCATATAGGAGGGATGATGTAGTACTGACATCATGTTAATGTCAACATTTCACTACTTTAAGATTGATGGCCTAAGGGCCATTGTAGCAAAAAAGGACTGCCACGTGGTAGTGGGCCCAAAAAAGATGGTGTTTCCACATGAGCGGTATGCAGAGGTGGTCGGAGGGTGGTGAAGCATTGGACATAGGTGGTGACATTATGGCTGTAGGGGCAGAGGTAGTGGCCCAATGGTCCCAGCAGTGCGGTAGAGGTCTTAGTGGCAGTGTGGTGGTCCCAATAAAGGCACTTGGAAAGTGAAAGATCGATGACTAGGAAGTATAAACTGGCGCCAATTTCAACAGCAGGCTAGAGAAGTATAGATTAACACTAGAAAAGGTCAAAACCATGTTAGAAAAGGTCCTATAGGTTGGAAAAGGCCTACAGGCTCTTTTTAAAAAAATATCACCTCATAGTACATGCAAGAGGCCATACAACCTTCTAGGCAATTTTTTTTTACCTCCCAGATCAATGTTGTCCAAAATGGACAAACTTTTCATCGAAACAAGGGTTTTGATGCCTTTTGGATCCATCTGTGAAGTCCATTTGGCCTTAAACCGCTCCAAAAATTAGTGACCCCACTATTTTTTCAAGAAATACTCAAAAAAACTCCAGGTCTAATCTATCAAACCCTTATTCTACTTTTTCTTCAAATACTGAACAAGCTACAACAGATCTAGCTTTGATACCAAGGATTTGAGCAATATGCAAAACAAATCCATGAAACCCTTGAATACCTACATGTAGAAAACCTGTCACAGAGAAGAAAAAGACAAAAAGAAGCAAGGGTTTACTCTAAAAATATGCAAATTGTATTCTTAGAAAAAGAAAAGATGTTAATTATTACAAAAGATCAATCCTTATAAAAGGAGATCAAAACCCAAAAGGTTAATCTAAAAAGTTACAAAGGGTAACCTAAAAGGTAAAAGCTATTTAGTAATTACTAATTATTTATTAAATAGAATGCAAAAGTGCATCAAGAAAAATCTTAAGAAGGGAGAAAAGATAATTTAATTAACGAAAGTAAATTAACTTTTTTCTCTAACATTCACAACAAGGAAAATATCCTTCCTTTATACCACATCCTCAAAATAATGCCTTGAGTCAGCCTTGAGGATTTTCTAATTAATTATAATAGGACCTTGTTAAGATAGTTAATTATTTTACAATTACATAATATTGTCAGCTCACTGTGTTTACAATTTCTCACATGTGTGAGCTCAAACTTTGCACACTCGCTAACATCATCATCAGGTTGTCTGCTATCACTATCTAACTATGTGTATCATGACTCTATCTCTTTTAAGAAATATAATCCAAATATCATAAACTTCTTCTCAGGTAATATGTCTATAAATTGTCTTCTATAAATCAAACATATATTATGCATGTCTTCGACTTTCTATATGAGCACTTAATAACTTCATCAAGACATCATGTAGAACATGTCCCTTATGGTGCTTGACTTGATCATCAATACATAGTTTGTATGACCTCATTCTCTATCTACTACTCTGCCAGTCTTTACATAAATAATGCTATGTTGACATCAAGGACAAACACAATCATGAATGCAACATGTCAATCATTCTAATAATCTCCCCAAGTATTCTAGCAATTCTTAGGATACTCCCCCAAAGGAATATCATCAATGTTTATGCTAAAAGTTGCCCCCTTTGGCATCGATGGTAACATAGATGAAAAACATCTAAGTTTCAAAAATACCAAATCAACACTCTGTTGCTATGACTATTCTCATATTTTTCAAATCCTCTTCATCAATCAAATATAAAACTCATTGGAACACTACTTTGTCTATGCTTTCTCATTCTTACATGGATCGACATTAGTTGTTCACACTCTGACTCTCAAGAACAACTCTCATTTTTCCATGGATGGAAATTATTTTTTCACAACTTCTCCCTCATTGACATCAATGAAAAAGGCTTCATTATGTCAATCATATGCTCCAAGTCTTCAATCAGCTCAAGTGTTCAAAGACATTATTCAAAACCATCCATCAAGAATCCTTAATGAATCTTCTCATCTTAGATACTCCCCCATACAGGAAGCATCAACATTCAACCTAGTCAAACAATAGTGCTCTGTACCATTGGACTGATGCAATCTCTACATCATCTATTTACAACTAGGTAGGGGCATAACCCCAAACATACCTCACAAATATTCAAATATATCTTTAGGCAAAGGCTTCATACGTATATCTATAATCTACTCTTTTGTACTTACATACTCAAATCTAATTTCTTTCTCTGTAACTTTCTCTCTCAAAATATAATACGTAATGGATATATGCTTAGTCTTAGAGTACAATATAGGATTCTTAGACATACTTATTATACCTGTGTTATCATAATGTATGATAACAGGTTCTAAAAATTATGTCCGAATATCCTTCAACATTTGCTTCATCCACATGATCTGATTACAATTATTTGTTGCTACTACATACTCTGCTTTTTTTGTACTCTATGAAATACAATCTTGTTTCTTGCTTAGCCAAGAAACCAATCTTCCTCCAAGAAAAAAATGCTCTAGACCACTAGTGTTCTTTCTGTCATCCATACTACCTACCCAATCTACATCAGTATATGCACTCAAAGTGAAATCACTTGATCTATCATACCATAATCCAAAATTAGGTGTACCCTTTAGATATAAGAACATCCTCTTTATTGTTGCATAATGAGATTCCTTAGAATTAGCTTGGAATCTTTCTACTATCCCAACTGTATTTACTATATCTAGTCTGGTGTGAGTCAAATATTGAAAACCTCTAATCATAGATCTATACTTCTTCTGCTTAACTATAGGTCTCTCATATTTGCTAGATAACTTGTGACCACTCAACATAGGTGTACCAATAGGCTTACAACTTTATAAACCAAATATTTTCAACAAGTATTTCAAATACTTTGCTTGTGATAGGAAAATGCCATCATTGTTATGTACAATCTGTGGACCCAAGGAAAAAATCATCTCACCAGTCATACTCATCTCAAAGTCACTCTTCAATTCATTAGAAAATTTATCACTTGCTTCATCATTACCTCCAAATATCATGTCATGAATAAATATTAAAATGATCAATAGTCCATTCTCAATTTCTTTCAAGTATAAGTTACTACCCGTTGTACCTTTAGCAAATCCTATTTTTGCCAAATATTTGTCCAATCTTACATACCAGGTTCTAGGTGTTTGCTTTAGACCATACAATGCTTTCTTCAATCTGCATACCATGTCTTTTTCTTCTATCAAAGGAAATCCTTCAGGCTACTCAATGTAGATTTCTCCTTCAAGTTCTCCACTTAGAAATGCCGACTTTACATCCATCTAATACACTTTAAACTACTTTCTTGTTGTATAAGCCAAGAATATTCTTACTACTTCCATTCTAGAAACATGGGAAAATGTCTTCTCATAATCTATACTTTCTTGTTGTGAATATCCATTGCATACCAACCCTTCTTTGCTCCTCACAACTTTACCTTGTTCATTCATTTTGTTTCTAAAAGCCCATTGATTTCCTATAACATTCTTGTCTTTAGGTCTAGGATCCAATTCTCATGTCTCATTTTTCACAATCTGATCTAATTCTTCCTTCATTGCTTGAATCCAATAATCATCCTTCCATTCCTCATCTAAACTCTTAGGTTCAACTTGATAAAAAAAAAAAATTCTCATGTATTCTGTTTCTTGTCAATACTCCTTGTCTTTACTTCTAATGATCTATTCATTAGAGTGATTTTTTGCCAAATTCTTGTTAGCTGTAAGAGTTTCTATTTCAACTCTTACTAATTCTTCTCTTGGTTATAATCTTTGTTCTTTTCTATGTTCAACAATTTGAACATCATTCTGGAAATCATTGTTAGTTTCATAAAAAAACTCAATATTCTCATGATTAACTCTAGGATTAGCTTCCTCATTTAAATCATAATCATCAACAATAGTTACTAAAGCTATCTCTTCTACTTTTCCCTTTTTCTCAACCAATCCAACTTCATCATCTTCATCATCACTATCATTTAAGAATATTTCCATACTTGCTCTAATTATTCATCATCATAAAAAAGGAAGTTCTTTCTAGTATTTCTTACTCTCTTAGGAAATTTGGATAAAAAAATGACCAAATTTTTTACATGTCCAACGGAGAGAATTTTCATACCTTTATCTTTCTTCTTCCTCTTTCCAACTACCATAACCAATTCCATCAAACTTTGGACTTTCTTTTCTAAAGTGACCCACCATAGATCTCCTTAAGCTATTAAGCTTTCTCTTCAAGGACTTGATGCTCTAATACCAATTGTTAGAAAGTAAAGTCCACCAAGATAACTGAGAATGGGGGGTGTGGGGGGAGGGTCAATCAGTTTTCCAATAAATAAAAAATTTATCAACCTTATTAATCCTTAAACATGTGAACAATATACTCAGCAACCATAACAAGATACTTATACAAAATAACACCAGATATGTTAACCAGGGAAACCCTTGATTAGAGGGAAAACCCTGGTGGGGATGGTACCCACAAAATGATGTACTAATATAAATATTTTGTGTTAGAGGGTGAAACATGTTAGGAGTCAATGAAATACTTCCTGTACATATCATTCCTTGTTAGGAGACTTTGAATCCCTATTAGGTGATTCCAACCCTGTTAGGAGTTGTAGAAGGTAGATGGACCCACTATCCAAATAGCTTTACGAGCAAGACCACCAAACTCACTGTCCAACTAGTCTCTATATTATTCCTTGTAAAATAATAGAAATTTATAGCTCCTTCTCCATCCTTCTACCAAACAAATCCTCTTCTAATCTTGTTACCAGATCACCAACTTCACATCCAATTATCCCTTCGATTACATACTCGCATTTACCAATTACTTTGCATATCACACTTGAATGTATACTTCACAAGAAGGAAAATATCCTTCCTTTATACCATATCCTCAATATAATCCCTTGATTCAACCTTGAGGCTTTTCCAATTAATTATAATAAGACCTCTTTAAGATAATTAATTTATTTTATAAGTACACAACACTTTTGCCTCATAGTCTTTACAAATTCTCATACGTGTGACCTCAAACTTTGCACACTCATTGATGTCATCATTAGGATATCTACTATCACTGTCTAATTGCATCCATCATGATTCTATCTCTATTAGGAGATACAATCCAAACATCAGAAACTGCTTCTCAAGTACTTTATCTATATATTGTCTTTTGTAAATCAAACATATCTTCTGTATATCTTTGACCTTTTATATGTGCATTTCACAACTTCTTTAGGGCATCATGTAGAACATATGCTTAACTACACTTGACCTGATCATCAATATACAATCTGTATGACCTCATTCTCTATTTACTACTCTACCAGTCTTTATAGAAACAATACTATATTGACATCAATGATAAACACAGTCGTGAATGCAACATGTCAATCATGCTAACAATCTACCCAAGTGTTCTATAAATTCTTAGGATACTCACCCAAAGGAATACCATAAAAATTCATGCTAAGAAGTGCAGGGGTACAATCCCACACACCATTTTTCTTATGTACTAGAAGGGTTCATGGGTTTCTTTCTGATTCTTGATAGAGACCAATAGGGGTTTCAGTATGGTTGGGGGTTACAACTAGAGGAGATGTTGCGATAACTAATGATGTTTGGGGTGGGGTTAATGCATGTTGGTCCATAGGTTCCATGAGATGCATGAGCATGTCTATCGTGGGGCGAAGACTATGGCAGCTAGAGTTATAGTTCTACAAATTTGGGCCTAGGAGCATCTCCCTTTAACAAGGCTAGTGTTTGAGGATCAATGGTCAGAGAAAGAGCCCTATATCATGAGATACAATAGAGACATCACCCATCCTACACTAAGTAATCTAGGACACTGGAGGAGGGTGTTAGATGATCTATCATACATGATTTGGAGACAATGGAGATAGACAAAAGTATGGGGATAGGCAAAGGCCTAGATGGGCTGCATGCTAGTATCATTACCATTGATAAGATGATCCCCACAACACTTAGAGAGATTCCCTATCTCTTGGGTATGAAGGCCATTTGGGAAGATGTAGGACCTCTTGGATCAATATGTTGGTTACGTCCACTTTGCCAATGAGGTGAAGAAGGGCTAGGGTGCGCAACTAAATGTTGTTGTGATGGTAGAGGAGATAAGAGGGATGATTACTATTAGGTTTCACAATCTCTTAAAGCATGTAGAAGTGGGACCCACCCTGAGATTTCCTTTTGAGCCACCCCTACCCTCGATTCATAAATCTAACATGAATGGGAGCACAAGTATAGGTGGTCCCAATAGTATAGCTATAGTGGGTACTAGTGGTACAACTAACTCAATAGTAGGGGCCTTGATAGAGGGTGACACAGGTTTTAATCCCCCCTCATATCATGAGGGTGGATCCAAGCGCATGAAGTGGTTACACAATGACTAGGCCATGAGGAGAGGATGACTCACTAGGAGCTATTAGTGGAGAGGATTTGGGAGGAGGAGTGAGTCTAGCAGAGTAGGTGACATGTCATGTTCAGTGACAAAGAGTAGAGGTACCACTGGCATAGTAGGAAAATGGTGAGGATTAACTTCTAGTGGAGATGGGTGGAGGAGATGAGGAGATGTAGGATTGTCTCCTGGAGATCTACTAACACAAACTTAGGAGGCATTGCAGAGAGCCAAAGAGAGATATTAGGTGGCTTAGAGATAAGTGGTAGATCTCCAGATCTAGGTGTCTATTAGAAATGTCAGATTAGTGGATCATGTTTGAGAGATTGCCAGTCTGAGGGTAGACAGAGATCGAGATGTGGTTGTCTTAAGGGATGAGATTTATGAGCTATGAAAGTTGTTATTGGATGTATGAGAGGAGGCTTACCATCTATCTTTAAGGGTGACATAATACTATGTGGCATATATAGTGGCAATACCCATGGAGAGACACATAGCATGATATTTAGATTATGTTAGAGCATTAGATGGAGCAACTCGTCCACCATAGACATATGTGTCGCCAACTTCACCACCTCCTAGAGATGAGCAAGAGGGGTGTAGTTAGAGCCCTAGACACATTTTTTGTTTTTGTGATGTAGTCTTTAATGTATCAGATGTTCTATCATGATGTTTTGTACTCATATGATATTCACAATGCTCAAGTAATATAGATTTTGTATACCATCATCATTTTTTGGGATATATATATATATATATATATATATATATATATATATATATATATATATATATATATATATATATATATATATATGAGCTCATCTGGTGTTATCTTCTATACTTATTGCCATGCATTTTATGATACTTTTATGAGATGTATATGTATGCTAGATGTACTTTCATATGTTATGTAAATGTGATGGATGTATTGATATTTATCTTATATGACTTGAGATGTTTATGTATGTAATAGATCCAGTAGTATGTATGATTTTAGATTTTTCTTATATGAGATGTGTAAATAATGCCATATTTTTTCTTTTTGATATGGAAGTATATGATGTTATATACATATATGTGTATGCAGGAATTATTTGTCTTATGCACATGATGATATGTATGTATGAATATGGTGCTAACATTTCATGCTAGCATTTGTTGTGTTCATGATAGTGCTTTGAGCATGTATGGATAGATAAGGTGAGCGATCGATCACTTGTGTAGTCAAGATGAAGATGTGACATTTACATAATGCTTCTCACCCATCACTGTATTGAGTATAGTTTTAATAATATCATGTCAAAAATTCATCCCTAGAATATGTAGTGCAAACTAATTGAATGTAAACCTAGGACTTAGTCATTGAAGCATCATGATATAGTTTTATCACTAGGCATTTTTGATAAGGCTATCAGATTTCATACAACCCTAACTAATATCACTATCATGAGAACATGAATATGACTTTAGTTAGAGTTTTTTTAGAATGAGACGTAAGCATTAAGGCACAAGAAGCTAGAATGATCAGAATATCCTTTCTCATTGATTTAGCTAGCAAACATAAGCATCAGTACATAATGCCATGATCATCAAAATATTCTTTTGTACAAGAACACTAGACATGCAATAGTTCCTTCTCATGCTAAGTAATAGTCATGAGAGATACATGTAGTGACCCTTATGTTCACTTCATAGGATGAGCATCAATATCTTATTGTAGCATAGAGAAGTCACTCAAAAAACAAGGAGAAGAATGAATTTTAGTGAGGTGTCATTGGAGCTAAACCAACACTCAAAAAGAAAAGAAAAAATCATGTCCCTAGTCCTTTCTCCTCTAGTTGAGATAGACATCCCAAAGTTGCTTGAAGGGGAATGGAAAAGCAAGAAAAGAAAAACACACAAAGAAAAAGTTCAACATAACTTAGATAGTTTTCAGTTGCTATTTCAATGGATTAATGTCAAGTTTTGAAGTTTAGAGTGTGTGAGAAATATCTTTAGCAAAAAAGTGACCACAAGATAGACTTAGCTAAGACATTGAGTAACTGACACATAAGAGATTCTAGGACAATATAGGAGATTTCTCCCTAGACGGATGGGTAGGTTTCCCCTAGACTATGACTGATTTCAATCCATGATAGTACGAGTAGTATCTTAAAGTGATTTGGAGCCTATGCATGAGTGAGAGAAACAAAATTAAGTAGAAAATGTAGAAAGCAAAGCACTCAAAGCAGGAAAGTGAGAGCAAAGAACAACTGTATAGGAGCTATGAGGTGCATTGGTAGATGGAGCGTGTTGAACAAGAGGCGATTTTTTACTAGGTTTTCACCATCTTGGTAGAGATTCTATTTTTGCTACCATGACACCTATTTTCCAAGTTTTCATCAATGACACTTTTTCTTCTTTTTCATTTTTTTTGTATTTTTCATTTTTTTTTTGAATTTTGAGTTGTTATTTTTTTTTGAATTTTGAATTTTGAGTTTTTTTGTTTAAATTTTTTATGTTTAAATTATTTTTGGTATTATCAAGGCACCTATTGCGAGGTTTTCACCAAGATAATATTTTTTTCAGGACTTTAAGTTATGTGCAAAGAACTTGGAGTAGAACATCAACTACAAAATATTTTTAGGTGAAGAGTGTTGATTGGCTCCTTGACCTATTCTCTATCATTAGTAGAGAGTTAGTATGGTCCTGATCCAAATGTTGTAGTAATAATGTACATACCAAGCTAGTTTTGCTCAAACTTACCCTTTTGTACCTGATGTTATTGATTCCTTGGGTTTTCCCTCAGAACAAGATCACCCACTTGAAAGTCTCATGGGCTTACCTTTTTACTACAACTCTTAAACATCCTCTTTTGGTAAGCTCTAAGATAATCAAATGCTACCCACTAGAATTCATCTAGTAGTTCTAGTTGTTGTAGCTAAGATATGTTGTAGTCATTATCAGTGATGAGGTCCTTCATAGAATTCCATAGGGTCATAATTTTGACCTCAATAGGAAGCACAATATCCATAGATTAAAGCAAAGGGTGTGGCTCCATTATAAGGTGTCTTGATGCTATTACGGTAAGACCATAGAGCCATATTTATCTGGAGGTGCCAATACCTTCCAAATTTTCTTATTGTGTGGTGTAATATTTTCAAGATATCCTTATTGGATGCTTCTTCTTGTCCGTTACCCTAGGGTTAGTATATGGAAGAGCAATGTTGCATGATTTTGAACTTAGCACAAATCTCTTTTAGATCCTTATTTTTTAACTTCCCCCATTGTTTTGATTAAGTAAAAATAGGTTTTAAAGGACCTAAAACCTTTTACATAGTAGTAAGAAAATAAAAGCTGAGAAACCTAGAAGAACTATGCATCAACACCAAGAGCAGAACAAGCTAAAACAAGTAGCTAAAAATAATGAGCTCGAAAAGACAACAAAAAGAAATCACAAAACCAACTACAGGGTCTTTAGTAGATATGTTGCCTGGTCTATAAGGATATTCATGTTTTTTGTGGAGGTCTTTAGATCATCCATTTCTTTGGCTTTTACACCTCTATCTTTTTAGAGTTGGCCTTGCTGTGCTTGCTAGGTCCTTATTCATCTTTCACTTCCTTGGAACCTTGACCTTTCCCTTGTTCAAACTTATTTAGGAGAGTGCTAATGTTGTCTGCCATAGTCTTCAAGATAGAACAATTTTGATTTGCTAGATTCTTAACCATCTTCTCCATATTAACCATTTTGTTATCCAGACCATCCAATTTTTTTTGGAAATCTTTAATCATCTGATCCAAAGATCTATTCTTGGCTTAAAGGGGTGGAACACATTTCATAATATTATTAACCTCTTTAGTGTTACCAATCAACTAAGAAAGTTTATCAATATGTTGTCCTAGAGTTCTCTCCCCTCTAGTCATTTTGCTAAGCTGGTCAAATTCTCTTAAAATGTCTTGTATCTATTGATGCAAACTACTAATGTCCTTCTTCATAAGCCCCAGATTGGCAAAGATCCCTTTCAAAAACCATGATTCATAATTGACCTTGCTATCATGAGTAATGTCATCCTTATCCTTGCCTACATTGTCACTATCATAATTAGTCTCCTCAAGCCCTTTCACATCCACCTTCCCTTGATGAAGTGCATTTTCCCTTTTTTTGCTTCATCCTCTTAATCAGAGGTTCATCATCAAAAGGTATGCTTGAAACCATGTCCATATTCTTCCTCTTGTTTTTAGAGACCTTACCAACAATACCACTTTTCCCATTCCCCTCTTTGAGTTCCTCTTTAGAATCTGTATCCAAATCATAATCAATCTCCTTAATCTCCTTTTCTTCCCAGATGAGCTTCCAGGCTCAAGATTTTTCCTCTTCTTAACCTCAATCTTCACAACCGCATCGTTTGTGTCTTTATGAAAGCCCTCATCCTATTCACTCCCCTTTGTCTCACATTCCATAGTTTTCTTACTATAATGGGGTCTATCCACTTTTTTTGATTCAAGGAGGTTCATAACCAACACCGTTAAACCCTTTTGACAAGCCTGGTCACCCTCAGGATCATTCAAATATCTAATATTGTATTACCCAATGATTGTCTAAGGTAGAAGGGAAGATTAAGCCTAACTCTATGCCTAAAATGGTTTACCAACATAAAATGGTACCCAAATAACTTAGTAAAGTGGCCATCCAAAGTTAAGTATTCAATAACAACAAACATGACAAACCTCTAGGGGTTAGATATATAACCAAGTCTAAACTAAGAATTACCAATTTTAACCAATCTATTCTATTCCTTTGTTATTTCCACAAATTCCTCCACAATCCGAGCCAAGAGCTTCCTATCTTTGTAAAAGTTGATCCCCTCTATGTCAAGCCCATAACTTCCACAATGATGTCCTCAGTAACCTCCATTCTTTGATTACCCACTAGAATGCTCCCATCCTTCTAGGTTTTAATGAATTGGTGAGTAATAGAATGGTTGCTACCTTTAAGCTTCTCTATAAAACCCACAAACTTCCCCTATTCCAGAATTTCCCATCCTTCTTCTTTTTCCAGTCCTTATAGCTAGCTGGTTCGACCCTCTTTCTCCTTCCTCCCATCTTCTTCAATCTGTTGTGGGTTCTCACAATCTTAGGGTACACATTCAAGAATAAAAGCTTGATGTTGCTATCAAAGCAAAGGAAATTGATAAATAAATGTGCCCCCAATCCATGTGGAAATGAATGAAAAGTCCTTGCCAATCTAATCATAATTTGCGACACCCCAAATCTGCCCAAGCAATAATTAATACTTATTTCCTTATTCATCATTAATAATTTTTTTTTGCTCACTTCTCACCTTATCATACTCCATCAAGGATAATCCCTTGAAAGGGATATTATCATCTTGATTCTAATTTTGCTTCTCATCACTTTTGCAAGCTGCATTCATAGCCCAATCAACAACATGGTTAGTTTCTCTATAGTTATGAGTGATGACACAAGTCTGAAATGAATTAATTAAACAAATGGCCTTACAAATAATATTATGAATTGTCTAAGAAGGATTGTTAATTTTATTGAGATAATTAATAATATTGAGGGAGTCTCCCTTTAGCAAAATCTTGTCCAAATTTATACTCTTAGCATAGCTAAGACCATAGATAGAAACATTGGCTTCCACCACATGATTTGTTTGTTCCCTAATAGGGATGCCCATCACACCCAAACTATCCCTATTCATGTTTCTGATGATGACATCACAACCCACTATCCTTGGGTTTCCCTTCAAGGCCCCATTAAAATTAATCTTACACCAGCTCTGAGGAGGGCAATCCCACCTAGCCAAATTCCTAAGGTTACTCCCATTTTGAGAAACACTTAACCCTTCCAAGTTCCATTTCTGAATCACTTTTTCTTCCCAATCAGTTTGAGGTTGATGTGCTTACTCAACAATCCTAATATTCTCAACCACCAGATACTCAATCTTATAGAAAAATTGGATAGAGTTAGTCTCCTTACCCCTAAACACCCTATCATTTCTTTCCTTCCACACTTCCTAGCAAAGAAAAGGGAGGATGAAATCCCAAAGCTTCATAATCAACATATTACAAGTGGGAGACTTCCATCCTTTAAATAACTCTTGAATAGTAAGGGGGGAGACCCAAACCAAATCCATTGAACCACATATCCTTTACCATAAAATTCTAGTATAAGAACAATGAATAGTAAGATCATCAACCAACTCTTTCGCTTCCTTGAAAAGATATCACCCATTGGCAAAATTCACACCTTTCTTCATCAAATTATTAGTGGTTAGAATTTTATCCTATAAAAGAGTCTAGAAAAAAAAATTTAACTTAAGGGCTCATTCCTTTATACCAAGCTTTAGCCCAACAAGGTACATGATATTCCTCAAAAGCATTGGTATACAAAGAAGAAATAGAGAACAACCCATTGGAATTATATTTCCATATTAAAGTATCCTCCTCTTGAATTAAAAAGACAACATTTAGGATTTTCTTGAGATCATTAAGATTGATATCCACTCTATTGAGGTTAACCCATTTTTCCTCTTCCCAATAATCAACAACAAAGATTCCAAATAGGTTCTTCAATTGATCCATAAATCCATTCCACCTCTGATCAGAACTAAGGATATGATCAAGAATCCAAATATCATCCCAAAAATGAATAGTCCTACCATTTCCAACCTTCCATCTAACTCCTTTATTAATAATCTACTTATATTTCTAAACATGTTTCTAGATTTCAAAACCCCCTTGGGAAACCTCATTACTAAGGAAGACGATAAACCCAAGATTCGCCCTATTATATTTATCATTCCAAATGTCTCTCCATTCTATCCTCTTGATGCCATCACAAAATAAGCTTATTAAGAAAATAATCAATCATAGTTATTACCCTTCTAAGACCAAGACCTCCTTTGTTGATAGGCATGTAGATTTTATCCCAAGAAATTAAAGCCATTCTTTTCTTCTTTTCCATATCCATCCATAAGAATTGTTTTTGAATTTTCTCAATTGTTAAATAAAAGTTCTTAAGGATGGCATATCATTTCTATAGATGATGTAATTCAAAATAAACACAACTACAATTTTGCTAGTTGCTTTAGTAGGAGGGAGTACCTCTACCCACTTGGTAAAATAGTTTGAAGTAGTAATGATGAACTTGTGCCCATTAGAAGAAGAAGGATGAATATAACCTACTAAGTCAAAGGGCCATTATTAGAATGATCATAGTATAATAGATGGAATTAGCTCCTAAACTAGAGCATAGATTTGATTGCCATGACACTGACACTACTTACAAGACTTAGTGTATTGAATAACATCTTTCTCCATTTTTGGCCAATAGTAACATGCTCTAATAAGTTTACGAGATAGAGTCAAGCTATTGGAGTTTGATCCATAGATGCTCTCATGTACCTTAGCTAACACATGCTCAGACTCATCAGGGTCTAGATAGGCCTAAGGATAGTACCATCTAAAACCCTTCTATATAAATCATTTTCTATGATAATGTGCCATAAAGCATTAAAAATAAGGTGACATTTTTCATTCCAATTAGATTGTCCAAAATGAATTTGGTCACATAGATAAGAATAGATGTGATGGTGGCAAGATGAGTCATATCCTATGATAAAAAAAATCATCTAGGAGTCAATAGAGTCATAATTAGGGTAGTATAATGTTTCCATGAGGAACTCATGTTGAAAATCACTCTATGGCATTGAATCGTGGAAGCCAGAGTAGCCATAGCATCAACTACTTTGTTTTCTTCTTGTGGGATTTGCTGAAAAGTAACATGTGTCAAGTATTTCTTCAATTCATCTACCATTCTTTTGTAAGGAATTAGCTTCTCATATTTTTTTTGATAGACATCATTGACTTGATTAATTACTAGTTGTGAATCTCCAAATATGTTCAACTCATCTACTCTCCATTTAATGGCGATTTTCATCCCATTCATTAAGGCCTCATATTCTGCAATGTTGTTTGTACAAGGGAAGATAATATTGTTATCCTTAGGTAGATAATTCTTCTATGATATGATAAATAGTGTCCCCACACCAAATCATTTATGGGTGAATGAACCATCGAAAACCATCTTCCATGTTTGTTGAGTTAGTAGTAGTATAGACTCATCAGGAAATTCAATGTTCATGGGGTGTTGAGCTTGTAATGGTGCTTCCGCTAGTTGATCAATAATTACTTTCCCCTTGGTAGCTTTCCTTTCTACATAATTAATATCAAATGCACTTAATATTGTGACCCATTTTGCTAGTCTTTATGTCAGAGTTGCTTTGCTCAACAAGTACTTTAGTGGATCAATCTTTGCTACCGACTCAGTAGAATGAGCAAGAATGTAGTACCATTCTAAGATGAAAAGATAAATACCAAGAAATTTTTCTCAATGATACTATATTTTGTTTCATAGGATACCAATGTGTGACCGATATAGTAGATTTCTCTTTCCTTCTTATTTTGATCTTCTTGAGCTAGTAGTGCACCTAAGGATGTATCTATTTCTGAGATGTATTGAATGAGAGGCTTCCCTTAGATGGGAGAGATAAATATAGGTAGATTAGAAAGGTATTATTTTATCTAATTTAGGATCTTGTCATATTCTTAGTTCCATTCATACTTTACACACTAGTAAATGGTTGTGATTTACCTGTGAGCTATGAAATGAAGCGATGAATGGACTAAAGTCTTCCTTGTAGTCCTCTCATTTGACTAATGTTCTGAGGTGGAGGCATTTCCATAACATCTTGTACCTTTTTAGGATCTACCTTGATACCTTTAACTAAAATGATGTACCCTAGCAACTTGATGTAACCCCAAATGCACATTTCTTAGGATTGAGTTGAAGGATGAATTTTTCCATGTGATCTAAGATAGGACCCAAGTATTTGAGGTGAGTATTTATTTATGTTCTTTTAGCTAATGTATCATCAACATAATCTTCCATGGTTTTATGCATCATGTCATGAAAGATAGTAGTCACAACACATTGATGTGTAGCATCAACATTTTCAAGCCAAATGGCATTATGCTCCAACAAAAGGTATCCCAAGCACATGTGAAGGTTGTTTTATCTTGATCTTCTAAGAATTTTTTAATTTGATTATATCTAGAAAATCCATCCATAAGTGAGAACATTTCATATCCACATGTCATTTCCACAATCATGTTAATGTTGGGTAGTGGGAAATCATCCTTCAGACATGATTTGTTCAAGTCTCTTAAATCATTACATACTTTCATGGACTTGTCATGCTTAGTGACCGATACAATGTTAGAGATCCATTCAACATAATCAATGGCTCAAATGAATATGGCTTGGAGTAGCTTCTCTAATTCAAGATTTATCAAGAGTGCCACACATGGATGCATTTTTTAGAGTTTTTTCTTCACCAGGTTCATGCCTAGTGCGATAGATAAATGATGCCTTATGAGCTTCAGATCCAAACCTAGCATGTCAGAGTATGGCCATGCAAAGTTTATTTTCTTTTCTTGGAAGAAGGAGATGCACTTCTCTTTTTCTTTAGTTGAAAGCAATTGTGCTAGATGTATAATCTTTGGATTTTCCTTTGTGCTAAAGTTCACAGGTTGTGTCAATTCTATCAGTACTAAGGATCATTCCTAGAAATGATTTGGAAGTGCATCAAATAAACCATCCTTGAGTGCCTTAGAGAGGTTTTCACCCTTAGATACATTTTTTGTTTTTACTATTTTAGGCTTTGATACTGCCACAATGTGGTTTTCACCATAAGAGAACCTTTTTGTTTTTCCTATTGATTTTTTGACTAAGATATTTGATGTCAACTTTTGTCATGCTTACACTTTGTTCACTAATGGAAGACATCATAGATTCAAAAACATTTAGGTAACATGCAAGAGCATAGTCATTTTGGAATATGGGGACTTCATTGGATGTAGAATTAGCATTCCAATCTATAATCTCAGGATGGGTGAGTGAAAGAGAAGTGACTAGTTCCAATGTGTTTATGAAATAATTGTCAAAAGCACAAACCAATAAGTCAAGGCCTAAAGCAATATCTTCTAGAGGTATGTTTTAATCCCTCTAATTAATTGACATTTGAAGAGGACACGTACTATATACCCTTAATATTGGTGTATATAGGGTTATGAATAGTCAACTTGTGGTTATCTTAATCCTTAATTAAGTCATGTTATTATTATTATAGTATTATTTAGGTAGGTAGGTCAGCCTCGGTGTTATGTAGGGTTGTGTCTTTTCAACCTAAGCATACTTAGGTATATATAAGAGGTTGTGAGTCTTATTTCAACATCATATTGTGAAGTGTGCTCTCATTGGAGATATTTGGAGGTTTTCCCCTCGAAGTGGCCTAATACTCTTAGTTATTATCAAGTTTTTATATAATATTTCATATTATTTCTTCTATTGTGCAAGTTATTTCATTACAAGTGGTATCAAAGCATGATCTTGGCACCATAGAGGCAAGATTTTTTCTCAACATTGGGGCAATTTTGGGAGAGCATAACTTTCAGATTTTATTAATTTTTTCAAAGATTTTTAAAGGGTTTTTGAAGATCATATTAAATGAACTATAGTCCAAAATTTAGAGGAATTGGAGCAAGTTTGAGAAAATTAATGTAGAATTACTATTTCTACACAATTTATTGAGATCTTCATATCTCTCACATCTTGCCAAATTGGAGTATAACTTGTATTGAATTTTTGAATACATAGTGGAGGGGCCTAAATTTAAAATCTTGGAAAAATTGGAAAAAAAGTAAGATATTGCAAAATTAGTAAAGTTCTCTCTTAAGGCAGCAAATTTGCTAATTTTTTTGGGATTTTTTTCGAGTAAGGATATCTTGGCCCTAGTAAGTTATAGTAAAAAAAAAAAAAAAATCAGAGAATTTACATTTCATTTGTGTGATTTATTTCAAAAATATTGGTTTCCATCATGATGGGGCTTCAATAAGAGGCAAAAAGAATGCCACTACATCAGTGAAATCCTTTGATCAAGATTGGGAAGCAACATAGGATAGTAATCCCAATGAGGAACTTAGTAAGTTCAAGGAAGAGGTTAAGAGGGATATGTGTGACCTATGAGGAGATATATTAGGTATACAAAGCATGTTAAGCACCTATATGAATTAAACAAGGAAGGAGCACTCAAGCAATCAAGGTGAAACCTTCAAGTCAAATAATAATGACACAAATTTTATTAATCCTACGGGATCTAGGATTTTTTTTTTTCCAAAGGTGGATATGTGTAAATTTTATGGCAAGGATCCTCTAACATGGATAAATCAAATGGAGATTTTTTTGAAGCACATCAAATCCCATATGGATAAAAGGTCATGATGGCTTCCTTATATCTAGAACCAGATCAATTCATATGGTATCATTGGCTTTGTACTCACAAGAGGAAAAAGGGTCTTACTGTATCATGGTCAATTTTGTTAGAAGAACTCCAAGGAAAATATAGCAATAGTATGACAAAAAACTTCTTTAGCCAACTTGCTAAGCTTTAACAAACAAGATCAGTTAAGGATTATATTCAAAAATTTCAAAATATTTCCTTAAGAGTGGATACAATTACAGAGGAGAATTTGAATGATTTATTCTTGGGTGGTCTCAAGGATCACATTCAACATGAGGTATGCATGTTTTCTTCTAGCTCAATAAATGAGTCTTTTATATTGGCACATAGGGTAGAAGAGAAGTTCTTGATTCCTAGAAAGCAAGGGGCTAATGTGACAAGAGATAAAGGATATTCAAAACCTTCTCTTCCTCAACCTACTAGGTTGACTCCACAAAAAATTAAGGAGAAAAGAGAAAAAGGGTTGTGTTTCAATTATGATAGCAAATATAGTTGGGGATGTAAATGTAGTGAAAATAAATTGTTCTATATTGAAGGTCCAAGTGAGGAAGAAGATGATGAGCCCATATCAAAGGAGGATAGGGAGTCATGTGAGGAATCACATGATTCTCAACCAATCATTTCTTGTTATGTACTTTCAAGTTTTTGTGCACCACAAACTCTTAAGTTAGTGGGTTTCTTAAAAAAGCAAAAAGTAACAATGTTGATTGACTCAGGTAGTACTCATAATTTCATCAAAAAAAAAAATTGGCAACTCTTCTAAATTATTTTATATATCTAGCCTTAAAGTTTTAGGTTTTGATTGCCAATGGGTGCATAGTTAGTTGTTTAGGGAAGTGTCATAGCATCAAATTAGCCATGGGAGATTATCAACTTGATACCCCAATGTATGTGATATCCATGGGTGCAACAGATATTATTTTGGGAGTACAATGGCTTACTACATTGGGAAAAATTGAGATAAACTTCCAAGAACTATTCATGTGATTTCAATCAAAAGAAATGTAGTGGAGCTAAGGGGATTGAAGGCAAAATCCCCATAGATGGTAAGCTCTCATCAAATGCAAAATTTTCTTAAGAAAGGTGTGGATGGATTTGTGGCCCAACTATATTTATTAGAAGTCTCTCAATCTAAAGCTCTTACTCATCCAGATTTACAAGCAATAATTGATCATCGCTCAGTGATTCATGGAGATATGCCTAAAGGACTTCCTCCTAAGAGGGATTATGATATGCCATTCAACTAGTTCTAGGGAGCTAGCCACCAAACATTAGGCCTTATTAGTTCCCACACATACAAAAAAGTGAGATAGAAAAATTTGTTGAGGAAATGCTAGAGGCAAGAATTATCAGGCATAGCCAAAGTGCTTACTCCCCACCTGTTTTGATGGTGCGTAAGAAGGATGAAACTTGGAGCATGTGTCCAGATTATAGAGTGCTCAATAAGTACACCATTAAAGATAAGTTTCCTATTCTAGTCATCAAAGATCTTCAAGATGAATTAAATGGAGCTATGTATTTTACCAAGTTAGATCTTGGATCGGGTTATCACCAAATTCAAATTAAGGAGGAAGATATTTGTAAGACAACATTTCAAACTCATGAGGGTCATTATGAATTTTTGGTGATTCTATTCGGTCTTACCAATGCACCATCTACATTCCAAAGTTTGATGAATTCCATTTTTAAGAAGTTCTTGAGAAAGATTGTGTTATTGTTTTTTGATGATATATTAATTTATAACAAGACTTGGGAAGAACATTGGCAACATGTAGATCAAGCATTACAATTATTCGAAGATCATCAATTCTATGCTAAGCTATCCAAGTGTGCCTTTGGTCTTAAGGAGGTGGAGTATTTGGAACACATAATTTCACATGAAGGAGTAAAGGTGGACCCTAACAAAATTAAGGCTATCATGGAATGGCCTATTCCAAAAACTATTAAGAAGCTAAGGGGTTTCTTGGGATTGACATGATACTATAGAAGATTTGTGAAGAATTATGGTCGTATAGAAACAAACCTTACCACTCTATTGAAGAAGGATTCTTTTCATTGGAATGAATCTGCTAATGTATCATTTGAGTAATTGAAGAAGGCTAAGTGTACAACTCTAGCGCTTTCCACTCCAGACTTCACCAAGGAATTCATTTTGGAATGTGATGCTTCTAGAAATGGGATAGGAGCAGTTCTCATGCAAGAAGGTTGACCAATTTATTTTGGGAGTCGTTAATTAAAAGGAAAAAATAAACTCAAACCTATTTATGAGAAGGAAATGCTAGCAATCCTTCATGTAGTTAAAAAATGGAGGCCTTATTTAGTGGTTGACACTTTAAGGTTAAGAAAAATCATGATAGCCTAAAATATTTTTTGGAACAAAGACTATCATCAGAAGAGAAACAAAAATGGGCCACTAAGATGTTAGGACATGACTTTGGAATTGTATACAAGAAAGGGAAGGAAAATATTGTGGCTAGTGCACTTTCTAGGAAGGATGGAAAAGATGAAGCCTTATTATGTGCCCTTTCAATATTACAAGAAAATTGGGTTGTAGAAGCCAAAGAAGAGTGGAAAAATGATGTTGCAACAAGTAATCTCATCCAAAAAATAAAAAGTGACCCTAGTAGTTCAGATAAGTTTTTTTTAAAGGGGGATATTCTTTTGTATAAAGAGTGCTTGTATCTCTACAAGAATTCCACTCTTAAACACAATATTCTCAAAGAACTACATGAGTCCCCGATTGGTGGTCATTTAGGATTTTTGAAGACATATCATTGAGTCAAGCAAGAATTTTTTTGGGAAGGGCTAAAAGGTGATTTTAAAAAATTTGTGGCTAAATGTTTGGTTTGTTAAAGAAATAAGGGGGAAACAATTAAGACACTAGGTCTCTTGCAACCTTTATCTATTCCTAGCTAATGTTGGGAAGAGATATCCATGGACTTCATCACAGGGTTTTGCAAATCTAAAGGTCGTAATGTCATCATGGTAGTAGTTGATCGCCTCACTAAATATGCACATTTCATTGCATTATCACATCCTTTTACAACAAGTATATAGGAAAAAGTTTTCTTGGAGAATATCCAAAAGCTACATGGTACGCCTAAGGTTATTGTTAGTGATCATGATCCTATTTTTACTAGTAACTTTTGGAAAGATTTATTCTCATGTTTGGGTACTCAGTTGGTTCATAACTCTTCATACCATCCTCAATCAGATTGGCAAATTAAGGTTATAGATTAATGTTTGGAAGGATATCTATTTTTTTTTACTTCAGAAAAATAATCTCAATGGGTAGATTGGCTACCTCTTGCAAAATGGTGATACAATACTTCTTTTCATAGCTCATAAAAAATGTCTCCATTTTTGGCACTTTATGGATATCATCCTCCTTCCACCACATCATCATTAAAGGTGTCACCAAGAGTTTAGGTAGTAGAGGACCACTTGCTTCAACAACAATAGGTACTTTTAGGACTCAAGGAGAATTTAGCTATGTCACAAAATCAAATGAAGCAACAAGTGGACCAACATCGTAGTGAAAGAAATTTTGAAGTTGGGGACTAGGTCTTCTTGAGATTGCAGCCTTATAAACAAATCTCAATGAAGAAAAAAAAAAAAAAAAAAAGTTGTCTCCAAGATATTATGAATCATACCAAATCATGCAAAATATTGGTAGTGTTTCCTACAAGCCTGAGTTCCCACCACCAACAAAGATACATCTAGTTTTTCATGTTTCTTATTTGAAGAAGGTGATTGGGTAGAATATTCCTACCCAAATAGTACTACCAAAGCTTGATGAAGAAGGTAGAATAATTTTGGAACTAGGGTGCATCCTTCAAACATGCACAAGGAAGCTAGGGAACAAAACCTTGACTTGGTATCTTATCAAATGGAAGAACTTAATAGTTGAAGAGGTCACATGGGAGGATGAGGAGTTCATCCAAAAGAATCCACACTTAGCATTGAGGAAAATGCTTCTTTCAAGAGAGGAGGCATGCTATGCCCTTAATATTGGTGTATATAGGGTTATGAATAGTCAACTTGTGGCTATCTTAATCCTTAATTATGTCATGTTATCATTATTATATTATTATTTAGGTAGGTAGGTTGGCCTAGGTGTTATGTAGGGTTGTGTCTATTCAACGTAAGCATAATTAGGTATATATAGGAGGTTGTGAGTCTTATTTCAACATGATATTGTGAAGTGTGTTCTCGTTGGAGATATTTGGAGGTTTCCCCCTCAAAGTGGCTTATTGCTCTTATTTATTATCAAGTTTTATGTACTATTTCATATTATTACTTCTATTGTGCAAGTTATTTCATTACAAGTTGACATCGTAGAGTCAGACTCATTTGATCTAATACTAGACCATTTCCCTACTTCAAGATGATCCTCATACGTGTGAATCATAGCTATCTCTCTATCAATAGTAGCATCAGACAAGGAATAGAACTCATGCTCATGGGAATTAGTACAACCAGCTTGATCTTGTGTAACTTTCTTAGTAGTTAAAACTTGACTAGATTCATCTTGTTCAAATTGCAAGAATTCATAATAGCGTGATACCTAGGATTTCCAATCTAAATTTCTTGAAACTACTCTTGTGTCAAAGGAGTGATATAAGAAATGTCATCAAAGTCACTTTCAATTTTAGCATTACTGAGTCATGGTACAAAATCATCAAGTTCAACAAGTAATGTAGCAAGCTTTGTATGAATAGGGTAAGGAAAAGTGTCCTCCTCATTTGAGACTTCTTCTTGGTTCTCAAGTTCTACCTATTATTCTAGTTCAGGTGTACTACTAGGTTCTAGTATAAACTTGTTGATTCCTAGTGGGATGGAAGTTTCTTGAAGCCTAGACCTATTTATTCATTTGGTCTTCTCCAACTAGCTCAACTAAATCCTTTTTGTTCCATCCAAGGAGGCCATTTCATTTTTAGCCTAAGAATTTCATGAATTTGAGGCCTTGACCATATCTTTTAGGGGTTATTACACAACTTTAGATTTTAGTAGCAACAATTTCTTCTCCTCTATATATGAAAGCCTAAATATCTCTATCCTCATCCTCATCTTCAAGAGGTATAGTTGACTGGACAAAAGTACCATCATGAATAATTTTAGGTGGTGTAATAGAAGGCTTCATTACTTCATAAGGTCTCCTATAGTAGCGGAGAGGCAGGGGTAGTGATGTCAAAGACAACACTAGTTAAATATTGTATTCCCCCATGCCAATATCTTTCAGTTTGAGGGATTTTCCCATGTCCTTAAATTTTTCTTCATAGCTTTTAGTAGCTTCTCAATTGGCTAGTACAAGATTATCAACAACTTGAGTGAGAGCATTACAAGTATAATTAACCTTGGCAGTTATAGTTACCTTTGCTCCTTGAAAGGGGAATTTTATGCATCAGTGATATGTTGAAGGAACTACTTTCATTTCATGTATGTAAGACCTACCTAGTAGTATATTGTATGCCAGTGGTATATCAAGGACCTAACATATGACATCTCTTTCTATAGGTCCCACTCTAATAGGTAGTACAACAAGCCCTTTGGTTTTTCTCTCTTCTTCATTATATGATTTTATGGTAATGTCCCTGCGAGGATCAACATATCCAAGCTGAGTTATCAAACTGGCATAAAAGATGTTAAGACCAACATATCCATCTACCAGGACACAATGGGCATGCATCTTATGGATCACGACTTGAATGTGTAGAAGTTGATTGTGAGGATGACTAGGAGAGTGATTGTAATGTCCCCCATCTTTTAGTCCCTTAATGGAGTTCTTAGCCTTTCATTCTCCGAAGGCTTAGTGGAGATATAAGGAGAAATAATTTAAATATAAAGTCAATAAATAAATAAATCCAAAGGTGACTTTATAATTAATTAATTTAATTGGAAAGTGGGAAGTTTATAGAGAGTACAATTAAATAATATTTTATTTTCTTCTAGAAGGGTGAAGGAAAAGAATAAATAGAGGCAAGAGCTTCATTGTTAGGCATCTGATTATTGTTAATTGCATTTGATATAGATTTGGGAGAAGAAACTAAGGGTTTTTAATTTTAGTTAGCCATTGAAGAGCATCAATTCTTCAGTGTTGCAACCATTTGAGGTGGTGAAATATCCACTGAATTTGGCATTCATGAAAGCTTCATTTTGGAGTTCTATGTGTGCTTAAATTAGATAATACATTTATTATTAGCTGCTATAGTGCCATGAACAGTGACATGAATAGTGCCATGAATAGTAACATGAATAATGACATGAAAAATGCTATGAAAAACATCTTAAATAGTACCCATGCTATAGTACTTAGCTTGATTATGATTGAAATTTTATCTCCTTCATTGGATGATTTGTATATCAGGTCTACATATTTGATGTAATGTACATATTTATATCTTCCATGATTGACATAATATTATGCATGCCAAGTGTTTGACAAAATACCAATTGGTTGCTTTTAG
The DNA here is from genome assembly GCA_028749045.1 of Cupressus sempervirens. Taxonomy (NCBI): domain Eukaryota; kingdom Viridiplantae; phylum Streptophyta; class Pinopsida; order Cupressales; family Cupressaceae; genus Cupressus; species Cupressus sempervirens. Next base: position 476,612,933 of record CM053783.1, on the reverse strand, counting down.
ATTCCCTTTGATATTATTTCAAGCAAGCATAATTAGTCTAGAACTCAAATATTGTATTGAAAGTGTTTGACAATATTCCTTGAACTACAAATCAACAAGTTGAGGTTTGAATTGACAAGGGATATTATAGTGGTATCAAAGATAAATCCTACCATCTTGAGGGTTTAGAAATCACATGCAGCCACCTGAGGTTGGCTCTCACAGATTTTGCACTCACAGGTGAGCTTTGTTTGATATTGATAGACAACTAGACACCATGGGTGACAAGCAAGAGGGTAGCCCACCAAGAGATAGTAAGAATGAGGATCAGGAAACATGGGAATTTTTTAGAGAAATGGTTATAGGACAAGAGCGAATAGCTCATGCTTTGTAGGCACTCACCACCATGGTTCAACAAATGAACCCACATGATAGACAAAATTAGGAACAAGGAGATAATAGGAGTGTAGTGGGATCACCTAGAGCTCATAGAACTCTTTCCAAAACAACAATAAGCCCACACATCCTACCTTTGTTAAAGAGGAATCAATGCAAGAGTCAACAAAGGAAGCTAAGAATAAGACATTTGCAGATATCTTAATGACTCTAATTATGAATGATAGTTATTAGCACCATAGGTGCAGGAGAGAATGAATTTTGAGAGGTTTGTGAACCAGAGAAGAGAACATTACCATATAGTCTAATAGAATAGAAGACCTCGTAGTTAGGATAATGAATTAAAGTGTACTACAGGGAAGTTTTCCTTGACTATATTTGATGGAAGTAGTAGAATGAAAGTGCAAGCTTGGATTCACAAGCTTGATACCTTCTTAGTATTGAGACCTATGATAGAAGTGGAGGCAATAAAATATGCCACACTACATTTAGATGGAGTTGCACATGATTGGTGGTACCATGGGATGGTTACCCTTCAACATAACCAAGTGACTTCATATTAGGACTTTGTAGACAGGTTGGTAGAGAGGTTTGATAAGAAGGATCCAAAAGTCTACTTCAAGGAGTTGGCCCAGTTGAAATAGACAAGTGGATTGGAGTATTTCATTAGTGACTTTCAGAGGCTATCTATTATGGTGCCAAATATATCAGATAGGAGATTGGTTGTTTTTTTCACTGAGGGATTATCTGAACTACTAAAGGGTTGGGTAAAAGCCTTTGATCTATTCAATTCACAAGAGGTAATTAAGAAGGCTAGAAGTATGGAAAAATCAACCCCAGTAAATAAATTTGAGTCAAAGAGTGCATCATCTAGCAAAGACAAACCATTCTTCAAGAAACCTAAGAGGAATGAAACAAAGGTTGAAAATAAAGATAAATCCTTTTATCCTTTGGATAGAGAGACATTGAATGACTTTAGGAAGAAAAAACTCTATTTTTATTGCAAAGAACCCTATGACATGAAACAAAACTATCCTTTGAGGCCAAAGGGAAAAGAAAACAAGGTTATGTGGGCTTATTATGAGGATTTTGATTTTGAAAATTCAGACCAGCAATCTGAAAATGAGGAATCAATTGAAGAAAATGAAGGCATAGATGATATAGGTGATGAGAAGACTGAGGGTAGACTTAAGGAGGTCCATCTCGCTAGTGTACAACAAGAGGGATCATTTAGGATGAGAGGGGTATTGGTTGGTCAACAAGTTATTACATTTCTTGATATAGGTGCTACTCAAAATTTTATTGATTCCAGATTGATTGAGAGGCGTGGGATATAGATAGAGCAACTTGAGGGTCTGCAAGTAAGGGCATTTGATGGCTACATCCTCAAATATGATAGGGAAAATTATAGGTCTACCCCTAAAGATCAACAATTTTTATTAAAAAGAAGATTTTTATGTTGTTAACATGGGTGATATAGATTTGGTCTTGTGTATGACTTGGTTACACGATGTAGGGGAGTTCACTCTCAATTTGAGAGATATGGAGATGAAGTTTCAATTAGAAGGGAAGACCCATATACTTAAGGTCATTTGTGACAGTGGGTTTAGGATGATGTCTTGCAGAAACATGGAGAGCTTGTTGAGACATGACCAGGTTGAGTGGGCAGACCGTTGCACTTTAATGCCATCATAGGGGCAACAAAAATCAGAATATCATCCAGACATACAAGAACTAAGAATCAAGCACTATAAGGTTTTCAGTGAAATACCACCAGGTAGATCTCTAGATAGAGGCATTGCACATATTATTGAGTTAACGGAGGGTGCTAAACCCATCATGATCACACCCTATAGGCATCCAAAGAGATTGAAGTGTGATATCGAGAAAACCATCAAGGAACTACTTGCTATGGACACATTAGACCAAGTAAGTCACCTTTCACTTCTTTTGTGGTTTTGGTGAAGAAGAAGGATTGAATTGTTAGGATGTGCATAGATTACAGAGTCTTGAACAAGAAGGCTATCAAAAATAGGTACCCCATCCCACAGATTGATGAGTTATTAGATGAACTACATGGAGCATGTTTCTTCTCCAAAATTGATTTGAGATCAAACTATCATTAGATCTGAGTCAGAGAGAAGGATATAGAGAATACAATATTTAGATGTCATTGTGGCCATTTTGAGTTTGTAGTTATGCCATTTGGGCTAACTAATGTTGTAGCTACTTTTCAGTCCACAATGAACAGGGTCTTTCAACAACAATTGAGGAAATTTGTGTTAGTCTTCTTTGATGACATCTTGGCATATACTAAGACATGGGATGAGCATGTGTGACACTTAGACACTATGTTGAGCTTTCTAAGCAGGGAGTCCTTGCATGCAAAGGAGTCCAAATGTGATTTGGAGTTATCAAAGTTATTATATCTAGGTCACATTATCAGTGCTTAGGGAGTACACATGGATCCTAAAAATATTTGTGCTATTATTGAGTAGCCTACTCTAGTAAACCTAACATAGTTGAGAGGATTTTTGAGGTTGTGTGGGTTCTATAGGAGGTTTGTTAGTGAATATTCTAGGCATGCAACACCCTTGATGAACTTGATGAGAAAGGGGGATTTATTATGGACTCTTCAGGCATAGAAGTGTTTCGATAAATTCAAGTAGTTGATGACTTCTTGTCTAGTGCTAGCATTACCATATTTTAGCATACCTTTTGAGTTGCACTATGATGCATTTGGAAAAAGTGTTGGAGTGGTGCTTATGCAAGAAAAGTACCTAATTGCTTATGAGAGTAGGAAGCTCAGGGGGCCTAAGAGAAGCTTCAACATTTATGATAAGAAAATGTTGGCCATAATGCATGCTTTGGCCAAATTCAGGCAATATTTAGTGGGTAGCAAATTTAGCATAAAAATCAACCACAATAGCCTAAAACATTTCTTGGGGCAACAAGATCTTAATGATAGGCGATAGAAATAGGTGAGTAAATTACATACATATGAATTTGATATTACCTATTTCAAGGGGACACAAAATGTAGTAGCAGATGCCTTGTCATGAAGACCCCATTTGAGCTTCAAGAGAGATATATCAAAGGATTAGAGACATTTGATACTTGTAGAGTATGCAAAGGATACATGGGCATTGAGATTCATAGATGGATTTATCTAGCATAGTGATTTCACCCTTGTGAATGAGCTCATCATTTTCAAAGGGAACATTTATTTGGTGCTAGGGTCAGAAGTGAGGAGGATGGTGTAGAGAGTTTATCATGACTCACCTATGGCAGGACATCTAGGTTTTTACAAAATGTACTAGCAGATTTGTGAGCATTTTTCTTGGAAAGGGCTTAAAGCTAAGGTGTTGCAATATGTTAGAGAGTGTCCTACTTGGTAGTAGCATAAATGGGAGCACTCTTACCCAACCAAGTTACTTTAGCCACTTCCAATTCCTGATAGGAAGTGGGAGTATTTATCCATGGACTTCATTACATGACTATCAAGAGCCCAGGGTAGAGGCTGTATATATGTTGTTTTTGATTGGCTTACAAAGTTTGCCCACTTCTTTCTGATCAACACTACAAATGTTGCTACATAGGTGGAAAATCTATTCTTCAAAGAGGTATTTAGGTTGCATGGTTTACCTTAGAGCATCGTTAATGATAGGGATAGTAGGTTTATGAGTCACTTTTGGTAGGAGTTGTTCTAATTGTGTAGGACAAAGCTCACCCCGAGTACTAGCTACCACCCACAGAAAGATGGTCAAACACAGATAGTGAACAAATGGGTGGAGGGATACCTCAAGAATTACATAGCAGGGTAGAAAAAGGCTTGGGTTAAGTGGATATATCTATGTGAGTATTGTTACAATTCTACTTATCACATGTCTATCCAAATGTCATTATTCATGGCATTATATGGATATGAGGCACCCAATTTCATGGATTTTTTGCTATCATATAGTAGAGTTCCCAGTGTTGGAGACTTATTATAGGAGAGCTAGGACATTGCAAAGGCTCTTAAAGATAATATCACTAAGGTACATAATCAACAAAAGTAGTATGCTGATCAGAAGAGGACTGAGCAGACTTTTGAGTTAGGTGATATGATATTTTTGATGCTGCAACCTTACCACCAGTCAACTCTCAAGAAGAGTGGTGCCAAAAAACTTAAGCCACATTATTATGGGTCTTTTAGGGTGATCAAGAGAGTTAGAGAGGTGGCTTATGAGTTGGATTTTCTAGCAAAGAGAAAAGTCTATAATGTCTTTCATGTGTCACATCTAAAAAAGGTGTTAGGACACCATATTGTTCTTTTTAGAGTGCTTCTACCCTTGGATGATGAGGAAAAATCAGTACTGGTGCCAAGACTATCATTGATTTTAGGGAAAGGAACTTGAGGCAACATACTATAAGGGATTATCTAGTGAAATGGAAGGACTTGTCAGTAGAGGATATGACATGGGAGAATGAGGAGATTTTGTAGTACCTGGAGTTGAAGTTGCTTGAGGACAAGCAATTTTAGGGAGGATGGATTATAATGTTCCCCATCTTTTAGGCCCTCAATGGAGTTCTTAGCCTTTCATTGTCCAAAGGCTAAGTCGATAAATAAGGAGAAATAAATTAAATATAAAGTCAATAAATGAATGAATTTAAAGGTGACTTTATATTTAATTTAATTGGAAAGTGGGAAGCTTCCAGAGAGTGCAATTAAATAATATTTTATTTCCTTCTAGAAGGGTGGAAAAGAATAAATAGAGGCAAGAGCTTAATTGTTAGGCATTTGATTATTGCCAATTTCATTTGATATAAACTTGGGAGAAGAAACTAAGGGTTTCTAATTTTAGTTAGCCATCGGAGAGCATTAATTCTTCAGTGTTGCAATCATTTGAGGGGGTGAAATATCCACTAAACTTGGCATTTAGGAGAGCTTCATTTTGGAGTTCTATTTGTGCTTCAATTGGAGAATACATTTATTACTAGTTGTTATAGTTCTATGAACAATGACGTGAATAGTGTCATGAATAGTGACGTGAAAAATGATGTGAACAATGTCATAAATAGTACCCAAACTACAATACTTGGCTTGATTAAAATTGCAATTTCATCTCCTTCATTAGGGATTTGTATATCAAGGTCTACATATTTGATGTAATGTGCATATTTATATCTTCCATGATTGACAATAGTATGCATGCCAAGTGTTTGAAAAAATACCAATTGGATGCTTTTAGATTCCCTTTGATATCATTTAAAGAAAGCATAATCAGTCTGAAACTTAGAGATCATATTGGAAGTGTTCAACAATATTTCTTGACCTACAAATCAAAAAATTGAGGTTCAAATTGACAAGGGATATTATAGTGATCATCTTCTTTTGAGAAAGATAGATAGTGTGGAGAATTCAAGTGACCTACCATGGAGTGAAAATGATCAAGATCTAAATCTTTAGGTACACTGGACTCAACAAGCACTTGGTCACCAAGTTCCTTGTGAGCAAGCAATTTTTTTAGCAATTCAAATATTATGATTTGTGTGTTGGTTTGTTGTAATTGATCCAAGATGCTATAGTTTGTGTTGCAAGATGAATTAGCCAGTTTTACATTCTTGTTGGTAGTTCTATCAGTTGGTTTATCTTTAGTTTGTCTTAGATTGGATGTAGAAGGTGTAGGACCTAGAAGCACTATCTTTGCACAAGATTGTGTAACAATGTTGGCATAAATTTGAGATTTATCTTAAGCATCTCTAGAAGACATAATCATCTTTCCCTTTGATTATTACTATGTCACAGTATTTTGTTTCTATAGGTTTAACCATATTGATTATGTTGTCATCATTGGTTTAAGTGTAGTCAAATTTAGAGTTGTTCTTAGGTCTAGACATCTCCTCCTTTTCACATAGAGGGAAAGGTTCCTTAAATTCCTTGTGATTAGAGTTCTTATTATGTTTTCCCATAGCCACATTACCATCATCAATGAGGTCTTGAATGTTATGTTTAAGTTGTATGCAATTATTCATCTTATGTTCTTTGCTATGATGGTATTCGCACTATTCATCCTCTTTCAACCATTTAGGTCTAGGTTGTGGGTCATATGGATGAGAATTATATAGAGGAGTAATGATTTGATGTTGAAGAAGTGTCTCATAGACTACTTCCAAAGGTTCTCTAAGGGGTGCGTAGTTACACTTGGGTCTAGGAACCCAAGGCCTATTCCCAATTTGTTTGGTTTCAGTGGGAGTCATTTCTATGGCTTTAGTAGCTTGTACATTGTTTGTAAGATTGCAGGGAGTTTTAGAGAGCTTGGGAGTAACATTATCCACCACACCATCGTTCACTAGATCTCATTTTTTATTAGTGTATTTGTATTTGTCTTTGTTTGAACTTGACCCTTGATTGTGGTCCTTTTGTAAAATCAACTCACCTTTCTTATAATGAATTCCTTTATGTAGAGACCTTTTTTAATCATCTTAGAGGTTGTGGCTCTTTAAAGTTGTAATTTGTACCTAAAACCAAGCAAGAGGTTGTCCTTGAATATATTGAGTTTTTCATTTTTAGGTATTTTGCGAGAGTATTTGGTGTAGAACTGTCTCAACCTATGGAGGAAAGTTAAGAATGGTTCTCTAGTTCTTTGTTTGAGACTGCGAAGGTATTTAATGTTGACTGGATGTTGAATTTTGTGTGAGTATTTTTGGATAAATAGACTTGTGGTTTCATCAAAATTTGCAATCCTTGGAGGTAGACCTAATAACCACTCAATAGCTTTCCCACCAAGACTACATGGAAACAAGTGCATGAGATAGGTCCGATCATGCATGAATTCCATGGACAAAGCACCAAAATCCATTGAGTGATATTGTGGTTTAGGAAGTTCAAATCCTTTAGGAAAATGAGGCATATATAGGTATAGGGAAGACTTGTACAAGCCTTCAAACCAGAATGCAAGAAAAAAAACATAGAAAAATGTAATTTTGAACAAGATTGAGGCTATAAAATTGATTTTTGAGCTCCAGGGTGGACTAAAGAGATGTATGTGCAAAAAGTGAACTACACATACTTCAACATAGTCATTGCATACCAGATTCAACCAAGAACAAATATGAGATTATTCATCCCAAATGATGTAGATGAATCAACTTGTTGCCTTCTATCTAGTAGGGGTTTGAATACATGCTCTTAGTATCAAGAGCTTCAATAACCATAAGACCTAGCTAGAAAAAATAATTTGAAAGCATGAGAATGAATGCAATACTAAGAACTAGATGTTTTTGTATTTTCTATGCAAATATAATGAATAAAACTACACGAGGATGTAGATTTAAGTTAAGAACAAATAGATAAAGAGATCTAGACTATAATGCATGCAACATTAAAATATGCTTTTTTTGGATTTTAATACAATAAGAACGAGATTTAAGCTATAAAATCAAAGAAAAATCTAATCTAAAATGCAAACAAGTATGAACTAGAATGAAAGAACTAAGTAAAATGCAACAAAGTAGGATGATCAAAGATGAGTGCACAATTTGACAGAGTTTCCTTATGAAAAAGAGTAGATCCTTTGTGAGAGATAATAGATATCATTTTATAGAAAAAGTTGGTCAAAAGTCCAAGCAAGGGAGTGGAGAGAATATGCTCAAAATAGGATATTTTGCAAAAGTGAGAGTATGACGTGCCTTCCCACTTTCCATTTGTCCCATGTTGAAGGTTCTTTTTGAGAAGTGCAATTCTATGGAATATTCCAAAAGTGTGTCTCATATTTGAATATTTAAATTCAAAAAAATAATTGTTGAAAAATTACAATTGGAACAATTGTTGCTTTGTCATTGATATCAAATCTATGAATGAGACATATTGCTACCTAATGTAAATGTCATATCTATTTGATTGATGAAGAGGATTTGAGAGTTACTCATAACTATAGCACCTAGAGGAAAGGTTGAAGTTATGAAAAGGAATTACAATGAACATTTGATTAGATATACTTTGATAAAGAAAAGTAATTGTTTATGTCAAGGAAGCTAAGCCTAGTTGAGCAAAAGAGTAAAATACTAAGGAGTGCCGAGTAATGTTAGTGTCAACCGAGCCACAACTAGTGTCAAGAAAATCTAGCATTGACTGAGCATTACCATTAACTGAGAAAGTTAGTTGATGTTGAGCTAGAAAGATTAAACAATGACCAAGTATTTCAATATTGATCGAGTGTCAGAATTCAATGATTGTTGAGTGACAGTAAAAGATTAAATTCGAAGAATCATAAGATCAAGCCAACTCAATTAATTTCTTGGGAGATGTAAAATGTGTTGAAGATAAGATTGATGAGTTGGATCATTAAATTAAAGGTGGTGATTAGGTAAAGATCTAATAGAAGGATTCTAAAGGATGATCAAGAAGATGTACAGATACATTGAATCGAGTTGAATATGATCCTAAACCCTAAGATCTATGGTGGATATAGAAAATGGTAAATCACAAATTACCTATTTAAGGTGATACACAATTGGACATTTGGCACGTAGTCCAACCCCAACCAATGTGTGTGTGTGTGTGAGTTTGTAGGTGAAGGAAGTCATACAAAGCAAGGTTGATTAGAAACACACAAGTGTATGGATGTGAAGCTAAAAGAGAAAAGATTGCAAATGCAATGTTATTATTGACAAGTGAATTTGAGTAGAAGGCTTAAGTAGTGTTGATAAGAAGAGTGGACTGATTGCTTGACGGGTGACCAAGCAGATCAAGATCAAAGATGACAATGAAAGGCTTATCAATGAACCAACATAAGACCCAAAAAAAGATCTGAACCAACAAAAAGGAGCTGTAATTACACATATCAAAACCTACTATTTTCTTTTTTATCATTATAAATAGTTTATATTAAAATCCTTTTAACAGAGGTTGACCTAATAGTCATTTGAAGACTTAACAGTCTGTGTAAATCCTTTAACTATGTGACATTCTAAATGGAATGATCAAAGTCCTCTTATAAGGCCACTCATAGGGTGATTAAATCTTCTAACTAGGTCACATTTAATAGTGTGTATTGTAACCTTTAACAGGATTGAATCCTAATAGAGCTCACCATGAAAGAGTGAAAAAGAATGACATGTTGCTAGTTATTTTTCCCAAATAGGGTTTCTACGCAAAATCCTAGTGTCAAATTATGATGAATGTCTTATGATATTTTTACATGTGATGATGTTTTCATTATGCTATACAAGTTAAGTTTATGACAATTTTGCAGTAGAGATCAATCAACAACAGGATATGTAGGATAAGCAGAATAATGATGTGTTTTATGTTTAATTATTCAAGTGGTACATATAGACCTTGAGTAATTAGTTCACCCCCCTCCTGATTATTCTAAACATTTCTAACAATCCGTATTAGAGCTAGGTTCTTATAGAGAAAAGTTTGAAGGTACTCAAAGCTAAAGATCATGACAAACAAGAGAGATGTACCCAAGATGAATAAGGAAAACTTTCCTGCATGGAAGACCCTAATGAAGCTACAAATAGCCAGTATCAGTGATGCTACTATCAAATTTCTAAGCAATGAATACATAGAGGTAACAACTACTCCTCTGACTACTGAAGAACTAAGATAGAAGTTAGATCACAACCATGCAATGTTGGAGATTGCCTCAGTCCTAAGCTATGTTGAGTTTGATGACCTAAAATATTAAAATACTACAAAGAAGATGTAGGATAGATTGAAGATCATATATGGAGGTGATGACAATGCACTAAGAGCCAAAGTAGAAAACTTGAAAGGTAATTTTTATGATATGAGAATGATGGAGGGTGAAAACATAGTACAATAATATGCAAGAGTTAAAGAGGTTGTTAATGCTATTCAAGGAGCAAATGGAACAATTGAAGATGAAATAGTGATAAACAAGGTATTGAAGACTCTACTCCCTATCTGTGCCATTAGAGTCTCTACAATTAAGGAAATGAGATGCACACCATGTAACAATTTGACCTTAGAAGGTGTAGTTGGTAGACTTACTACTTTTGAGATGTCTAAATACCATTGAATTTGCTTTCAGGTCACAACTAATTCTTAGTAAGAAGAAAGGAAAACATGTGAAGAGTGAAAGTGATAGTTCTGATTATGAGATTGATGAACTTGAAGCCCTCATTGAAAAAAGGTTTGGAAGAGGAAGAGATAAATAAAAAAGTGAATTACCTATCATATTTTTTTCATGCAAAAAAGTTGGTCATATAGCTACTAGATGTCCTAACAGAGAAGACAAGGATGAAAAGAAGGAAACCAAGTACAAATGAAGAAGAGATGAAAAAGACTACAAAAGAAGCAAGGATAATAAAGGTAAGAAATCTTATTATATTGTTGAAGAAAAGACTGATAACGAATCTAAGAGTAATGATGATGAAGTTGTCTATGTTGCTATGAAAGAAGAGTTTGATGAAGATGAGAAAACAACATTAATTTCTTATGTTGACAAAAGTGATAGATGGATAATTGATAGTGGATGTTCCAATTAGATGACTTGTGATAAAGACAAATTTGAAGATATTGGTCCATGTGATGGTGGATGTGTTAAATTTGGTAATGATATCCCATGTGTTATAAAAGGTAAAGACACTATCCAACTGGCTGACAAGATAACATGTGGAAATGTTTATTGGGTTGAAGGACTTAACTATAATTTTTTGAGTATTTCACAGCTGAACAAATCAAGTTACAGAGTTGAATTTCACAATGGAAAGGCCAAGATACATGATAGTGATGGTAAGCTAATTAGAACTGGTGAGTAGACAAAAGGTAACTTATTCTATCTAGACTTATCAGGAGAAACATATATGTTTGCACAACAAGAATATGTCTGGTTATGGTAGAAAGGATTATGTCATTTGAATTTTGATAGTTTGGTGAATATCAAGAAGATTAAGAAAGTGAAAGGATTGCCTAAACTAAAGAAGCCTGAAAATGTTATGTGTAAACAATGTTAATTAGGAAAAATGACCAAGTCTAATTTTAAGAGTAAGACATATACTGCTAATGATATTTTGGAATTGGTTCATACTGATCTATGTAGACCCATTGGTGTTAAATTTTATTGTGCAGATCAATATTTCATTCTATTTGTGGATGACTACTCTAGAATGATTATTGTGATGTTTCTTAAAGTTAAATTTGATGCTTTTTAGTTATTCAAGTGGTATTTAGCCAAAGTTGAAAAAGAAATAGGGAAGAGTTTGAAATGTTTGAGATCCGAAAGAGGTGGTGAATTGATTTCATGAGTTCAATGCATTCTACAATGATAAAGGAATTAAAAGATACACATTAGCACCAAGGACCCCTCCTCAGAATGGGATAGTTAAAAGAAGAAACAAATCAATAATGGATTGTGCAAGAACACTAATGATGGAGAAAGGTGTATCATAGAAATATTAAAGAGAAGTCATTAGTAATGTTGTCTATATCTTGAATAGAGTTCAAGTCAAGAAAGGTACAAATGCTACACCTTTTGAACTATGGTATGGTAATGCTCCTAATGTTAAATATTTAAAAAATTTGGAACTAGATGCTATATACTAAAAGATAATTGAAATGGAAAACTTGATTCAAAGAGTGATAAAGGCATATTCCTAGGTTATTCTATGAAACACAAAGCTTATACATGTTTAAATTATAACACTAACTAAGTTGTGGAAAGTGCAAATGTGAGAGTTGATGAGTTTGCAGAAAAAGGTGATACTTCACGTAATGAAGAACCTAAAGAATATAGTACATTCATCTATGTGGATGATGATTCTCCTAACACTCAAAATGAACAAACAAGTCAAGTTGCAAGTTCCTATCAAATAGGAAATGGTGGAATGCAAATGCAAATTGTCAAACAATAGAGAGTAGGTGCTGAGCAATAGACTAAAGATGCCAAGTCACAGATAGGCAATACCAACCATTAGACAATGAATTTTGAGCATTTAGAACCTATACAAGAACCAAAATAAGAAAGAGAAAATGAGCCAAAGATTGTTCATCTAGATGAACCTAAAGAATAACCAAGAAGAAAGCTACCTGTATTAGCAAAATATGTGAGAAGACATCATAAACTTGATAAAATCATTGGAGATTCTAAATCAAGTGTGATGAAAAGGAGAAAACTCAAAGGTGTCACATGCTTATTATGTGAGTTTGATCCTAAAATAGTAAAAGATGCTTTAGACCATGAAGATTGGATACATGCTATGAACAAAGAAATTGACCAGATTGAGAAGAGCAATACTTGGAACTTAGTGCCAAGATCCAAAGACAAAAATGTCATAGAGACAAAGTGGGTTTTTAGGAACAAGCTCAATGAAAATGGTGAAGTAACAAGAAACAAAGAAAGATTTATATGCAAGGGTTATGCACAAGAAGAAGGAGTCAACTATGGAGAAACTTTTTCTCCCGTGGCCAGACTTGAAGGAGTTAGAAGTTTGCTTGCATAGTCAGCTTACAAGAATTTCAAGGTATATCAAATGGATTTCAAATCTACATTTTTAAATGGTATACTAGAGGAAGAAGTATACACTAAATAACCTAAAAGATTTGTGGATCTAGACAAGAGGAACATGGTATGTAAACTAAACAAAGCCCTGTATGGATTGAAGTAAGCAACAAGAGCATGGTATGAAAGGTTACATAAATATTTAGTGAAAAATGGTTTTGAGAGGACAAATGATAATAACAATCTACATTTGAAGAATGGGAAGAATAATGAACTACTATTATCTGAGACATTTGTTGATGATATCATATTTGGAGGAAGAGAAGCATTATGTAAATCATTTTCTAATGAAATAAAAAAGGAATTTGAAATGTCTTTATTTGGTGAAATCAAATTCTTTATTGGATTATAAGTATGTCAAATGAAGTTTAGTATTTGCATTTCAAAAACCAAATACATCAAGGAAATATTGAGGACTTTTGGTATGGGAGATTCAAGGCCAATGAGCACACCTATGTCTATAGGACATAAGCTATCTAAGAATGATGATTCTACTAATGTGAGCCAGGCCCTATATAGATCCATGATAGGAAAATTGTAATATGTTGTTCACAATAGACCAGATATTACATTGGTAGTTGGGATAGTTTCTAGATTTTTAGAAAATCCTAAATAGAATCACGTGATGGCTACAAAAAGGATAATGAGATATCTAAAAGGTACAAAAGACTATGAATTATATTAAAAGAGAAGTGATATATTTGAACTAAAGGTTTTCACTAACTCATATTGGGTAGAAAATATTAATGATAGGAAAAGCACTAGTGGAGGTACATTCTTTCTAAGAAGAGATGGGTGTCATGGACAAGCAAGAAACATAATTGTATTTCCTAATCAACAGCTAAAGCCAAGTATATGGCATCTGCAGTGAATTGTTCAAATATAAAGTGGATTAAGCAATTGTTGAAAGACATGCAAGAAGAGATTATAGATCCAATAGTTATCTACTATGATAATACAAGTGCTATTAACATTTCAAAGAATCTAGTAATGCACACTAAGACAAAGCACATCGCTATCAAGTATCACTGCTTGAGAGAATTAGTTCAAGAAAAAGATCCAAAGCTAGAATATGTGAATATAAAGGAACAAATTGCTGACATATTCATAAAATGATTACCCAAAGATGCTCATGAATATCTTAGAGGTAAATTAGGGGTTATTCCCCTAAGGATAATTAAGAAGCTAAGGTGCATTGCATCGCATGTGCTAAACAAAACATTCTACATAGTAGTACAATACAACTCTACTTTGGGACATGCTTAAGGTATAATACTTTAGTACAACATAAAATATTAGTCATAAACAAATGAAAAGTATCAACCAAACATGCAATATATACATAATTTAGATGTATGAAGAATTTGAAGTTGAGACAACTAAATGTCTTTGGCATTATTGTCAAGAGGGAGAGATTATGATAGAAAGAAGAAAGAGGGAGAGATTATTGAAAGTGGGAGAGATTACTAAGAAGTCACAAGATTACTCAAAAAAGAAAGAGAAATTTGAGAGGGAGAGAATCATAAAAGAGAGCAAACTAACATAGGGAGTCTGAAAGTTTGAATTGATGAGAATCTGAATGAAACTAAGGATTGTGGTCACTCACGAAAGTGAAATCTTTTGGATTCTATGGTACCTAAGTTATTGTTAGTATTTCAGGTATTTGAGATGTTGCCATCAATGCCAAAGAGGAAGATTGTTGGAAACTTACAATTGGAACAATTGTTGTTTTGTCATTGATGTCAAATCTATGGATGAGACATATTGCTACCTAATCTAAATGTCATATCTATTTGATTGATGAAGAGGATTTGAGAGTTACTCATAATTATAGCACCTAGAGGAAAGGTTGAAGTTATGAAAATGAGTTACAATGGACATTGATTAGATAGACTTTGATAAATCAAAGTAATTGTTTATGTCAAAGAAGCTAAGATTAGCCAAGAAAAAGAGTAAAACACTAAGGAGTTTTGAGTAATGCTAGTGTCAACTGAGCCACAAATAGTACTAAGAAAATATAGTGTTGACCGAGCAAGTTAGTTGATGTTATGCCAAAAATATTAAACATCGACCAAGTATTTCAGTGTTGATTGAGTGTCAAAATTCAGTGATTGCCGAGTGATAGTAAAATATTAAATTCAAAGAATCATAAGATCAAGCCAACTCAATTGATTTCTTGGGAGATATAAAATATGTTGAAGATAAGATTGATGAACTGGATCATTAAATTCAAGGTAGTGATTAGATAAAGACCTAACATAAGGATTCTAGAGAAGTTTCTAGAGGATGATAAAGAATATGTACAGATATTAAATCGAGTTGAACTTGATCATAAACCTTAAGATCTACGGTGGATGTAGAAAATGGTAATGCACAAATTGCCTATTTGAGGTGATACAAAACTAAACATTTGGTGCCTAGGCCAACCCCAACTAGTGTGTGTGCGAGTTTTTACGTGAAGGAAGTCATACAAAGAAAGGTTGATCAGAAATACACAAGTGTGTGGATTCAAAGATAAAAGAGAAGTGTTTGCAGATATGATGATGTTGTTGATAAGTGAATTTGAGAAGAAGGCTTAAGTAGTGTTGATGAGAAGATTGGACTAATTTTTTGAAGGGTATCCAAGCGGATCAAGATTAGAGATGACAATGAAAGGCTTACCAGTGAACTAGAATAAGGACCGAATAGAGATCTGAACCAACAAAAGTGAGTTGTAATCACATAGATCAAAACCTATTATTTTCTTTCTCATCATTGTAAATAGTTTATATTGAAATCATTTTAACAGAGGTTGACCTAATAGTCATTTGAAGACTTAACACTATTTAAATCCTTTAACCATGAGACATTTTAAATAGAATGATCAAAGTCCTCTTACAAGTCCATTCCTAATAGGGTGATTAAATCCTCTAACCAGATCACATTTAATAGTGTGTATTGTAACCTTTAATAGGGATGGCTCCTAACATAGCTCACTTTGAAAGAGTGACATGTTGCGGGTGTTTTTTCCAAAATTGGGTTTCCATGTAAAATCCTAGTGTCAAATTATGATGAATGTCTTATGAATGTTTTACATGTGATGTGTTCTCATTATGCAGTGCAAGTTAATTTTATGATAGTTTTACAGTAGAGACTGATCAACATTAGGACATGCAAGATAAACAAAATAGTGATTTGTTTAATGTTTAATTATTCAAGTGGTACATATAGACCTTAAGTAACTGATTCACCCCCCTCTCAATTATTTTAAACATTTCTAACAATATGGGGAGACACCTTATTCAAAATAAATTAATAAATCTCATTATCATGTATTAGTGACTAAAGTAAATTAATTTAATAGAAAGTGTTAGAAATTTATATTAAATTAATTAATTAAAGAGGTTTAGCTAGCCAATTTAATCAAATATTTGGGAATTTATTGAAGTTAAATTATTATTGCACTATATGAATTTTATGAAATTGATATTTAAATCAAGTAGCGTCAAGTGGGACTAGAAATGCCTAGTGATTTTAGGACTTTGGGATTAGTTTAGGGGCTTAGGAGTGAATTAGTTTAGGAGACCAATTTTAGGGTATTACAGTCCCTAGTGGAAACCAGAATCCCATATTATTATACCCCACCATGAACCTAATTTAATCACAACTAAACCTATTGTTGTGCACAATTACACATATTATCATTTATGAAAGGCCATGCTACTACCTGCAGTTAACCCATTTACTAAGGCAAGTGTACCCTAAATAGGCTCATTTTCATTATGTAGAAGTCACTCATAGAGCTCCTACCAATGCTTCTTGCCACCTCCATCTCTACCATTTTGCACAACCTTTCTCTTTGAATTCTACATTTAGGAGGAGGACCCAGTTCCCCACAACGACAACAATATGACACTTGAAGATTGTTTGAGGAAGTGAACTAGATCCAACATGAGGAAGAAGGACAACCTAAAACCTAACAAGGATCTCTTAGACATGAAGGAGGTCACTGGTAGATTGTAGGAGCTAGAAATTAGTGCTATGAAAATACTTAGAGAAATCACCTAAGTGGCCTTCCTAGATTTTTTGCCGGCCTTGATTTTTTGTCTTGCCCCCTTAGTTTTTTCAAGTTTTTTCCTTTTATTTATGTGGGGCCATTTTAGTTGGTAGCTTTTAGTTAATAATATTACTCTAAGTATTCCTTTTTTGCCAGTTCTTTATTATGTATGGGTTTCAGAGCCTTGTTAAACCTGTTTTCCTTAATAAAAAAACAATATGTTATTTTTATATGTCATTCACTTAGTGTTTCCATGATTATTTTGTAATTTCGTTGTATGTCTTTGGGGTTTCACCACAAAATGATTGCATGTAATGTGAATGAAAGTAATCATTTATGAAAATGGTAAAGATATAGTGTACAATGTTGATATGATCATAGCTTTCTATTGTGTTTGTTGCAAGCATTTTTTGTATCTTGCAGGTTTCAGGAGCACTATGGGATTTTCTATGTGTTTACTGTTGTTGCTATTTATGATTCACATAGTGTTTCCACAATTATCATAAAATTTCTATTATATGTATTTGGGATTCCACCATGAAATAATTACATGTCATGTGAAAGAAAGTAATAATTTGAGAAAATGATAAGATGTAGTGTAGAATGTTGAGATAATGATTGCTTTCTATTTTGTTTGTTGCAAATGTTTGAAGTATCTTGTAGGTTTCAGGAAAAATATGGGATTTTCTATGTGTTTATAATATTCTTTGACATATTTATTGAATTCTTTATAGGATAATGGAAATGAGAAAATGGATTGAAGAGTTTCTAATAATTTGAGGGTTTTTAATCACTATTTGTTTGAAGGGATTTTATTAATTGATTTTTGTTTTGTCTTTTGCGAATGTTTGAAGATTTTTTGTGTGCTAATAATTTTCTTCGAAGGATTTACCAAAATCATTGCTTATAGTTGTTAATATGTCATTTTTTTAGGGTTCTCTTCCACCTAATAATGGCAATGAAGGAATTTTTTAGAGGATAAGGGAAATGATAAATAGGGCTTTCAAATGGTTTCAAAATATATAGATAAAATGTAAAAGGGATTCTTTGAAATGTGATTTGATTTTTGATTAAGGGTTTGTAACGATTTAAGGGTTTGAAATGTTTTTTATTCTTTTGAAGGGTTTCAAATTAAGATATAATTAGTGTACAATGCTGATTTAATCATTGCTTTTTGTTGTGTTCTTTTCGAATATTTGAAGTATCTTGTAGGTTTCAATAGATTATTGAGATTTTGTCTATGTTTATAATTTTCTTTGACATGTTTACCAAAATCATTTCTTTAATTGTTTTGAATAATTAACTAAGGTTTTCTAATTGTTAATAATTTTAGTGAAGGAAATCATTATAGGAAAAGGGCCATGATTAATTAGGTTCTCAATTGGTTTTGGAACTATTAGATGAAATGTAAAAGGGATTCTTTTAGTTGATATTTTATTTGTGGTTAAGGGTTTTGGGATGGTTTAAGGGTTTGTAATCATTGAATGTACAACCATAGAAACAAATACTTAGTCGATATGGTCAAGTAATTCTCTATAATGTCCAAACTAGAGAACAATTTTATGTTTTTTATGTTGTGCTTTTTCGATTCAGTCATTCCTTGGTTTTATGTTTCAATATTTCCACCTTCAATTCACTACATGTGATGTGATAGAAAGAAAAAAGTTAGAAGGTGTGATAAATGAATAGTGTACATTGTTGATTAAATGATTAGGCGGTGTTGTACTTTTCAAAAATCTCCATAGTTTCTTCCACTCTATGAAATAATAATTGATTTGTGGTTATGGGTTTTGGGATATGATTCAAGGGTGTGTAATCATTGAGGTTAAGGGTTTATAATATTGAATGGTTTGTAATCATTGAAGATAGTTACAGGATGCTATAGAAACACCATGACAATTATAGTTTTTGTAACGTTGAGGAAACTTGGAGACCAATGCTAAACTCTCTTTCTCATGATGTTTTTAGTAGTATTTTGTGATTCAATATTTCCATTATTTTATGTTTCAATATTTCCAACTTCAATTCATTGCATGAAATGTGAAAGAAATAAATAATTTGAAGAAATGGTATAAAAAATTGTACATTGTCAATTTAATCATTACTTTTTATTGTAGTATTTGTGTATCTCCATAGTTTCTCCTACTCTTCATTTAGAGAATGGGGATTTGTCTGTGTTCATCATTGTCTTCCTCATATTGTTATTCTAAAAATTTTTGCACCCATTCATGCCTTCCCCACCACCCTCATTTGGAATACTTACCTTACCTATGACCTTTCTTAATTTATCATTCATTTGTTGGCCACCCTAAATATACTCATTTACATACATCTATTCGAATGCATACTCATTTTAAGTTTCCATCTTTCCATATTCAAATCATTGTATTTAATGTGACAAAAATAAAAAATTAGAAGGAATGGTAAATGGATATTGTAAATTCTTGATTTGATCATTACTTGATGTTGTAAATTTGTGAGTAGTTCTCTATTGTGATTTTGTGATTCCAATTTTTTGAAATCTATAAAGTGTTGTGATGTTTTCATAATATGTAAGAAAATCTTGTTTTTAATGTTAAGTAAACTATTTTGACATTACAATTTAAATTTACTTGCATTGTGCTCATGGTTTAATTGTTAGTCATGGTGTATTGTTATTAGAATACAATTGATGTCTACTTTGAATCAATGAATACAACCAACAGTAAACTTAACAATCCAATTAATTCTTGTCATCAATGACAATGTATCAATCGATGTAGGCAATACAACCTAATACAAATAAACAAATGCATATAATCGTGTCTTGTATTATATCATAGTCTCAAACAAATATAACTATTCATGCAACATAACTATTTGTGCAATGTAACTATTTATGTACTGACATATGCAATGCATCTATTTTTGCAATGTAATCATTGCATGCCATTTTTTCTAAATAAATAATTAGAAGAAATGACAAATAAATAGTGTACATTGTTGATTTAATCATCACTTGTTGTTGTACTATTTGTGTATCTCCATAGTTCTCCCACTCCTTATTTAAAGTATGGGGATTTTCCTATGTTTATCATTGTCTTCCTCTTACTATTATTATGAAAAATTTAGTATCCACTTAGGCTTTCCACCACCCTCATTTGCAATACTTACTTTTCCTATGATATTTCTTAAATTGATATTCATTGGTTGACCACCTTGAATATACTCATTTGCATACATCTATTCGACTGCATTATTTAGTTGATATTAACTATGTGCATTGTTAAGTTGACAGTGACTATTTGACTTGTTATTTCTATTGAAAATATTATGACAGGCTAAGTTACTAAGAGGGGAGGGGCAAGAATAAGAGCTACATTGATAGATATATAGGGCATGGTTCTCCCAAACATGGATACATTGCAGAAACACATTGCACATGCTAAAATGCAAATCCATGACAACAACTTCTCCATTGTAGACCACATGATAAAACTATTAGCATAAGTGAAAATTGCATTGCACACATGTAAGGTGTTGTAAGAGAATTAGAACAAGACATTGGTGTTAATTCTGAATGTACCTTCAAAATAAATGCTAATGTCTTGTTCCAATTCTCTCGTAATACCTTATATGTGTGCAATGCAATTTGCACTTTTGCTGACAGTTCTATCATGTGGTCTATAATGGAGAATTTGTTTTCATGGATGAGAATTTTAGGTGTGGAGTGGAAGGCACCAGATTTTAAGCTAAGTCTTGCCGTTGCGAAAACCCTAGATCCGAGCATAGCACAGTTGCAAATTCCACTAAAGGTACTATTGATCAATGATATCCATTCACATTTTAAATGTGCTATTCAAGATATTGGAACATTGGAGATGGATAAATCATAGAAGGAATTATGCATTAATGGTGTGTTGAAACTAACATCAACATCTTGAAACAAAATGTTTAACTCACATTCCGCATATTCCATGGGATTTTCAAATAAAATGAATAAACTATTTTGATAACCAAGAAGATGATCCATAGGATCATTGGTCTTCCTATTTTGATGAAAGCAAAAATGACCAAAACCATAAGTTGGGTTGAATTGGAGAAGAAAACCCTTGCCAAGTGGGATGGAATGGGAATAAAGATCAATTGTGTCACAGACATGGAATTAAAGTTTGGGATACATGTCATCACTCACAAGATTTATAGCTCAAGCAGACTAAATAATGTGTCGTGTGAAGTAGTGGATTTAGCATACAAAGTGGTCAAGAATAATCTATCACTTGACCTTGCTGAGTTGATGCTAAACTAGTTCAACAAGAACATGGAGAGTATAAGAACTTCCAAGAATAATCCTTATAAGTTTGGTTCACTTTTGACTTGTCTATTTTTCTACGTACAAAATTTTTTCCCATCTAAAGTTACAGTAGTTTGGAGGGAGGATGTACTTGTTCTTTTATCAGATCAATGAGTATATAGCTGAAATGGGAGAGAACTATGTAAGTATTACAGACAATTAATTTGATGCATTGAAAGAGAAGATGAATAATATATTTAGGATTCCCAAGAAACTAGTTGATGATTACAAAGATGATGTTTGTTTCATGGTTGATAGTGATAAAGTATATATTTAGGTAGTTAGACTAAGGACAGTATGGGAAAAACCTCTTGGTTATGAGGTAAACATAGATGAAACCAAAGACATTATTGAGGAACTAATTAATGAGCCTATTGAAACTAAAGTTGCATACTTTGGCACCTATGATGAGGTAAAGGCTAGACTAGAACTTGAAATCAAACTCCCCTAGGTAGTCAACAAAGGAAAGAAGAGAATTGCCAAACTGAAAACCAGTTCCACTCTTCTGTTGACTAAGGGAAAGGAGATGATATTAATGATGAAGAAGTAGCAGATGAAGAGAAATCAAAGGATGAAGAGCCATTGAAGAAGAAAGGTAAGGTAATTATTACCAAGCCTGCCAAGACATCTACTGCTGTGTTTACAAGAAGATCATCTAGGAAGAAAGTGGACAAAGAAGGAGGAGATGTAATCTTCAAGAAGCCTCCACCTACTTTTGAGGAAAGCATGAAAGATTTAGAATTAGGATTTGGCATAAAAAATTCAAAGCACTAAAGTATGAGACTAGGATTGTAGATGAGTAGAAGAAAATAAAGGACTTGATAATATCTAAAATAGGTAAATGGAAGTATTCTCCAGACCAACTTGCTCATCAGATTCCTAATATTCTATTGGATAATATCAAGTCAAGATGGGAGAATGCCATGAAAATTGCCAAAGACATATATGAGAAAACCTTAAGGCAACTCATGCCAAGTTTGGATGACAAGAAGGTAAAGGAATCTTTGAAGAAAAATGAAGAAAAGCTTACTTTAAGGTTCAACACTTGTCTTATACTATTGAAAGACATTGAACATGTAGTGAAGAATGCTACAAACACATGGAAGAACATTTATCTTATTCAGAAGTTGAATGATTTTGTGGTAAGTGTTAGTGAAAAAGATGAAGATGATGATGAACAAGAAAAAGATGAGAAAATTGATAATGAAGAAGTTACACAGTTTGCCAATGTAGATGATGAAGAAGAAGAACAGGGATAGGAAGCTACCAAGGAAGATTTACTAGATGTTCTAGTTATTGAGGAGACTAACCTAGAGAAAATTGCTGCAATGGTCATAGCCTCACTTCCTCATTCTCCAAGAAAAACACAAAAAACATCAAGCTTGGAGAAAGCTTCAATAAGGTTGATTGTGAATAACACTGAAAGCACAAGCACTCAATCAATATTTGCACCTGTCCAACTCAGCACCACATTGAATGAAGTGACAAGCCCTTCATCTACTGAGCAACCAACACCTCCCTCTACATCAATTTTGGTAAATCTAGGTATTCCTACTATAGGTATTTCAGAAATAAGTGTAGTATCTACTTTTATAGCTAATCCTACCATTTCTACAATCATTTCCATTCCTAGCATGCAATTAATAAATGCAAAGACAATTGAGACCAAGTCTTAACTGAGTACCAAATTTTTTGTTAAAGTTTCAAAAAGAGAAGGAAGAAGACATAGATCTTGATGAGGAGATTGTTATTACTAATTAGGACATCTCAAATCTCAATCTTGATTAGATGCACATTTTTGGAGAAGTTCTTCAGAAGAAAGTTAAGCAATAAAGGCTTAGAGAAGAAAGGAACAAGGAATTCCAAACAATAGAAGATGCAAAGAATATCCTTGTAGAGGCATTAAATACAAAGGTTGATACTTCTCAACCAATTTTGAACTAGTTAGTAGATGTAGTCTAGAAATTCAATGATGATTTGAATGGACAAGAGAAATTGTTGTAGAGAGCTGAGAAGAAGTTTGAGAATAAATTTTTGGAACTTATTGCTCAAAAAATTGCTATCCATCAAGTAGAATTATCTACTATTCTAGGATCACTTGAGACCTCCTGCAATAATGTATATTTACTATTCGGTAAACTCTGTGATATTTCAATTTTCGCTAAGAAATAAAAGATAAACTGTCAAAGATTAATGAAGATATAATGGAAAGTGCACAATAGTTGCAACTTGACCCAAGCTACAACTCTGCCCATTATAACAAGATTAGATTCCTAATTGATATGTAGGAAGAATTGCTGAGAGAAGAGGCAAGAATACGAGCTACATTGATAGATATACAGGGCATGATTCTCCCAAACATGGATGCATTGCAGAAACACATTGTACATGCTAAAATGCTCATCCATGACAACAACTTCTTCATTGTAGACCACATTATAGAACTATCAATAGAAGTGCAAATTGCATTGCACACATGCAAGGTGTTGCAAGAGAATTGGGACAAGACATTGGCATTAATTTTTAAGGTACATTCATATTTTTTGTCACATTTTGGCATTATTGTATAGTATATATAGCATACATCTTTCACATTAATGTCAAAAAGGGGGAGAAGATGTATATTGTGTAAAGGGGAGAAGATGTACAGAAAAGAGGAGAAAATCTATATATCAGATGTGAAAAGATGTATAGTATACTATATATTATGTATGGGGGAGCATTATAATATTATTCATGTATAGATACTTAGAGGTACATCTCTTACAAAACCAAATTTGAAAAATCTCAAAAATAGTATACTCTACTGAATTGGAGACATAAGGTAATGGATTAAAGATGTTCTTAACATTTTGAATTTAGTTTTGACTGATAAGTGTTTTTGTCACCAATGCCAAAGGGGGAGATTTTTATATTAGTGACATACACTTATTTAGATTGTAAGTATCTATCGAGCACATTGTATAGTTAATAGTGTTAACCAAGCATTTCAGTATCTACCGAGTTCTACAGTTGCTACTGAGTCCAAGGGACAATATTTAGTTTGCACTGACTAGTTACTACAAAGGTGATGACTAGTAGTACAAATTGAGCATCTTAGTGTATGCTGAGTTTATTAGTGCAAACCAAGTTGTGCAGCGCTTACTAAGTTCGTAGTTGATGTGATGCGAGTCTAGTGTTAATTGAGATACCCAGTGTTAACCAAGTGACTCAGTTTATATTGAGCTCATAGTGATAGCATTGACTGAGCTATGCAGTGTGAATTGAGGGATTCATTTTATATGTCAATTTTTACAGTATTCACTGAGTCACTAGTGTAAACCAAGTTCAAGACTACTTAGAAGTGATCAGTATGGACTAAGTTTCTATGTCTACCGAGTGCATGATGATGCCAAACATTAACAGTGGATATTGAGTGTCAGAACCTCACCAAGCCAGTCTTTTGAACCCGAGTTCCTGCAGTTGGGCTGACTTTGTGGTTTTTGTGTAAACTTGTATTGAGGCCGACTTTGTAATTTGTAATTGAATTCGTATATATGTAATGTATTGTATCACATCCAATGTGTGGCATGAAGTAATATAATAAGCAAAGAAGATAAGAAGAGCAAATTACAAAGGCTACATCAATATAAGGAGCAACAAAGATTTATTTATAACAATAAGGTGATTACTATACTCAAAGGAATCTCATTCAACAAACAAAGTTGTAGATATAAGATCAGCTACAATTTCATCCTAACAGGTGGACTAGTCAAATACTTTCACAAGGTAGACTTAATAGTCTTATGCAAATCTCTTTATCGAGTGCATACTTCATTGTATGTTTGTAAATCCTTTTGCAAGGTGGACCTAGCAGTCCTAATTGCTCCTAATAGGGGAGATCATCAGAAGTGATCATTGTAAGCCTTAATAGGCCAACTTTATATTGTAGTACTAAAGCTTGTAGGTATCATCCTTGCCCCAGTTTTACTTTCTATCTAGAAGGTTTTTGGGTCACCAAATTGTGAATCAAAGTGTTATGAATGCTTTAATGTTTTCAATTTCTCATGAAAGCAGTTAGATCAGAATACTCATGACAAATTAATTTCTAATAAAATATTAAGTTTTATTAGTTATTAATTCACCCCTCCCCTCTTAGTAACTTAGCCTATCATAATATTTCCAAAAAGTTCATATTGACTGTATGCCCTATAAAGTTGACATGACTTGTATGATCTATGAAGTTGACATTGGTTACATACATTCCTTGAGGTACCATTACCTGCATACATTTTTCTAATGAAATCCATTATATGCATATGTATAAGGACAAATATATTCTTCAATTTATATGCATATGTATAAGATTGGATCCATTCTCCAACTCACAAATATTCTATGCATTACTCTAGTTTTCAATCTGCATAACATTCTTTCCATAACAATTTTAGATAGTGTTGATATGCCCCTCAATCTATGAACATTATCAATCATTGTTGTCCAATAGTTGTTGCAGTCAAATATCGTTTGTTGTTACCATTGTGTATCACTTATTACACCCAACTTTTGAAGATGAAGGATAATGTTGTAAGTCTCACCAATTGAATTAAATTATGCATATTGAATCATGACAATTGATATAAATTAAAGAGATAGAAGCATAACAAGAAACAAAAAATTGCATTGTATTACACTCAAGAGGTCATTGCATGAAGTAAACATTATTTGAAATTCATTGTATGAAATGATTGATCACTTCTAACCATAATTCAAGATTCCAATCAGCAAACAATTCCTTCTATGTCAAAGTTCCTATAAGAACAACACAATTCCACATTAATATCTTTAAAAATTCCTTGCCTAAATGTTCCTAGGTTATTCTCTATAGTCTACAAATTATTTGTGCTTGTTCAGGCTGGTAACATAGTGTTTAATTCATTTTTATATCCTACTTTACTAGTTTGAATAAACTCTTCTTTCCAGATTTTAGTGCTTTTTATGCACAACTTTTTCCCAATTTGACTGCTTCTAAATGATGTATTTTATTCAATTTGATTACTTTGACTAATAAGTGACTACTTCATGGTCATTACTAACATATGTTGTAATGCATATGTATAATTTCATTTTTTTCCCATAAAGTTCAATGCAAGTAATATATCCATTTTTGTAGTTTCTATTGCATCAATATTTTCAAGTCTTGCAACTTTGACTTCTTAGGGTCTATGCTTAATGAATGCTATATGGTCATGCTTAACACATGTTGATAACTATATTCCTTTCTTCTATCATTACCATCCTATTTATTTGTACACTAAGTTGTCAATGACTAAATTACTAAATCAAGCCCGCATAATGCACTTTTAGTTACTTGATGAATTAATCGATAAATTGTAGTCATCATTCTGCCAAGTTGTATTCTTTGTACACCTACAATTCACATTGATCTCTTCATTCTATAATTTCATCAATGTTATCTATGTTTTCAATGTTGTCTACATTGCACAATTTAATGTTTTATGTAATTAATGATTTTGTGCACTTGTTAATCTAGTCAAGTTGTGATCATTGTACTCCGTTGTTTACAATTGTTGTCTATATTCTCTAATTAAATAAAATAATCCAAATGGTTTATATATGTTACTTTATTTTAGGTGTCCTTTATGGAAAAAACTTGTGGTATTCCATGTTAGGTCTCTTGTCAGGATTCATTGGAAGATCAATGCTCTTGATTATTTGTCACACCACATGAAGACATATGTAATGTTTTCATCTATCTTATGAGACATAATGTAGATGACCCCCATCTACATGATGAGGTCATCTATGAGCTTTCCTTTTATTATCATCTTTAAGGTACATATACAATTGACTATGTGTTTGACTTCTTCACCCAAGATATGGTTCTATCAAACCTAGCAAAAGTTATTTTGGGGATTAATAATATTGATCCTGATGATATAGTTGGAAAACTTGTAAATATATTTGATTTTGAAAGAGGAATCTCAATATCTTATGATCAAATCTTGGAAGATATTTAGAATGTCATGTTGTAGGGATGAATACATTTAATTTTCAATCTTCATTGAAAGAAATGAGAGTTTTTTCAGACACTACAAGAAATCTATAATTCTAGACTACTTCAATGGAGTAGCCCTTTTTGTGAAACATTTTGTATATGTGTAAACATCATTGTGTGAAATAAATCCCACTTAAGAAATATTTAGTAACATTAGATATTTGTAAGGTTTTTGGAAGGATTATCTAATTGCATTATTCTCATGGCTCAACATTGAGCAATGTTACATTGCTCATGTATTCATTTAATTTTTTTTAACTAACACCATACTGATGGTTTCATTTTGTAATGCATGACATTATTTAGACATTGTTGAAGATTCATATTTCTAAGTTTGTTTTGCAATGTATTCAATGAATACATTACAAAACTAAGACAACATTGTGCAACCTTATATTTTTAATGTAATCTATGAATACATTACAAAACTATATTTACCCACTTTTTCCTTTATTTTGTAATGTACTCAAAGAAGATGTTACTTAAGCTAATTTGTAATGGCCTATAGAAATATATTTCAAAAGAAATTAGGCCAAATGGTATCATAGGTATCCAATCTATGTTAGCATGAATGCTAATAGTATTCCTTTGGGGGAGTATCCTAAGCACTAGAGAGCATGTGGTAGTATTGACATGTTGCATTCATGACTATGTTTGCCATTGGTGTCAACATAACAGTAATTTTGTGAAGAGTGGCAGAGTAACAGATAGAGATCATGGTTGTATGGACAAAGTTTTGATGGTCAGGTGATGTGTGATTAAGGACATGTTCCACACTATGTCTAGATGACAAGGTTAAGTGAATGTATCATAAATTGAATAAATACGAAAGATATACTTGATTTACAGAGAATAGTGTAGAGAGAAAGTATCTAATAAGTAGTTTTTGATGATTGGATTGTGTCTCCTAACAAAGATATAATCAAGGTATGAAAAGTTATATAGTGATAGAGGAAAGTTTGATGATGACATCAGTGAGTGCGCAAGTCTTGGAGTAGTATGTGTGAGAAATTTTATAGACTGTGAGCCGACCGTATTATGCAATTATGAAATAATTATTTATCTTAATGTGGTCCTATTATAGTTAATTGGGAAAGCCTCAAGGCCAACTGAAGAATTTTTTTTGAGGAATTGGTATAAAGGAAAGATGATATCCTTGTTTGACATATGGTGTGATATGAATATGATCAAGTGCTAAAAAGAAGTAGAGTGTTTGGTAAATGTGAGTAAGCGATCCAAGGGATTATTGGATGTGAAGAAGATCATCAGGAGCAAAACAATTTGGTTGATAGGACAGAGGAAAAGGAAGGTTATGTATAATTCATTTCTATTATTCTTCAAGGAATTCTAGAAAGATCATTTGGATAGTGGGTTCATTGGTCTTGCCCCTGAAGCTATTTGGATAGTGGGTCCATCTTCCTTCTACAACCCCTAATAGGGTTGAAATCTCCTAACAGGGATTCAAAGTCTCTTAACAGGGACTAATATGAAATGAATGATTTCATAGACTCCTAATAGGGTCCATCCTCTAACAAGGAATATTTATATTAGTACATCATCTTGTGGGTACCATCCCCACCGGGGTTTTTCCTTTGATCAAGGGTTTCCCTAGTTAACATATCTGGTGTTATTGTGTATGAGTATCTTGATATGGTTGCTTATTATATTGCTTATATGGTTAAGGTTTAATAAGGTTGATAATTGTTTTAATAGTTGGATAATTGATTCATCCCACCCCTCCAGTTATATTGGTGGATTATATATTTTAACAATTTATTCATTGTAACAAAATGTTGGATAAATAAATTAAATATGTCCAATTAGTTATTATTTTTCTATCAATGAATGCTCAATTTATAATGTGAACTCACCCATTGGGTGTAATAGATGACTCTGCATAGTGCATAATAAGTAATCTAATGTCATCAGTGAATTCATGAACTTGTCAATCTCCCTAAGTTGTGATCATTGTAGTTTGTGATTTCACATTGCTCTCTTTCCTTTGTCATGCTCTCAATGAATATCTAGCAAATCCCTCTTTATTTTACATTGTCATCAATGAATACATTACACATATATCATACTATTTTTCTCTATTGAATTTGTAATGGTATAGACATATACATTATAAAATAAATTTGACCTATCGGTATCTTAGGTATCCAATATATTAATTGGATACCTATGCTAGATAAAATAATATAATAAATCCAACTGAATTTCTTTTCTATCAATGAATATTCACTTTTCAATGAGAACCTACCCACTGGGTAGAAAAGGAGGTGATGGGGTCATTTTAATTAAAACATATTGTCCCTAACATAAATCAAAACCCCATGTTATTACACCCCACCGTGACTTTAACTTAACCATGGCTAGTCTTATTACCACATACAGTGACATGTATTACCTTTCACCAAATGCCACATTACAACTAGTGGTTAACCCATTTAATAAGATAAATTTACCCTAAACTAGTTCATTTTTGTTGTGTAGAAGTAAATCATAGAGCTCTTGCCTATACTTCCCCTTGCGTCTATCTCTTCCATTTCACTCAACCTTATTCTACTTTTGTATTTGAGGCGAGAAATCATGAAGTGACAATACATTTCTATTATTTATCATTCACTTAGTGTTTTCATGAATGTAAAATGGTCTCTTTTTCTATCAATGTAGTCCTTTTCCAAGCTTGCATTTAGCATATCCATTATTCAAGTGACATTGATATCATGCACATGACATTAATTGTATGTAATTCTCTAACTTATTGTGTCACCATAATTAGCTATATTTATTTGGGTAACTTATGTTGACATAAAATGTAAGTAATTATGTTAGGGGATACTATTCATCGATGGAATATACACCAAGACTATATTTGGATCCCAATTCCATGTGGCGATCCACCTTTGGATTGTATAATGTCCAAAGATACTGTTATGCAATTCTTCCAATACCACTCTTGTCTATGTGTGCCAAATTGTATTGGTGAAATAATTAGGTTAGAACTTGTTCACGACTAGAGGAGAATCATTTATTTATCATAGCTAGTTTCAATATTTCTATTGCAGTGCATGGACTTGGTGTAGTCCAATTCTTGACTGTAACTCATTACCAATACTTATGTTGACAAGCCCTTCCTTGAGGGGAATACTTAAGAGGATATCATAAGGTCATATGACCTTTATAATATCGAGGTTTATGTGGCTGGTATTGTACCACAATCAATGCTCAAGGAAAACAATGAGATGAGATTAATATTAAGAATGGTAAAGGACTATATAGTGGATTCTCATGAGAATGATGTGAATACTCTATTTCAAAATTATGCGTCCATAGTACCACAACACTTTGAGAAATTTTTAATGAACATTTCATATTTGATTAAATACCTCCTCTTTAATGCTCAATTTTGAAATCTTTCATGTGCCACCTGCAAATGTTTGATATGTGAGATTAATCAAGGTGTTATGAAAGAGGGAAGATAGTGTTAAGGAAGAGGGATGTGATAGTGTTAAGTGATATCTTTTATATGTCATTTTTTGTTGTGTTGGTATTAAAATAATAAGTGGTTTTTACCATTGCACTACTTAATGTTTTCTATTTCACTTGTATGTACAACAACTAACTTTTGTTCACTGTTATGTAATGAAAATGTTGTTAATTTCTAATACTTTACTTTTATTTAATAAATGCCAATTTTTCGATGCATACAATCAATGTCAACTTTGTAATGCATACATTAAATTCAAGCTTCGCAAGGGATATAATAAAAATGAATGTGTGTATATGTGTTTGTATGTGCTCGCATCTATGCATATTTATGTATGTATGTATGTATGCATGTGTGCAATAAAACTTTGCAATTATGTATGTACATGTATATATGTATGTGTTCATGTGGATTCATATTCATGTATATATGTATATATGCACGTAATTAAACTTTACAATTATGTATGTGTGTATATATGTATGTGTGTATATATGTATGTATTTGGGTGAATGAATATTTATGTGTATATATATGCATGTAAAATTAAACATTGTAGTTATGTATATGCATGCATATATGTATTAAGATTTCTTTCACATTAAATGCAATCATTTCACACTAAAAATCCAAAGACATACAAAAAAAATTGTAGGATAATCATGGAAACACTAAGTGAATGGTAAGTAACAATGGGATATTTCTACTTCATGCTTTCTTGCCTCATATGCAGAAGAATAACAAGGTTAAGAGAAATGGAAGAGACAAAAGGGGGGGAAAGCATTGTTGAGAGCTCCACGAGTAACTTCTACACGTCAAAATTGAACTGGTTTAGGGTAAATTTGCCTTAGTAAATGGTTTAACCATTAGTGGTAATGTGAAATTTGGTGAATGGTAATACATGTCACCATGTAGGGTAATAGGGTCAACCATGCTTTATTTAGAGTCATAGTGGGGTGTAATAATATGGGGTTTTGATTTCTGCTAAGGACAATATATTTTAATTAAAATGACCCCATCATCACCTTTTCTACCTAGTGGGTAGGTTTACATTATAAAGTGAAAATTCATTGACAAAAAAAAATTACTAATTGGATATATTCAGTTTATTTTTCCACATTCTATTTCAATGAATACATTGGATACCTATGATAACAGTTAGCTGAATCGCTTTCGTAATGTGTATGTTTAGACTATTACGAATTCAATTGAGGAAAATAGTATGATAGATGTGTACTATATTCATTGACAATATTGTTCAAATAAAGAAGGAATTCTTGGGTATTCATTGAGAACATGACAAAAGAAAGAGAGAAATGTGAAATTTGGACTACAATGATCACAACTCAAGTAGATTGACAAGTTCATGAATTCATTGATGACATTAGATTACTTTATCTGCACTATGCAGAGTTAGTTTTGTAATGTATTCATTTGCAACAATGTGAATATGTCAAAAAACTAATTATGCATTTTGTATATTTACTTAACTACATTTTATTACTAAAAACATTACCTAACTAATTGGATATAATACACTGTTAGTTTTGTAATGTACTGATTTATAACATTGTATAAATGAACATGGAATAGTTGGGTGTTCATTTAAAACAATAGAGAAGTAAGACAACATAGTGAATGTAACTTTGGAGGATTATTACAATGAATACAACTTTACAAAATGAGCAATACATATAATTGATGAATGCATCATAAAACTAGATGTGCATTATGCAGACAAGATTTAATATTCTAGTCGTTGACAACTTAGTAATGTAGTAAACCCTAACAAAACCCCAATGTTGTAATGTAGTTGTTGAGAACATTAGTTTTCTAATGTAATGAATGAAACATTAGTAACACAAAGTAAGGTGTTAATAGGGATACAGTATTGAACATACATGAAGAAAGCACATAAAGAATTGACTAACCGATGAACTTTGAAAATAAACATGAATGACTTGCATTAAATTTGGATGACAATAACAATAAGTAAATATGATGACAATGATAGAAGAAATGCATATACTTTTCAACTTACATTAAGCACTACCATAAAGAATTCATTAATCTTAGACTTTAAGAAGTCAAAATGATTCATTAAGCATGGACAATAAGTAGTGAAAGTAGTAAAACTTGAAAATATTCGCGCTATAAAAGCTATTAAAATGGAAAAATAATTGCATTGAAATTTATAATAGCCTAAATTTTGCATACAATATTTGGGAATAAGGAGGATGAAACAAACAGAGATAAATTAAATCCTAGTGTCAAACTTGTGTGGATGTTATTTATGATATTTTACTGATTAGTGTTTACATTCTGCAAGTCTATTATATTTAGGACAGTGGACAATTAGTTGATGTTACTAAAAGTTGATTGTAGAGACCAAGCTATGGAATGATAATGAAAATATGAACTTGGTGAAGTCAAGAATGGAAAGGCGCTCAAGGAATTCAACCTTGTGAACCCACAAGGAAAAAATTTGTTCAAAAAAGGATTTTCCTATATTAAATGATTACAACATAATATTAGAATATTGGTAATTAGATGTAAAGGCTCTATATTGTCATGGCTTGTGATAAAGCAACATAACTACTTCTAAGGAACAAAAGAACATGAGAGGCTTTAGTGGAGCATTTTCACAAGATGATGTTGTGAACAAGTAGAGCATGTTAAGAACTATGGAACTTGATAGATCATATTATTTACTCGACACAAGTTATATGTCATCTTTTATTCATCAATTTGGAGAATTGACAAGGAAAATATGACATGCTTAAATTTTCAAGAGAAATTCGAGTCCTCATAAATTTCTACAAGTAGTGTTATCTTGTAAGGTGTGATTTTGTATTAGTGTGCAGATGGAATGTTGGAAATATGGCTAAGTAGGGTAAGTTGGAATAGAATTAATGTTGTCATAATTTATGGAAATATATACCTTGCGTAAAGAAGGCACTATGTCCTTATGATGATTCCACAGTTAGACATGAAAATTGTCTAAGTATTAGATAATTATCCAGTAGAACGGGGACACTTTTTGATATGTATAGATGTCAGAGAAATTATTGGAATGTGCATGGTTAAGGAAAGATAATACAATATGTCATGATGATTTATGTAAGTATGCAAGTCTGTACAAACAACACAGAAGGAGTTATAGAATAAACACTAGTAAAGGGAGTGTACAGAGTAGAACAAAGCATATTAGTAATTGGGCAATTATGGCTTAAAGAGTTATTTTGTTTATGAATTAATTATTTAACTATTTCAGGACAACATCCTAGATGTTAACCCTAAGAGAGCAATGGTTGGTTTTTTATTTTTCTAAGTGTGTGAAAGCTTGAAGGCCAATTGGGAAATTTTGATAAAATGTAAAGGTATAAAGAAAAGATTGTAATATGTGAAGTTATGTATAAGTTGTATGTGATATGCAAAATGATATGCAAACTATACAGATGTGAATTCTAATGTATGATCAAAGATGTGTGAAGATCAAAAAAGGAAAGATAAGATATTGAAGATATCAGTAGTAAAGAGGTTTTTGTATCTATCTTTTTGTATCAAGAAACTATATTGTATAATTGCATATTTGGGAAGTGGACTCATCTTGTATACATTTTATAATTGTATATACCAACTCCTAATAGGGTTGAGGATTTTAATAGGACCTAGTCCTCTAACAAGGACCAAGACACTATATGTA
Organism: Cupressus sempervirens; assembly: GCA_028749045.1. Lineage (NCBI taxonomy): Eukaryota > Viridiplantae > Streptophyta > Pinopsida > Cupressales > Cupressaceae > Cupressus > Cupressus sempervirens. The sequence goes on along the minus strand of CM053783.1, from coordinate 476,578,417 downwards.
TGTAATAGACTCCTAATAGGGTCAACATCCTTAGCATGGTACTTTTTTTAGTGGATCATTTTGTGGGTACCATCCCCACTGAGGTTTTCCCTTGTCCAGGGTTTCCCTAGTTAAAAAAAATGGTGTTATGAGTTCTCTTTGTGTATAGTTATTATTACTGTTCAATATTGTTAGTTTACTTTCATATTCATGTTATAAAGTAATCAACAATATTCAGTTTTGGGCAAAAGTTTGTAGAATATTGATTCACCACCCTCTTAGTATTCCCTATGTCTAACAATTGGTATTAGAGCACAATTATTTCTAACATATCATGAGTTCTTCTATGCCGCTAGAGAGTCTCAAGATCTATACACTCAATACAAAGAGCTAGAAGAGACAAATGACCCTACTTGCCATCATCTCACTAAGAACATAGTGGGAATGCACTCCAAATTTGAAAAAATGATAGAGGAGAAGATTGTATCATTACACAAATACTCCTTAAAGCCTTTACGTGCATGTGAGTCACCTTATTTAAGGTCATCCTCTTCTTCTAGGTTTACATTCTCTACTTCAAGACATCAATTATCTTCACCTATTAGATCTAAAGACCTCTTTAGAGAGCTAGAAAGTAAAACTTCTATGAAGTCTATGCTAAACTTTCATGACAAGCCTATCTTTGACCAATATGATGAAGACATGGATGCATGCTATGCACTTGAGAATCAATAAAAAGAGCCTAGACATACTTTTGAGATGAATTTTACTCCCTTGAAATATTATTATGACACCATCTTACAAAAGCTCCTTGCTAATGAGCTCATCACATTGCCTAAGACTAGCTCATATGGAAGCCCATTCTTAGACATCTATTATGCTTATCATCAACATAATGATCATAGTACTTTTGATTGTATCAAGATGAAACATAAAGTCCAAGATCTTATTGATGATGGGATTTTTAATATCTCTAATGACTCATGTGGTGAGGATACTTCTCTTAAGCAAGATCATATTGATGAACCTATGTCTAGTGGTGGTTTCCTTGACACCTCTGCTTCTTACAAATGCATGCATCTCCCAACACTTCAAAGCTTTCCAACATGAATCCATAAAACAAAGAACCTAGTACTTTCCATATGGACTATGTGTACCCTCAAGGGCTACCTATAAAAGAAAGTGAAGCTAACCTTCACTTGGCTGCAAGACTTTTAAATGCTACTAAGGCTAAAGATCCTCAACCTCCATGCAATGCTATGCCTAGTATGTCTAGTTTAGCTAATCCGCCATTACCTCTTCAAGAGCCTATCATGAAAACCTCATATTTTCCCCTGTCCTTAGTAGTGGCTCCATGTCAAGAGGACTCTCGAAAAGCTAAAGCTATAAATGTCAAGAAAGATCAAGATCAAGAACCCTTTCACCTCCTTCAAGAGGTCATTCCTCCATAGCCTATGTCTTATCCACCTCCTAAGTATGATGAAGACATCACTTCCACTATTTCCATCAAGAGCTTACTAAAAATTATGAGAACATTTCTCTTCATATGCTATCCAAAGCTACTTGTCAAGATTAAATCATCCCCTCATGTTCTACTTCTCTATATCCACTTCAAAACTATGCTCAAGCTTCAAATGCTTCTACTAAAAATGTTGCTCCTATCAAAGATACTCATGAGTCTATTGATGGCCTTGGTCACATTTCTTACTCTAAAGATGTTTATATCCTTATCCACTATCCCTTTGCATCTTTCAAATCTATCCTTGGTCCTTATCCATCTAAGCTAACGTATTCAAACCTCCCATCCATATTGGGACCTTATGTTCCTTCATTTCCTACAATTATCCACTCCTAGCTCTCCTATTATACCTCAAGGTCAAAAAAGACACTCATCCTTGACAAATCTTCATTCATCTATCAATATGAGCCAATCATACCAACCTTATTCATCCACAAATTCCATGTCTTTTGGAAGTAGTTTGGATGATCAACATAAGAAATACAAGAATCCATTGAAAAATGAAGATTATTATGTCCCATCTAATTGACATGTGAATGAAAAGAGAGAACAAAAATTCAAAAGACTACAAAGGTCCATTACACAAAGAGCTAAATCAAAGAAAATATGGGTTCCTAAACCCATTATTGAAGAAATGTGGTCTAAAGTATCCAAAGGAAAATATAAAGCTATAGGGATTCCCAAGTCTCTCTTGAAAGACTTGAATATTGAACATAAATCTAAGTTGACATTCAAGATTCCAAAGGCTTTCACTGCATTTTCTTCCAAACATCTTCCTCAAAATCTTTTGAAGGCTTCCACTCCATCTTCTTCTAAAATTCTCCTATCACCTCATACATCTAAACCTCAAGCTGTTTCCTCCATTATTTCTCTATCATTCCAAAAACTTCCAAGGTGTGTGTGTCAATGTTGATCTCCCCAATTCGTCACCTACCCTTATTCAATATTTTCAAAGCTACACTTACCTACTATCCATACTCCTACAACCCTTTGAAGGAATAAACTCTTATCCTCCATATACTCTTCCTACTATTATCTCCCTTCCATCACACTATCAACATCTTTGAGCATACTTTTCTAGGGTATTGGCTTATCATGACTTATCCTTCCTATACGAGCACTATCGAAATTGAAAAATATTGAGATCTTTCTAAAAATAAATAAATAAATAAAATGAAAAAAGTGCCTTGGTGAAAACCACTTCTTGTGGCACCTTGGTAGCAAAAGTAAAGAGAAATAAATTCATCCTATGATGAAAACTACTTATTGTGGTGCCTTAGATAAGTACCATGATGATGACTTGGTAAACAAGCATCATGCATAATTCTTCCCTCATCCATCTATCCCATCTTTCATTTTTTTATCTTGACAATATTTATTTATCCTTGTGTATTGGCTATCTTACCCACGAGATTGCCTATTGTGCTTTCTCATTCACTCATAGCCTTCATATCCAACTTCATTCTTATTGCTCTATCTTGTTTTTATCCTATCTAGTCAACCTCTTGCACTTGATTACACAAAGACAAATATGGTTCTCATAGGTCTCTTGACATGCCTACTCTTTTAGACTACACACTTTCATGCTATCTTGGTTATTGGATTCCACTTCTTATCCTATATACTATCTCACTTATTGGATTTAATTTCTTATCCTACATGTTATCTCCTTTCATTGATTTCTTGGCTTATCCCAAACATGCTTCATATGACTATTTTATGCTTTCCCTAGCTTGGGTACTCTTAAGGAGTCAGTCCTTGAGGACCACTTTCACTTGCTTCATACTCCTTTCTTATCCATCTCTTCTTATCCACCAGCTTGTTTCTCCATCATGTCCTACACCTTGCTTGACGATGGAACAAAATGATGTGATCTTGCTTGAGAACTAGTAATCTCTAAATCATTCTTAAAAATCCAAAAAAAAAAATATGAAGCAGAAAAAATCCTAAAAAATAGAAAATGTCTTGAGAAAATGGTCATCTTAATGAAAACCTAGAAATAGGTGCTTTGATGCATCACCCAAAAAAAATACAAAATTACAAAAAAATTGAAAAATGTCTTGAAAAAATTTGCCAAGTAGTGAAAACCTGGAAGTAGACATTACTTGAGATCGTGGCACCTATGTCTATCAGTCTCACTTCATGCTTAATCATCCCGCCATTCATTTCATAGCTTGGAATTTACTCTTGTCCTCATCTCAGGGGTATGATTTCTTAGCTTATAAGGGTCTGCTTGTTCATTAGGATTTCTTTGGAAACTCATGCAAAACAATGTTCCTCAACACTACCCCCTTAACATCAAGTATTTCTCAATACTTTTTAGATAGTCTACCTACACTCTAGGGTGCTACGATATTTCTCACTCTCAGATTGAAATCTTGAAGAAATGGCCATGTGACACACACACACACACACAAATTGTAAAACTCGTTGAGCTATGATCAACTTTACCTTCTTCGTGTGTTGTTTATGACAATTTATTTGCTAACTGTTCCCTCCCTAGTAGTCTTTCAAGGATGTCATGGACTAGAAGACTGGGGCATGGGGCATATTTACTTGATTTCTTCTTTTGGGTATACTTTGTTAGTCTAAGGTGTTTAGATCATTCATGCTTGTCCTATTTGTCACTTTGATTCACAATGTATCATCCTTGTCTATTTTTGTAGGACCACACTTAGGGGTTATCTTCGCACTTATACCTTGATACAGGTGTAATCTTGTTATACCAAACTTAGGGAATCTAACTACATTAGTCATCTTGACCTATATATCTTTGATGCATAGGTTGGATTCCCACATTTTTATCTGATATAGATCATATTCATATCCTCATAGTTAATGCCACTGATGATTGTATGATCTTTTGATATCCCTAATAAGGCTCAATGATAAAAAATACTTATGTAATCCTTGAAATTTCACCTTTTCATACTAGCTTTCATTCTATTGGCTTATTCGATCTTAGCTTTGCATTTTGCATGTTGAGAGAGCTCTCATCTTTATCTTTCATGGACTTGTCAGCTAACTTCATTCATCCTTCTCTTGCCTCTTCTCAATCTTATCTTATCTCTTCTTTCCCATTTATATTTTTTTTATATCTTACCATCTCATCTATGCTTTTGACCTACCTTTTCTAATCTCAACATCCTGGATCCATTTTTGGGATTGAAATCCAAATTCAGGTTCATCTTGCTAGTTAAAATTTCTTCCTTCTTCTATGTAGTTGGCCGACCTATTGAGGCTTAATCTTTGAATCTTGTTTGGGAAATCATCATTTCTTCATTTCTTCATCATTTTTATTCACTTCCACTCTTCTCTTTCATTTATATTTCATCTCATTTTATCTTTATTCTTTCTTTGACCTAATTCTTATGTTTTATCTTTCTTGTTCAAACTTAGTCAAACTGGGGCATATCTTCATTGCTTGGTGGTCACTCTTTGGTCTTAATCTCTTATCTATCATCATGAACTTTTTTTTTATTTGATCAAATATAGCTTATTTATACATCTCCTCTATCTCATTTTGATTTCAATCTCTAGGGGGCAGGAATATTCTATCATTGTTGCAAATTGCTTTTTGCTACAACTATCTATTTTCTCTTGATCAACTAACTTTCTTTTCTTGACATATTAGTATTCATCTTGGGTATTGATATTGTCTCTTCTCTCTCAAAATGTTCAGTATTGCTGCTATATAGATTGCACATTCAGGATATGCTATCTCTCTGTACTTTGTTCTTTAGAGTTAGATATCTCTATCATTTTGGCTTCTTCATTCTTTGATGTAATGTGTTCCTAGACGGATCACACATTAGTCAAAAAGGGGAAAATATAATCACCCAAATATGTTCATCTAGACTACGAGTCCTCTTTCTAGCATTTTAAAAATAATTTATATAATGCTTATCCTTGATCAAATCTCCAAAAATCTATTTATTTGATTTTATCGTATAGTTTGACCACTTTATTGTAAGTTCATATTAAACTAAAAGAACATGTCCCCCTTTTAATTAAATAAAATTCCCCTCTCATCTCTTATCCTAAGTTGCACACACAAAATCATTTCCCTTATTTAAAAATAAAATAAAAGACATTTTTGTCCAAATGGGGGGACAAAAGTCAACTCTTCATCACAATTGGTGGAAATGCTTGTGCACATGGATCACTTCAACTTTTAAACTCCACCCTTAATCAGATGAATTTTGGCTAATGATCTCTATCACCCCTTTCTCTTTAAAAGGGAGGGTTCTCTCCTCACTTAAAAAAACACTTTACTCTTTTACTAATGTTATGCTGCAAGATTAAAGATCTCATACTTGTGGAGCTCATCTTCTTCTATCTTCTATTCTTCATTCTTTATTTTTCTCATTCATTCTAGTTTCTCTACATGTTTATATGTTAAATCATCTAGTCTAAATAGAGGTTATAATACTTATTTTCTAGTTTAGCTTGCATTATAATTTCTCTTATTTAACTTTCATTTTCATTACATTCATTCTAGATTCTTGGATGTTAGCATTCTTGATCCCATCTTTGAATCTCTTGTTATATGGTGCACCTTTCAAGGGTAGCATAGTTTGGTTCATTTGAGAGCCACCATCTCATAGCCTTTTCACATCATAGATAGAGATCTATAAGCTACCTCTTGAGATGCCCTCTTTCATGGGTATTCTTAAGAATATGGTTTATAGAAGTGTGATACTTTTTGTACACACAATACTAACTCTATAGGTAATGAAAGAAGAAGATACTCTAGTAGATGTAATGAAGGAGAAATATCTAGTGGAACAAAGAGAAACATTGTGTGTTGCAAATGTAACAAATTTGGACATATTTCCAGAAATTGTAGAGCACCTAATCAGAATGGACCTAATCAAAGAAAAAGTACACCAGTATGTCAACTATGTAATAATTTTGGTCACATAGCAATATTTTGTAGAATGGACATGAAGAACATCAACATGAATCCAAATTTCAAAAGAAACAATAACAAGAACAGCAAAAGGAATGATAGTAGCAACAATAGTAGGAAAGATGAGTTGAAAAAATATGTGGAAGAATTCAAAGAGGTATTTATCAAAGAAAAAGATCCATCGAGTTCACATGTAGTATTATGAGAGTAGTATTTTGATGCACTCGATAAAAGATTAAGGTCAACTATTGTATGTGATTCATCCTATTTGAATTAAGTACTTTTTACTGAAGATCAAGTATCAAAAAGAGAAAAATGAGGTTAGAGATTAAGTTAAGAGTTGCAAAGTTAATATGAGGTAAAAGATAATGTATAGAAGCTACAGTTAAGTGCACAGATAATTTAGAGATCACATAAAGTTATACAAATGAAAACAAGTCGACTGGTAAATAGAAACACTTTTTTGTAGATTTAACAATTGTGAAATTAATGTGAAGTTCATTTTGATGAGATATAAGCCATGCAAGGAGTAGCCAAGAACAATTTCATAGAAAATTGAAGGAGAATTGAAGTGATTTTGAGTGCGGTTTGAAAGTAGCCCTAGTTCTGCAAAATTTAGGTATTTTCTAAATTTATAGTTGAGTTTCAAGAAGCACCCTTATGTGTTAATGGAAGATGATTCTCTAAGATCATTTTGCAAGTTTTACACAATATATTATACATAGAAGACATTAGGGAGTGCATAAATTGCAAGTTTTAGAGTATTGAGGATAATGAAATTCATAAAGACCTATACCTGGTGTGTAATGGTGATTTATCACTGAAGCAAGAGTTGCACACCTGAATGACTTGAACATTTTTAAGCATATGTTCTTCATGGAATTTAATAATCACGAGTGGAGTAGAATAATTTTAATAAGAATTCATGAAGGAATGTTTTGGGTAGGAGACATCCTTGTGGTGATTGATGACAATATGATCCACAAGCTCACTGGTTTGAGAAATGAAGACAAAAACCTAGTTAATGAGAAGAATGTGAAGAAACTAGTCAAAAATAACTTGAAAGTGAAATTAGATGGAAGAAACATGAGGATTGACTTGATAATTGAAACAAATTTTAGGGTTATCAGTAAGATCATTGGATACATAATCAATCACAGTTCTAGAGTGAACTAAGTACCCGATGGATTCATCCATGCAACATATTTGATGACAAAAAAGAAGCAAAGAGTTAATATGTGTAAAATTGTGAAGAAAAAAATATTGGATAACATTAAGTAGTTGAAAAGGACAAAGAATGTAGTGTCTAGATTTCAATCCCTACTAACACACTTATTCTTCCAAGTGACCAGACAATTCCATGGTATGCTAGACCAAGAATGGGATAGTGATTAGTGTAATATGAGACTAATAACTCAATACTATAGGAAACAATTAGAGGAGAAGATAATAGTAGACATATCAAAGATGATGAAGAGTTTCCAATCTATAATGAAAGAGATTCATAATTCCACCTACTCTAGTGAAGAAATATAAGGATGGCATATGTTTCATGGTTGAAATAGATGTCACATGTATGGAAGTAGTAGAGCCTAGAGTGAAGTTCATATAAACCATAGGCTATAAGATGAGTGAAGAAATTGTAGAAGGCTATGAGAAAATTATCTTGGATTTAGAAAGAGACAAGGAATGTCCTAGATGGGGGACATATGATGAAAAAGTCAAGGAAGTTCATAGTAAACTTTACATAAAATATATCAAAAAGAAAGTTGAGAAGAACATTGAAACTAGTCTCAAGGAAATTGGTATAACAAGAGAGGAATATAAAGAAGAAATGATGATTCCTATGGAAATGAGAACAAGTAGGAAAATAGAAGTCTTGGTAGCTATACCTCTAGCAATAGCAGGAGCAATAGGAGTTACTGTAGCAAGACCCTCCACAGAAATACCAAGTGCACCTTATGCTACACTAACACATGTACAACCTATTGTTGTATAACCAATTCAAAAGAAAAAGGATGAAGAGGAGGTAAAGATAATTGGTGAGCAATAAATCACTCCTCCAAGAAGAAGGAAATCAAAGAGACTCACCAAGGTAAAACAAGAGCTAGAGTCATCTTGCAAGAAGAGAACCTAGAAACTATGTAGTAAACTAGGCAAGAGAAGGAAAAATCTACAAATGATTGAGTCAGATGAATCTAAAGAAGATTAAGAAGAATTAGAGAAAAAACCTATTGAGAAGGTTGTGACTGAGGCTAAGACAACCTGGGGTAAGAAGCCTTGGAAACAAAAGGTAGAAAATCTAAATGTTTAGGTTATTGAAAATAAGAGCTTTGTTTAGTTGAAAAAGTATTATCATTTGTATAATAACATAGATAGAATGTAGTTGTTAGATATATGATTTTGGAAAATAAGATAGTTGAGAATATTCAAAGAGGCATTCCTTAGGACTTGTATAGTAGGTTAATTAATAGAAAAAGAAGAGTACTAGAAGAGGATAGAGGAATAAGGGAAAATTAGATAAGAAAACTCTGCGAAGTTAACAATGATGAGGATATGAAAACGATAATGAAGGGCATTGAGCCCTTGTTGAGGAGCAAGAGAAGAAATTTTTTGTTGATGGGTGGAAATTATGTGGAAGTGAATGAGGAAAGAAAACAAGCAATAGTTAAATTCATGACCTCTACACCCATTGTTATTAAATAGAGCAATGATTTAGGGGGAGAAATCCTTATGTGAGAAGAGAAAATTGCACCTACATCTATAGCAGAGGCAACCAAAGATAGTGTGATGTCAAGATCATCACCGTAGATTATGATTGGTACAAATACCATGCAAGTGGATAATATGGAGACAACAATTGATGATAAAGAAGATCCTTTTAAGGATTATGGCACAAGAATTTTTGGCAATATCACTAGCTACTCTAGTTCTAAAGAAGAAGAAGATTAAGAAGAGGAGAAAATAAATAGCGAGGAAAAAGAGAAAATAAAGAATGAAGAGAAGAAAAATAAGAAGGAAGAGGAGAAAATGAAGAAGGAAGAAGAAAGGAAGAGAAAAGTAGATGAGGAAAAGAAGAAGAAAGAAGAAGAGGAAAAGAAAAAGAATGAAGATGAAGAGAAAAAGAAGGAAGAAGAAGAAGAAGAAGAAGAAGAGAAAAGAAATGAAGAGGAAATTAGGAGGAAAGTAGAGAAAGAAAAAGATGAAAGAGTAAATCACAACTGGAACGTTGTGATGCATAAATCAACATTCCAACCTCAACTCACACATGTTATTATAGAATTTGATAAAGTAGAGTTACAACATGAGGCTATCATTCTCTTACCTACACTTGAGAAAGGAAAGTCTTCTATTATTAAAATTCTATCCACTATATCAAATAATGACGATGATGATAAAAAAGGACTCATATCATCACTAAGAAAACTATCAGAGAAGAATAAAAGGGTCAAAAACCTTGAAAACCCCTTGGAAAAGGTTGTTGAGAAACTGCAGAGAATAATCATGACCAAGGTGATAGATCATGACCTATAGTTAAAAGAAAAAGAGTTAGTGAAAGTCTTTGATAAGGAATACACTAGTCTATCAAACGTTTCATCAACTCAAGCCTAGATTAGTCATGCTGCACAATTATTTTCTACCATATGCAAAAATGTGTGAAATGTTTTGCAAAACCTTGATACTAACATCAAGGAATTAAGAAGATGTCTAGAAGAAGGAAGGAGATTGTATGAAAAATTCACTATGTCATACAATTTTTTGAAAGATGTAATGTCAAAATCAATTTAAAAGGTGAAAGAAATTCAAACACTGACATGAACATTGTAGCAGTTGAGCACAATTATAGAAGATCTTGAGGCTACAATATCAAAGGTTCACAATGACATTAGAATCATTGAAATTGGGAAAGAAAGGGTAATCAAATGGTTCTCTCTACAAAGACAACACCTATAATTAATGGTTAGCAATGTGCAAAAGAAGCTGGAAAAATGCCTTGGAGCTAAGGCATCTTATGAGAAATTTGCATATATAGACTTAAATGTAGTTGAAGTAGCCTCCTATGGAATATGTGAACTACTCAACACAAAAAGGTAGTAAGGGACACATAGTAGAAGGAATTTGAGCTACTAAAGATAAATTTTGCAGATTGTCTGTTTAGAATCTCAAATTCAGCTTAAGAAGAGGTAACAAATTTTGACACCTTTGTCATTGATGTCAAAGGGGGATTAGTACAAGGAAAATTGGATATAGTATAATGTATATAGAAATAAGGAGAAATTAATATGTGAAGTATTGTAATAGGAGATATAAGGAGAGACGATTATAAATATAATGATTGAATTTTTTTAAATTTTGAAGTTTTATAAATTTTTGTAAAGACCAAATTTTGAAGAAAGTTTTTGTACAACATTTTGGGACTTATCCAATCTTCCCATATGTTTCCATCAATGAAAAAGGGGGTGATTGTTACCAATATGGCTAAGTAGGGTAAGTTAGAATAGCATTACTATTGTCATTTATGGAAACATATACCTTGTGTAAAGAAGGCAATATGTCCTGATGATGATTCCAAAGTTAGACATGAAAATTATATAAGTATCATATAATTATCCAATAGAACATAGAATTTTTTTGATATGTATAGATGAATGAGTAATTAATGACATGTGTGAAGTTAAGGACATAAAGTATGTTAGGATAACATATGTAAGTGTGCAAGTTTGTATGGACAATACAAAGGAGTTATGGAATAAACACCAGTAAAGGTAGACTTGTACAAAGAAGAACAAAGCATATTAGTAATTGGGTATTTATGGGTTAAAGAATTATTTTGTTTATGAAATAATTATTTATCTATTTAGGGATGACATCCTAGATGTTAACCCTAAGATGAAAAGAGTTAGTTTTCCAAGTGTGTGAAAGCTTGAAGGCCAACTCGACAATTTTGATAAAATATAAAGGTATAAAGAAAATATTGTAATATGCAGAGTTATGTGTAAGTTGTATGTGATATGAGAATTGATATGCAAACTATAATAATGTGAATTCTGATGTATGATTAGAGGTATGCAAATAACATCAAAGGAAAGATTAAATACTGAAGATATCAACATTGAACAAGTTTTTATATCTATCTTTTTGTATCAAGGAACTATATTGTATAAATTGCATGTTTGGGAAGTGGGATCATCTTGAATACACTTTGTAATTGTATATACCAAATCCTAACATGGTTGAGGATTTTAATACGACCTATTCCTATAACAAGGACTAAGACACTATATTAATGTAATAGACTCCTAAAAGGGTCAACATCCTTAACAAGATACTTTTGTTTTGTGGATCATTTTGTGGGTATTGTCCCCACTGGGTTTTTCCCTAGTTAAAAAATGGTGTTATGAGTTCTCTTTATGTATGGTTAGTATTATTATTCAACATTTTTTGTTTACTTTCATATGAATTTTATAAAGTAATCAACAATATTCAATTTTGGGCAAAATTTTGTAGAATACCATTCACCCCCTCTTAGTATTACCTATTTCTAACATGGACAACATGGAATTCATGTCTTCGCTTACAAATATCCTTCACTTAGACCTTGGAGGGATGACAAAATTTAAAAGAAACATCATTTACAAGTGCTTTCAAGAGGTTAGAGGCAATAAAAGAGATTCAAAACAAGGGAGGGAATGAGAGGAAAGAAGACATGGAGCAATTGGTGTCGAGGATAAAACAACTCCAAAAAGTGTGGTTAGTTAAGTTTGTAGAATGCCTTTCCTTATGTAAGAAATCAATCTACTTATTCCTCCTCTATTTAAAGGTGCAAAGATAAACATACCATTCTCCTAGTTCCTCTCCTCAACATACTAAAGAAACACTTGATGGTGAATCTGTTATTGAAACAACCTATCCCTAGATTGCCAAGATGAGATATCAAGTCACCAAAGGGAGTAAAACATCTTAGTTTAAGAATGGTGGATCAAGAGATGAATATATTGAATGATATTCACAAGATAGGTTTAGAGTTGTATGTGGAATTGATCTCTTTATGGAAGAAGATTTTGTGATCGAAATTCAAATCTCTTGAATCAAAATCAGGAGTATATGAAAATTATCTCTTGCACATTATCAATTCAAGTGTTTAAACACACATGGGACCCATGTTGATGAATACCACTGACCATGTTCATTAGGTGTAAAAATAATTTCTTAGCTCAAGACATGTATAATCAAGTGAAAATTCACAATTGTCAAATTTAAACCCCAATTCATTTGATATTTTAAGGTAACATTATGATAGTGTTGTCATCAAATGATTTTGATAAAACATATAATGGTGAGAAGGCTAGAATGTTCTATTCTTGAGAAGCAATACAAGAGAGAAAAATGGATAAGATGAAAAAGAAAATAACTTTTAAAGAATTAGTTATTTGAAACTAACAAAGATTACCACAAAGTAAATTGTTAAATAGGATATAGAAATACAAAAGAGGGGTTCTAGATTCTTCCTTTTTGGTTGGATAATTTTTGATGGAGGCAAAATTTTTTTATTTTTGTTTATAATTGTAATACAGAGTGGAGAATGAATATTTTGGATTTTAGATACTGATTTGTGTGTAGGGGAAAGAAGATATTTGGCATGTATTTTTTGTGTTCCACAAGAGGAGAGATTTATATATCATAACTTTGAATTTTGATTACTTGTCTTATGTTTGTGATTGTTACATAACTGGAGGGGGGGGGGGGGTGAATCAATTATGTCCAATTATCTCATAGTCCATTCAAATATTTCAACACCATCAAAGCATCATAAACATCAACAACAATAACTTCAATACATCCAATCACTTGGTAGACACATCCAAATTAATACTTAACTCAATCATTCACTTCTTTCCAAACTATTATCGAATTATTCCTTGCATTACCGACTATTAGTAAATTTCCTATTATTACCTAGTGATATCTTAGTTATTACTGAGTTGTAGTAAACTCTTAAAACATATAAATCAACTTGCAACACAAATAAAATTCACATAATTATCACCAAATTTTTTAACACAGAAACCCTATTAAGGGAAAAACCATTTGGGACTAGACACCCAAAAATTTCACTCTTCTAAAGTGATCTCTATTAGGAGACAACCTTGTTAAAGGTTACATACACTTTGTTAAAGTGACATTGTTAGAGGATTTCACCAATCAAACATCTAGATCTTATTACTCCCTATCCTTGACTAAAAAGAGTGACCTAATTTAAATGAGTTAAAAACACCACTAATCAATGTTACCATATAGGATTTCATAGACTCATTAGGTCCACTCAGTACTTCTGATATTTTCTCCTATACTGGTTAAATAGTAACAATATAAAGTGATTTGTTAAGAATAAAAACTACCTTTGCATGTCTAGATCTATATCTTTTAGTCACTTGCTTGATTCTATCTTACACAAATTCTTCTTCTTGTCTTCTTGTCTTCTTATCTTCTCAGTTCACTTGAATTAACACTTAAGCTCTTCCCCTTCAACAACTTCAACAATTTGCACTTACTCCACCTTTAACACTTCAACATAATCAACTTCTAACAAACAACATGAGATCAACAACATGAACTGTCTTGTTCTCCTACTTAAATAATTTTCTCAATACTTCTAGTTCCCTCCATCTTTTGTCACTTAATTAGTATTGTCAATCTTAGGTTTACAACATAATTCCTTCATACACTGAATTTAAAAACTTTAAAATATAACCTTACATAGAACTTTGTGTATTTCCTTATCCTTCTTCATTTTCCTTCACCAGATCCTTCTTAAATTTTCTCCATCATTGATCTTGCAACAAACTTTGACTCTCTATTTAGAGCTTCTTGATCTTCTCAAATTTCTATCAAAAATCAGCCTCGGTTGCCAATTTTTGAAACTTGTTCATCCGGTTGTCACTCGATAAACATTACATTTACTCAAGAAACATATAACTCTATTTATATTGACTCACTCAAGAAAAATTATGTTCTTCTCCCTTAGCAATCTCTTGGACAATACTATAGTCACTCAATGAATACAATCTCCCTTTATTAACCTTGTGACTCAGTCAAGCTTATGATCTTCAATACTTGTCAACAATACATGATTGTACAATCAAACCAATATTACATAATCATTTTCCAACTCATTCAAGTACCCATTGAATACATTACATATCAACTTTATCTTCATCAGACTTTGTTCAAATCCTCTTCATAAATCAAATCATCAATCTAAATAATATTGTACTTTTCTGAGTTAGCATAATGTCTAGCCAACTAAGACTTTGACAAAAATACAAATATAACAAGTGATATGAATATTTTACATAAATTCATGGCATAATGACCTAAAAATCTCCCACTAATAATTACAATATCAGTTGGGACTAATAAAGATTAATCATTGAATTAATTTTATTTTCTTTGAATGCAAATCTATTTCATTTGATTGCATATGTATTTATCACTTAGTCCTTGAGCCTTGGTTATTTAAATACTTGGAAAGATTGGTATGCCTTTCTCCATTTTTTTTCTTTGTAATGTAAAGGCTAGTTGAATGGTCTTTTGTGCCATTTATTAATTATTTTTAGTTATTCGAATCCAAACCACATTTGCTTCATGTTTATGAGTAAATGTTTGTATACCTTTCTTTCTTTCAAGTTAAAATCATTTATATTTGTAGTTTAGTGAATTTATTGGATACTTCACATAGGGAGCTATACCTTATAAAATTTAGAGGAAGATTATCAATCTCATGATAATTTACGTCTTTCCATCTAGGGCATACAAAAATAATTTTTAGATATTTTTATATCTTGTCGAAATATAAATGATGTAAAAATGAAGGTTAGGAAGAACTTGTTTACACCTGGAACCAAGATGGGATGTATGCTAACACAAATATATATTTATTACAAACTAAATCTTGTAGACACCTGTAACTAAAAATATGAGATCTCCAATTTGGAATATGATTGTAGGATATTTTTTAGTTAGATCTAAGAGGAATAGAATGCCTAGAGCATTATGTTCCCATGTACAAAACACTTGAGGCATTTTGTACCTTGCTTCTAGAGTTGGGATAGGTAGTACTAAAAATATCTCAAGGTGTACTTAGGGAAAAGATCATATCCTTTCCCCCAATAGTATTTTAGAATATTTTATACTTGTAAACCTAAAAATTATTGGTGTGTGGATTATATATGGGTTTTAATTGGTTAACAATATAATTTGTTGATTCCCATTGTTGATATGAGATTGTTTTGAATTGAAGAACCTATAATAAAACAATCATTACTTTGTCAATGATGTCAAACTTGCTACCTACTTGTGAGACAATTTCTTTTTGGTTTGAAAGCTATCATTTAGTTGATTGATGAAGAGGATTTGAAAAGAGGAGATAACCTAGAGAAAGGTTGAGTTATTTGGTATGTAAAAGAAGCACTAAGACCAAGTAAGACAATATTACCATAGTGTATTGTTTATCTACTTAAAGTCTGAAATGAAAGATTAATCAAGATAAGACTAGAAGAAGGTCAAGTAAGAAATGTATTTGCCAAGCCTTACCAAGCAGTCAGTACAAGCCAAGTAGAAATTGGTAGAAGTCAAGTGAAAATCAAGAGGTGCTGAGCAAAGATGAAAAATAATGCAAGATGAGTGATTGTTAGTATATGTTGAGTAAAGTTTAGTTGGTTCTGAGCATCAATAAACTTTACTATTTGTGGAGTCAACTAGTGTTGGCTGAGTGACAGAATAGTATAGGTGTTGAGTGAATAGAAATAATGTTAAATCAAAGATTTGATGAATCCAAGCCAACTATTTTATTTTCTTGAACTATGGAAAGTATGTGGAAGATATTCATGATGAAATGGTGACATAGAATTCAAGGTAAACTATTTTGTGATGAATAGAAGGAAGATTGTAGAGGAAGTTTCTAGAGGAATCAAATGGAAAAGTGGGTAGATTCATTGAATCCTACCTAATCCTACCTAACCCTAAATTGGAGGATTAGGGTTAAGTGATAAAAGATTTGAATTCTCTATATATAGAGATAGTTGGATAGAAGAAAAGGTTTTCATGTATGAGAACCTAAAGGAAGACAAGGAG
Source organism: Cupressus sempervirens (assembly GCA_028749045.1). Taxonomy (NCBI): domain Eukaryota; kingdom Viridiplantae; phylum Streptophyta; class Pinopsida; order Cupressales; family Cupressaceae; genus Cupressus; species Cupressus sempervirens. The sequence goes on along the minus strand of CM053783.1, from coordinate 476,561,873 downwards.
TATCACTTCATTCAGTGGCCGAACAGAGGTGACTATAGTTGGTATACAAAGAAAGAAGGCTTAAGAGTATGAATGCTTGAAAGGTGAACACGCTATCAGAGCTGAAGAGTATGAATGCCAAGTAGAATATAGGATTGAGATAGACATCTATAATCTTCAAGTGAGTTGTAATTTTTTATCAGATCAAGAATTACTGATACTTTCTAATTGTTGTATCAGTCTAGGGTAAACCCTTTGGATTAAGATTGACCTAATAGTCATTGGTAAATCCTTTAACTGGGTGACATTCTAATGGAATGGTATAAAGTCCTCTAACAAGGCTAGCTCCTAGTACGATGATTGAAAACCTTTAATTGGGTCACATTTAACAGTGCATATTGTAACCTTTAGTAGGATTGGCCTTTCATAGGGCATCACTTCAGAAGAGTGAGAATTAGTAGCATGTTACTAGTTTTTTTTCACAAATTGGGTTTCCATGTAAAATCTTTGTGTCAAATTTTGTGAATTTTCTTATGTTGTGTCATGTTTATATTTCTATAATTTTTTTTGGACCTAGGATAGTAACCTTCAAAGTTTAAGTATTGTATAATCTAATGGATGCATGCATATTGAAGTTTTATGGATCTAGGCCTACTAAGCATTGAAAAGTTTTATTTGTACATGTAGACCTTGGATAACTGATTCATCCCTCTCTTAGTTATTCTAAAGAATTCCAACAATTAGGATTAGAGCATTAGTGCTTGAGAGGATCAATTTGGAAGTACTAAAAGAAAAAGAAAATAGATGTCTAAAAGAGAGGGACCTAAGCTTAACAAGGAAAAATTCCCTACATGGAAAAGTATGATGAAGCTACACCTAAGAGGTCTTGGAGACCATGCACAATCTACCATCACCATTGAGCATGTTGAACCTACTAGCGCCCTAATTGCTAATGATTTGAAAAAGAAGAAAGAACACAATCAAGCAATGTTGGAGATTGCCTCTACCCTAAGTTACTCTGAGTTTGATGATATCAAGAATTGTGAACGTGCAAAGAAGATGTGGGATGCTTTACACACAATTTATGGAGGAGATAAAAATGTTTTGAGAGCCAAATCTGAAAGTCTAAGAAGTAAGTTCGATGACATGAGAATACAAGAAGGTGAGAACATTGTTCAATATTGCTCTAGAATAAAAGGTGTTGTTAATGTTATTAGAGGAGCTAATGGTATCATTGATGATGATACTTTATTGAGCAAAGTATTGAGAACATTTCTGCCCATATATGCTATTAGAGTTTCTACTATACAAGACCTAAGATGTATACCTGGTACTAATCTATCCCTTGAAAGTTTGGTAAGTAGGCTCACTACCTTTGAACTCTCTAATTTTGATAATTTCAAATCTAAGAATGTTGAATGTTCTTTCAAAGCTAAATTATCATTAAAGGAACCTAAATAAAAAGAGAAAAAGGTAAAATATGTTTCTAGTGATAGTGATATAGATGGGGAGTATGTAGAACAAATTGAAGCAGTGCTAGCAAGGAGATTTCATAGAGGAAATGGTAAATTCAAAGGTAAGCTACCTATCATGTGCTTTAATTGTAATGAGGTTGGTCATATTGGTACTAGATGCATAGAGAAGAAGGACAATAGAAGTGGAGACAAATATGAAAGGAAAAGAGATGAGGACAATAAAGATTATAGAGATAAAGGAAAGAAGTCTTGCTACATTGTTGAAGAGGAAACCAAAGATGGATTTGATGATGATGATGATGAAGTGGTGTATGTTGCAATGAAGGATGGCTCTAATGAATATGAGGCAACTACACTAGTATCTTATGTGAACAAGAGTGACAAATAGATCATTGATAGTGGCTATTCACATAACATGACTGAAGATAAAAGTAAGTTCATTACCCTTGATTATTATGATGAAAATAGTGTAAGGTCTGGTAATGATATACCCTATCTAATAAAAGGAAAAAGATCAATCAAAATGATAAAAAAGATCATGCGTAACAATGCTTATTATATAAAAGGTCTTAACTATAACTTTTTGAGTGTGTCACAAATGATTAGTTTAGGTTGCAAAGTTGAACTTGAGAACAAGATAAAAAAGATCTATGACATTGATGGGAAACTCATTGGGAAAGGTGACTAGACTAGAGGTGACCTATTTTATCTTAATATGAATGATGTTACTTGTCTTGTTGTGGAATTTGATGATGTGTGGCTATGACACAAGAGGTTATGTCACGTTAACTTTGATAACTTAGTCAGTATCAGTAACATGAAAAGAGTTAGAGGCTTGTCTAAACTAAAGAAACTAGACAATATGATTTGCAAACAATGTCAGTTAGACAAGATGACAAAATTTAGTTTTAAAAGTAAGACTCACACCTCTAAAGAAATTATAGAATTAGTTCATACTGATTTGTGTGAACCAATTGATGTGCAAATCTACAAAGGTGACCTGCACATTATCCTATTTGTTGATGATTATTCTAGGATGATGAAAATTATGTTTTTGAAATAGAAATTTGATGCTTTCCAAATGTTTAAATGGTACTTAGCTAGAGTTGAAAAGGAGACATGAAAAAGATTGAAATGTCTGAGATCTGAAAAAGGTGGAGAATTTACATCAAATGAGTCTGAGATGTTTTGTAATGATAGTTTGAATCAAGAGACATACTTCTACACCTAGGGCCCCTCCACAAAATGGGATTGCTGAAAGGAGGAACAAATATGTAATGGACTGTGCTAGAACACTCATGATAGAGAAGAATTTTGGTTTGAAATCCTGAAGAGAAGTTGTAAGTATAGCTATCTATACTTTGAATTGTGTACAAGTCAAGAAAGGTACTCATTCAACACCTTTTGAATTATGGTATGGATACTCACCCAATGTAAAATATTTTAAGGTATTTGGAAGCAAGTGTGGCATTCTTAAGGATTTCAAGAATGGTAAATTAGATGATAAAAGTAAAAAAGGTATATTCCTTGGCTATTCCACAAGACATAAAGCTTATGTGTTTAAATACTAACACTAACAAAGTTGTGGAAAGTGTAAATGTAAAGTTTGATGAATATACAAAGGTACATGAAGTTGAACCTATGAAGGAACTTGAAGAGTAAAAATCCTTTATATACTTTTATGAAGGTATGAATTCTAATGAAGATGTTATAAACCAAGTTGGAAATCAACAACAAGTTTCAGTGACTGCCGAGTCACATATAATGAATGTTGAGTTGTATCCAGGAACCAAGTTACCTTCATGAGCCAAGTTGTAGACAAAAACTGATGCACATTCTAATTTTGAGATAAGTGTACATGAAATGGATGTGAAACTACTTGATAGAGAAGATGTGAAACTACTTGATAGAGAAGTACATAGTGATTTTGAAGTTGACAAAACTATTGAAGAAAGATGAGAAGAACCAAGATTGTCAAAAGACATCACCCTATTGCACAAATTATTGGAGATAAAGAGGCTAGACCAATGATAAGAAATAGGATGAGAAGTGATATATGTTTGTTGAGCATGCGTGAGCCTAATTCAATGAAAGATGCCTTAGAGAATGAAGACTAGAGTAAAGCCATGAAATAAGAGATTGATTAGATTAAGAAGAACAAAACATGGACTCTAGTTCCTAGACTACAGGACAAGAATGTGATTGGAACCAAGTGGGTGTATAGAAACAAGTTAGATGCACAAGAAGAAGGAATAGACTATGGAGAAACATTTTCCCTAGTTGCAAGATTGGAAGGAGTAAGAACTCTGCTTGCTTACTTCACATAAAAAGGTTTCAAAGTTTATCAAATGGATGTAAAGTCAACATTTCTAAATGGTATATTAGAAGAAGAAGTTTACATAGAAAAACCTAAAGGATTTTTTGATCTAAACAACAATAACATCGTATGTATACTACACAAAGCTTTATATGGTTTAAAGAAAGCCCCAAGAGCATGGTATGAAAGGCTTCACAATTACCTTGTGAAGATTGGTTTTGAGAAAACTAATGATAACAAAAATTTGTACTTGAAGACAGAAGGAGGTAAAGGTATTATAATAGCTAAAATTTTTGGTGATGATATCATATTTGGAGGTCAAGATGCATTACACAAGGCATTTGCAACTGAATTGAAGAAAGAATTTGAGATGTCTATATTTGCAGAGGTCAAGTTATTTATTGGTTTGCAAGTATGTCAAATGGAATATGGTATATAGATCACTCAAACTAAGTATGTGAAGGAAATATTGAAAACTTTTGGATTGGAGGATTCAAAACCAGTTAGCACTCCTATGGTGACAAGACACAAATTGTCAAAAAATGATGATTTCGCTAATGTGAATCAAACATTATATAGGACTATGATTGGGAAGTTGCAATATGTAGTACCATTGCATTAACTATTGGGATTGTTGCAAGATTTTCTACAAATCCTTAGGAGAATCATTTGATGGCTATTAAGATAATTATGAGACATTTGAAAGGAAAAAAAAATTATGGTCTATACAATAAGAAAAATAAAATTTTTGAGTTAAGAGCCTATAAAAATGCTGATTGAGCTGGAAACATTGATGATAGAAAGAGCACAAGTGGTGGATCATTTTTATTAGGAAAGAGATTGGTCACCTGGACCAGTAATAAAAAAAATTGTATATCTCAATCTATTATTGAAGCTGAATCGTGGCTATTGTAGTAAATTGTACAGATGTGGTATGGATCAAACAACTAATCAAAGGTATGAAGGAGGAAATCACTAAACATGTAGTAATTTATTATGATAATACAAGTGCTATAAACATATCAAAGAATCTTGCAATGCACACAAAGACTGAGCACATTGCAATCAAATATCATTACTTGAGAGAGTTGGTTCAAAACAAAGAAGTGAGGATGGAATATGTGGATAGAAAAGAACAAATAGCTGATATATTCACAAAATCTTTACCTAAGGATGCACATGAATATCTTAGAGGTAAAATATCCAAAGCTACTAAAGAAGCATGAGTAGTACCCTGCGTCAACTGAGCTGAATGTTGTCTCTTAAAACTTGATGTAGTGGATATTACTTTAGGAGCTTCCTATAGTAATGAAGGAGCTAAATTATAAGACTTACAGTCACATGCAAGGTGATAGAGAGAGAATCTGGAAATGATTATATCTACATACAGAGATGAAAAGTCTTTGGCATTATTGTTGAAGAGAGAGATATAAGTACAAAGAGAGAAGATATAAGTACTAACAGAGATAAGTAGAGATAGATAATTGAATATAAGAAAGAGGGAGAGATACTCTAAAGAGGGAGATATGAGATATAGAAAATAATCTGATAAGGGAGATATAAGGGAGATACATTGAAGGAGATAGACAAAGCTTAAATTCCCCCATACAAAGGAAGGACATATATAGAAAAATGAAGAAATTAAATTTCAAAGATATTATTTTCTTTTGGTATTGTTGTTGGTATTGGTTTTCATCAATGCCAAAGAGAGAGATTGTTGATATGAGATTGTTTTGAATTGAAGAACTTGTTATGAAACAATCATTATTTTGTCAATGATGTCAAACCTACTGCCTACTGGTGAGACAATTTCTTTTTGGTCTAAAAGCTATCATTTAGTTGATTGATGAAGAGGATTTGAAAAGAGGAGATAACAATAACACCTAGAGAAAGGTTGAGTTATTTGGTATGTAAAAGAAACACTAAGACCAAGTAAGACATTGATACTATAGTGTATTGTTTATCTACTTAAAGTATGAAATGAAAGATTACTCAAAATAAGACTGGAAGAAGATCAAGTAAGAAATGTGTCTACCAAGCCTTGACGAGTAGTCAGTGCAAGCAAAGAAGAAATCAGTAGAAGCCAAGTGAAAATCAAGAGGTGCCGAGCAAAGATGGAAAATAGTGCAAGCTGAGTGATTGCTAGTATATGCCAAGAAAGTTTAGTTGGTGTTGAGCATCAGTAAAATTTAGTGTTTTCTAAGTGAACTAGTGTTGGCCGAGTGCCAAAATAGTATAGATGTTGAGTGATAGAAAATAGTGTTAAATCAAAGATTTGATGAATCTAAGATGACAATTTTGTTTTCTTGAATTATGTGAAGCATGTGGAAGATAATCATGATGAGTTGATGGCACAAAATTCAAGGTAAATCATTTTGTAACAAATACAAGGAATATTTTAGAGGAACCAAATGGAAAAATGGGTAGATTCATTGAATCCTACCTAATCCTACCTAGCCCTAAAATAGATGACTGTGGTTAAGCGAAAAAAGATATAAATTCTCTATATATAGAGATAGCTAGTTAAAAGTAAAGGTTGTCATGTGAGAGAACCTAAGGAAGACAAGGAGTCTAGGGTATTACTTCATTTAGTGGCCAAACAAAGGTGACTGCAGTTGGCATGTAAAGCAAGAAGGCTTAAAAGTATGAATGCTTGAAGGGTGAACAAGCTATCAGGGCTAAAGAGTATGAATTCCAAGAAGAATGGAGGACTGAGATAGAGATTTATAATCTGCAAGTGAGTTGTAGTTTGTTATCAGATCAAGCCTTATTGTTACTTTCTAATCATTGTATCTATCTAGGGTAAATCCTTTGGATTAAGGTTGAGCTAACAATCATTTGTAAATCCTTTAATTGGGTGAAATTGTAATGGAATGGCCTAAAGTCCTCTTACAAGGTTCACTCCTAACAGGGTGATCAAAATCCTTTAACTGGGTCACATTTAATAGTTTGTATTGTCAAATTGAGAATAACCTTAGGAATTTGGCTAGGTGGGATTGCCCTCCTTAGGGCTGGTGTAAGATTAATTTTGGTGGGGCTTCAAAGGGAAACCCAGGGACAACGGGTTTTGGTGTCATTAGAAATATGAATGGGGATAGTTTGGGTGTGATGGCCATCTCTATAGGAGAATAAATGAATCATGTGGTGGAAGCTAGTACTACTCTCTATGGTCTTAGCTATGCCAAGAGTATGAATTTGGACAAGATTTGCCTAGAGGGGGACTCCCCCAATATTAATTATTTTAATAAAATTATCAACCCTTCTTGGATAATTTATAATATTATTTGTAAGGCAATTTGTTTAATTAATTCATTTGAGACTTGTGTTATCACTCATAACTATAGAGAAACTAACCATGTTGCTGATTGGGCTGCGAATGTGGCTTGCAAAAGTGATGTAAAGCTGATTTGGAATCAAGATGATAACATCCCTTTCGAGGGATTATCCTTGATTGAGTATGATAAGGTGAGAAGTAGGAAAAAAAGTTTTATTAATGATGAATAATACAATAAGGATTAATTATGATTTGGGAAGATTTGGACTATGGAAGATTATGATTAGATTGGCAGGGACTTTTCATTCATTTTGACACGGATTGGGGCCACGTTTATTTATCATTTTCCTTTGCTTGCATATCAACACTAGGATTTTCTTTCTAAATGTTTATTATGAGATTGTGAGAATCTGCAATAGATTGAAGAAGATGGGAGAAAGGAGAAAGAGGGTCGAACCAACTAGCTGTAAGGACTGGAAAAATAAGATAGAGATTTGGGAAATTCTAGAATAGGGGAAGTTTATGGGTTTTATGGAGAAGCTTAAAGGTAGCAACCCTTTTATTACCTACCAATTCATTAAAACCTAGAAGGATGGGAGCATTTTGGTGGGTAATCAGAGAATGAAGGTTATCAAGGACATCATTGCAAAAGCTACGAGCCTTGACACAGTGGGAATCAATTTTTATAGAGACAGGAAGATTTTATATTGGGCAATGGAAGAATTTGCAAAAATGACAAAAGAGCAGAACAGATTGTTAAAATTGGCAATTCCTATTTTAATCTTGGCTCTATATCTTGCCCCTGGAGGTTTGTCATGTTTGTTATTATTGAATACTTAACTTTGGATTGTTGCTTTACTAAGTTATTCGGGTACCATTTTATATTGGTTAACCTTTTAAGCATAGGGTTAGGCTTAATCTTCCCTTCTACCTCAGTAAATCATTGGGTAATACAATATTAGCTATTTAGAATGATCCTGAGGGTGATTGTTCTTGTCATGAGGGTTTAATGGTGCTAGTTATGAACCTCCTCAAATACAAAAAAAGTGGATAGACCCCATTATAGTAAGAAAACTCTGGAATGTGAGACTAAGGGGAGAGAATATGATGAGGGCTTTGATGAGGATACTAAGGATGAGGTTGTGGATATTGAGGTTAAGAAAAGGAAAAATCTTAAGCCTAGAAGGTCATCTAGGAAGAAAAGGAAGATTAAGGAGGCTGATTCTGAAATGGATATGGATTTTGAAGAGGATTTGGAGGAGGGGAATGTGAAAAGTGGCATTGTTGATAGGGTTTCTAAAAACAAGGGTAGGAATATGGACATGGTTTCAAGCATACCTTCTAATGATGAACCTTTAGTTAAGAGGATGTAGAGAAAAGGGAAAAATGCACTTTTTCAAGGGAAGGTGGATGTTAAAGGGCTTGAGGAGACTAATTATGAAAGAGACAATGTTGGCAGGGATGAGGATGACCTTACTCATAAAAAGGTAAATGAAGACTAGGAGTTTTGGAAAGGGGTCTTTGGTAATATGGGGCTTATGAAGAAGGACATCAATAGTTTGCAGCAACAGATACATGAAATTTTGAGAGAACTTGACCAGCTCAACAAAACCACTAGAGGGGAGAAAACTCTGGGATAACATATTGATAAACTTCTAAGGTGATCGGTAATGCTGAAGGGGTTAAGAATATTATGAAACATGTTCCACCCTTGAAAGCCAAGACTACAACTTTGGATTAGATCATTAAAGATTTCCAAAAAAAGTTGGATGGTTTGGATAACATAGTGGTTAATATGGAGAAGACAATTAAGAAACTAGCTAATCAAAATTGTTCTATTCAAAAAATACTGTGGTGGACAACATTAATACTCTCCTAAATAAATTTGAACAAGGGAAAGGTCAAGGCTCCAAGGAACTAAAAGATGAATAGACCTAGCAAGCACACTAGGGCTAACTCAAAAAAGACAGAGGGTGTTGAAGCCAAAGAAATGGATGACCTAAAGGCCTCTAAAAAAAACATTAATATCCTTGCAGACTAGGCAATAGATCTATTGAAGACCCTATAGCTAGTTTTGTGCTATCTTTTTGCTTTCTTTTTTCTATCTTTTCTTACTAGTTTTTTTTTGGCTACTTGTTTTAGCTAGTTCTTCTCTTTGGTATTGATGCATAGTTCTTTTGAGTTTTTCAACTTTTGTTATCTTGCTCATATATAAAAGGTTTCAGGTCTTTTAAAATCTATTTTTACTTAATCAAAAGAGTTTGTATTGTAACATTTAATAGGGTTGGCCTTTCATAGGGCATCACTTCAAAAGAGTGAGAATTGGTAGCATGTTATTGGTGGTTTTTCCCAAATTGGGTTTCCACATAAAATCCTTGTGTCAAATTGTGTGAATGTTCTTATGTTGTTTCATGTTTACATTTTTGCAAAATTATTTTGACCTAGGACAATAACATGCAAATTTCAAGAATTGTATGATCTAATGGATATGGGTCTACTAAGAAATTTTATTTTTACATCTAGACCTCGAATAACTGATTTACCCTCCCCCCTCTCTCAGTTATTCTAAAGAATTCCAACAATTGGTTTCCACAAATATCTAATATAATAAAGATAAAGTGTGTCACAGTTATAAATCTAGAATATGTCTAAATTTCTACAAGCTTAAGTGCATAAAAATAATGCAAAGAACTTTCCTTCATGTGATAGAGTAAACCTTATATGAAAATGAAAACAATATATGATTGAACATGTGATATAAGCAATATGAATCACAAATATATAAATATAAGGATACTAGAACCAATGTCCAAACTAAGATGTAGAGTACATGCCAATTATCAATTGGCGATCTTTTAATAATCTGTGTAATCCTTTAGAAACCTCATATTGATGTTCACATGATTGAATGCTTGATGTTTCTTGATGTACCATTGATTAAAAAATCATTACTTCTTGGGATGTGATCAAATTGAGGCTTCAAACTAAAAATCTATTTTACCTTACCAAAATGAAGGGTGAGGTTTCTCTTATACCAAATCAAAATATAAAATTTAGAGATTTGATCATATATCCTAAATCACTAGGACAATGCCCCAATCTTAATTTTAGCGCTATCCTTGCAAAACACAATACTCTATGTGTTATGTTCCAAGAAACACAACAACCTAAGCATTATTTTATGCCAAATTAGAGCCCAAATTAGGATCAAGGGTCTCGATTGATTAGGAGATGACAAATTACATGGCACAACTAATTTTGAGGCTAGGATAGAACATGAAGGCCACATAAGTCAACTTAGGGCCTAGGTGATGTTTTTTTTTATTTGGAGAGATAATAGAGGATGATACATATGAATAAGGTATAAGATATTGATTTATCAAATAAAATGAAAGTGATATATGAAGCATATTTAAATTTATATATTTATTAAGTGCAACTTGAAGTCCTATTATGCATGCTAGAGTAAAAATACAATGAGGTAGGTGCTAGAAAATCATGAAATTATATATCAATTAGGTGCTTATATTTTACAACATCATATATATCCCCCATTTTATTAGTATATTTCACTATGTGTATATGCAAGCTAATGTACACACATAATTAATTGTAAAAGGATACTCCAAAGTTGATGGATGAAAATCCCAATCCTGTAATACTTGTAACAAAATGTTATGAACCTCATTACACAAAACAAATTTGTCATTTAAAAACCAAGAACTACCTAAGAATTAATAATAATGATGATATTTTCAAGTAGTATATTCCTCTATGTTTCATCTTTCTAATCAGGAGAGTGAAACAGAGTATCATGTTTCCCTCAAAAACTTATAAACACAAATTCATTGCCAAATTATATCAATATGGCTCAAGATAGACTCAAAACATCATATAGAATATTTGGATGGATAGGAAAATACATTACAATTTTAGTGCAACAAACAGTGTGGGAATTATACCTCTTTAGATAAAAAAATATGAATGATTTAGTAAGAAGTGCATTAAAGAAAGAAAATAAAAAATATTAAAATTAGATTATACAAAATACCGATTAAAAAGTATTTACCTTTACTATTCAAGGTGTCACTTTTATATTTTGAATTTTCTTGGTTTTGAAGAGGTAAAGAAGATATTGAAAAAGAAGTCAATTATTTTCATGAGGATTGAGAGCCCGATGAAGGTAGTTGGGGATGAGATGTCATTGGATGGAGTAGGTCACTTTATCATTTTTTGTTATTTTAGACTTTATTTTTTTTTATTATTGTCCACCCAAAAAATGCACAGTGTCATGTACCCTCTCAAGAATTACATACTTTAGTAGGTAATTTGTACCTTTTTAGGCATTTTGTACCAAGGGAACACAACAAATAGAATTTAAAGTAGTATCTTATGATACATATATTGTGTATTGATGTTGATTATGTGTCTTATAATTATAGGATCATCTTGAGATGTGAGTAAACATGGGTGGTAACTTCATGATGCAATATTGATAGGACTCATGGAGCACTATGATGGGATATATCCACATTTCATCTTCCCACAAGGAAGATGATTGTTATACTAGAATTCATGTACCATATTATGAAATTTCTTATCCAAGGTGTTGGTGTTTGAAACTACTGAACAACAAAATGTTCAATACCAACATGGTAATACTCATACAACCTAGGGAATAGCCAATTCCTATTAGCAATTATATGTGCAAATCATTTGGACCCAACTTCAACAAAACCAAGGATGGTTTCCTACTCTTTAGGTTCTACAAAACCAAGGTGGGTATACCTAGGGATAATTCACTACGATATTGCTGAATGAAATTTAATTTAGTTTCATTTTGATTCTCATCTTCTGTCCCTATCGCATATGCAATTTATCCATTTGTTGATAATCTCTAATTCATATATATCCCTTTTAAGTAGATTTGGTCACAATTCTCCTTGAGTTTATAAAAAATCCTTGGTAATATTAGCTACCTATAACTCAAAAATAATGTATAAATGAGTGCTGACCAGCAATACAACCTTGACTAAAAATGATTTTGATTTTGAAATTGATTTATCATGCAGAAGTAAGATTTACTCTCAACTATCAATGGTTTATATGACCAACACCTTATCCATTGGGAAAAACTTACTATTGGTGGGAGATCTAATTCAAACAACATGTGAATGAATTTATCAACAACAATCACCCATTCCCATTCTTATAAAATATCCTTTCCATAAACTCATGAATTCTATTAATCTATTGAAGAATTTATATAATTCATTGAATTAAAAGCAGCAATAAATCCAATACACAATCAATCCAGATTGCATTCAACCATATGAACTTTATTCAAATGACCTCAAAATAAACAAGTTCATAAAATGGAGATAGGAAGTGATGACACAGAAACGATGGTGCAAATACCCCTTTGTATTATCTTATTGAAATGAGTAATATAGTAACCAATAGAATTTCAACAAAGCCTAGAAAATTCAACTGATTATGTCATATATCTTTGAGAAAAGTACACTTGAAAGTATCTAAACTAATACATGAAATAGGACCAATTGTACTATTTCTTGAGAACTCCCAAAAATACATTAGAATTGAAACCCTCACATTGCCTTGAAAACTCTTTTATATAGGCATGAGTTGCAAAAAGAAAAGGACAAATGTGATTGACAGGTGTCCTTAAAAAAATTCTTACATACACCTATCACAAAAAGACAAAACTATGAATAACAGAAAGACTGATACATCAAATTTTTTTTTGTGGGTCCTTTTCTGTTACTCCACTTGGAAAGACAAAGGTACTATGATCAGATTCTTTGATCATTCTGATTCCTCAGAGTAAGTAGCCATCAAGCTTGAAAGTGATGAGTCATCTCCAGTTACCTGCAAATTTACCTTAACCTAAGGATTCTCCTTGGCTTTATCATTAACTGTAAGGGTGACTTTTACTTTTGCACCTCCTTCCTCATCATTTTCTAACTCATCACCTTCTATCATCTACTCTATAGATATTCATTTATCTTTCTATTCATTATAAGAAATGTCATCTGGCCAATGAAAATTCAAGACCTCCCTGTGTATAGTTATTAAAGAATTTGCAACTGGCTCTATATCAACAAGATCTTTCTTGATAGTATTATAGAATAATTATACCTTTACTAGCTCCTCAGTAGTCATTGCCCATAACAAATGACTAGTTTCATTAATGATTTTATTCATTCTTTCACAAAAAAACTCATCCAATTCCCTCTTCCACTCTTCCTTTTCCTTCACTTTATCGACAATATTTAAAGCACAAGGAAATAAATCAAAATTTTCACCACAATACTTAGAAAAATAAATAATTAATCTTTTTTGAAAAGAATTTTGTTTATCATCAAAACCTTGCAACTTATTTAATAGATCAAAGATCTTTTCAATTTGATGACAAGACAACTGGATGATAGATATGCACATTGTGGTAATATCATTATTCCTTTCTATCCATTTTTGCACAAGGGGTCTGAATTTATCCTCATTTCTCTTCAATTCATCCCTAATAGCTACAAGTCTTGTTAATAGGTCAAAAAATGATGGCCAATCAATTCTATCTACTAGATACATTATACCCTACCTCAACTTTTCTTCATATTGATTGTTAAGTTCTACATGCAATGCATATAACTTATTCTTCTCCTCTTCAAAATCCTCTACAGTATAGAATTGAGGCCTTTCTAGGGTATCTGGTATTTCAATAATTGGGGTTGATTTGAAGGGTTCAACAGGTGGCCATGGGGGGTATGCAATCCTGGGTTTATTGGATTCTTCCACTTTTCTTTTCCCAAGTATTTTCTCCATTTGAGTTACTTGGTTCTCTAGTGATTGGATTTGCATGCCCCTCTCCTCATATGCTTTTAAAACTTCTTCAAATATAGCATTGAGTTGTGCAGACTTATCTTCCTCTTGGAAAAACACCACACTACCCAATTTTAACATCTCTGATGCCATCCCAATTATTTTCTTGCTACCAACCTCACCAGCCCTAAACACTGTTAATGCACCAGTATGCTCTATAGTAGAAATTTCCTGCATTCTGGTCTTATCCATTTTCTTAATAGACCAAATAACAAGGGCTTGGTGGTCATCACTAAACTTGACTCCTCTATGAGCCTATAACACTTCTTCTTTAGTCTTAAATTGGACATCCTTTTGTTTCCTGACTGAATAAAAAACCATGGCATTCACTATGTCCCATTCTAGTAAAATGAAGACTCCTGAATGTCTTACTACTTGCCTTCTGGCCTCAGGTGTAAATTGAGCAAAATCATTCAAAAATTTAGACTTCATCTTTTCTTTTATAACAGAGTCTGGTTTATCTGGTTGCTTTGCCTTTATCTTTTCACAAGTCTTTTCAAAATTGCCTATGTTTAACCTCCACAAAAACTGTGCACTTTACAAAATTTTCATCATAAATAAACCTCTTAGAGGCTTGGGCAACTATAGGATCTATTTCCTTACCTTGGTAATCTGCGACAGTGAGATCGAGGGAAGGTGCAGGAGGTTCTTGTGGTTCTCCAATCTCGAAATTAGTGGAAGTAACAATTACATCCCCCTCTCCACCAATTTGTCTAAGTTGTTCCCTCAAAGATGCTTCATCATCTATCTAGATTGGGGATTGGCTTGGGGAATACTATTCTGCTTGAGAAGAAGAAGACACTTGCTCTAATTTTTGTCTCTTTGGAGCACTGGCTATAGATGGACTTTCTGGCCTTGGTCTTTGCTGAAGGGGAGCTTGTTGCACATTTTGAACCATTACATAACCTACCCTTTTCTACAAAGTGTATTGACTAGGAGCACCTACATTTCTATTGTTTATCCTCCTTTGCACCTCTACAACCCTATCTAGATAAGTCTTGACATATATGGCCTTCTTCTCATTCATAGTTTGGATTATCATAGCAAAATTATTCATTAATGCTTGCATCTTGGCTCCCCAATATTTTTTATCTTTTAATGGGTCATAGTTGGAGTCAAAAGCATTAATGAATTCTAAAGTCTTACTGAATACTATCCATTTCTCATTTCACAATTCTTGCTCTTGTAAAGAATTTTTTTTTTCTAATAACATCCTCATGATAGTATACCTAGTGCACTAGGCGGGCAACCTTTATCCTCTCTCTCAAGAGGTCATAGAATCCTTTAGGGTCAATGAATCTGGCATGAGATTCTGCCATGTTGTATCTATCTAGGAACAAGTTGAGATGTTTCCACCCTTTCCTCACAAAAATGAAATCATGCACTACAGTAACAACTGGAAAAAAGTTACCCTTCTTAGGAAAATTCCTCTCATCGATTGTGCCTATCTACCATAAGAACTTTGCTATCCCTATTTTTAAAGACACATGAAAAGGTAACGCATGAGGCTTGCCCAAGAAGCCATATACTCTTATTATTGTTGAGACATTATAAGGGATTATATCCCCCCAATTATGACTGACCACTAGCCCTTTTGCATGGTCCTTAGGTTTGACCATCTCTAACAGTGCTTGTGGAATTCTAGGGTCATCCCCTCTCAAAAGAAATCTAAGATTTGATGCAAAGTATCTATCAAACCTAACAAAAATGGCATCTCTAGCCTCTGATGTCATATCCACACTCCATAATTAAACTGGATGCCTCTCTCCATCCTTGGTTATTTCTAGCTCCATATCCTTGGAAAAGAAAGTATATCCCTTGTACAAGAATATATACATAAGCAACGAATACCAACAGAAAGGTTTGTTTACTTTTCCTTGGGCTATCCCCACTAAATCATTGTGAATTTCTTGTGCTAGAAAAGTACCAAAGTCAAGAATAGTGCTCATCCCAAATTGAAGAGTTTGAGCCATAATGAAAATAATAGAGCCTGGGATATGCTCTGCTTCATCCATTCCAAAGATCTTGCATTGAGAAAAATATAATGCTTGAGCCCTTAGATTAAAATGTCTTCTCATTAATGGCTTGGGTGTGCTGACAGTGATTACAAACAATGTGCCCACCTTGGTAGCATTCTCTTGCAATGGCCCTATTCTCAAGTATATCCTTTGGGAATCATACCTTGCTTAGAGGTCACCCATGTCATTTTTTTCATGGACAACATAGTTAGGGTTTAAGTTGAAAACCTCTCTAATTAGCTTAGGGAAAACTCTAAAAAGATTTACCCCAGCATGGTTCTTAACCCAATTTGTAATAGGGTCATACTTTTTAGCTAAGTCAATCAACAAATCACTATCAAAGAAAATAGTAGGGACTATTAATTTTCCAATATCAAATTTCCAAATATTGCTCATGGGGGTATCTAAATTCTTTTTTGAGAACCATTTTCTGAACAATTCTAGGCCTCCCATAGATACCTGAGCATCTCTTATCCAATTTTCTTTGTCATAGAAACCCTCCACTATAATTTCCCTAAAGTCTTTTGGAATGAGATCCCTCCCCTTAGTTATTTCATGTACAGATAAAGGGAATTGTTCAAGAAAATCATCGTGTACAGAACATTTCAGATAATCCATTTGTCCTGTGAATTATTTTCAGGAAGGCATTTTGAATAAACCCTAGAAATTGTATAACAATAGATACTTGATTTCGAGAAGTCACAGAGTACTTACTCACTAAAATTTGCACTTTTGCACTATATGATTTCCGTTGCAACTCACTGGATTGCTGGATAAAATTTTTGTGCCCTGGCTCTGAAAATTTTGTATGCTCTAATATTCTTTTTGTGCTTTGGTGGTTCATTAATGGTGAAATCGTGAGTTTTATTCATGCATTGAAATTACACGAATGAGCTCCGCACCATATTTACTCTCAATAACCGTTACCTCCAAATTGCACCCAAATTTTAAATCTTATTCGTAGATTTCACTAGATCGGATGGTTTTAATTCAGAAAGAAACAAGCTTTATGGTTTTAAAAATGTGGCCACATGTCACATTACCACTTACCCACATTCCTTATCCTTAAATTTCTTGCACCTTAAAATTGCGGGTAAGCGCTATCCATTGATCAAGGCAAGATCAACAATCACACAAGTTTATAATTGAACAAAGCCCAATTAGCTACACTGACCAATAGGACATCTTTATGTGAGTTTGTATCTCCTAACAACCTCCATGCAAGCAAGCCCCATATCATCTTCTGAGAGAATGAGTACTTGATGCCATTCTTTCCACGTGTCAAGCTAGCGCATCCCCGCTTTCCTTATTGGACGAGCATCTTCAAACTATGGGCTTGTGCTAGTCGTTGATCTTGGAAAGATCAACGGTGACACTACTCAAATCCTATGAACCTTTTGAGATGGGGATAGTGACATCACCATAGACATGTGTCCACATGATGCATACCTACTTTTCTTAAAATTCCTTCAAGTTCCTAATGCGGGCATGCACTCTTCATTGATCAAGGCAAGATCAATGATGTGAAAAGATTTGCACTTTATGGTTGCATCATCCACTTAGGCCAATTAAATGACTCTTCTCAAACCTCATCCTCTGACCAACCTGACTACTGCATTAATTGCTATAAATTCCATGTCTATAGCATAAGTACTTCTAGCTAAGCACATGTGGCATATAGCAAGGCATGACTCAACATTCTCCCCTAGTCTTGGCCCCACTGTGACATGTAGCATAAAGGCGCATACTTGCATTTCTTATTTCTTGAGAAATTTTTTAATGTAGGCTTGTGCCAACCCTCGATCTTTGAAGGATCTAAGGTTGATAGAAATTCCATCCTATTTGGCTAAGAAACCTCTTCATGGGCACAACTGGCAGTACATACCAGAAATCACTTTACAGCTTGGCACACTGCATCACACACTAGAGATTCTTGACCCCACCTTGCTACATGTTGAAAAACCAGTTGTCTGCTTTATTTATCTCTCGTGCAACTTAAAAATGTGGGCATGCACTGGCCACTGATTTCACATAGATCAATAGTCATAAAATCATGCATCTTAAGACACCACGTCAGCCAGACTGATGAATAAAATACTAAACTCTAGTCCAACTCACTTGACAACTACCACAAAAGATACTTCAATTTCACCTTGCAGAAAGGACGGGCCCATGTTGTCAGACTGTGCTACGTGTCCAATTTGCACTTCCCTGCATTTCTTATTTCTCGAGCCTCTTCTTATTTTGGGAAAGTGCTAGCCCTTGATTTAAATGAGATCAATGGTCAATGAATCCTTGTGATAGAGAGATACTTCTATTAATAGATCAACCAATGACATCGTAGGAGTTCCAAAATGTGCATGAAAGGTACTGACAAGTTTACAAAAAGGTTATAAAAAATTATGACAAATCACAATCCTTGTAGCGCACTGAGACTTTAAAAAGGCAAGGGATACGTGGCATCAAAATGCATGCCCACATTATTTAAAAACCTTGGATCGCAACATTGCAGGAAAGTGCTAGCCCTTGATTTGAACAAGATCAATGGTCACACAAAATTTGTATCACATAGGATATTTCTCAATAAAATAATTGAGCAAATTGCAAGCAAAGCACGACCAATAAAGGTTTAAATAAGATTTTTAATGAAGTCATGCTTGCATGAGCCCAACCTTAGGGTAGATGTAATATGCCTTAAAATCATTTTTGAAATCTTACTTTCGAGGGTTTTTAAAACTAGAGTAAAATAAGATTAAGCATTAGGGTTTTTACACTTAGGGTTTTTCAACTGATTGCTCTAATGAAAAACCTTGAGAATTTGATAGAATACCAACAACATAGAGACCAAGACATGAACTAGGGCAACCTAAGAATTTGAAAAATACAAGGAACAAACCCTAATCTGCATGATACAATGCCTTATAAGATTTTTCACTAAAATTTCAAAAATTCTTTGTACTGTGAAAAATAAAACCAACACAAGGGAGGATAAGTCATATCATGGTTAGAGGAAGAAATTGAGAAGGAAAAAATTTTCTATTTAGGAAGAGAAATTCCACATGATCGATCTTATCATATACTACTCGATTCACTCTTATATACTTCTGTGAATGTGTTGTTGACTAGAAAGATTATGTTATACAGTTAGAGTAGTGGTGACATAATATTATAGGGGTGGCACATCCTTAGTGTTTCTTACCATTTTTTTTGATTAGATAAATAGGTTTTACAGGGACCCTAAAACCCAAGAGTTAAAACATTAGCAAGGCTGAAAATAAGCGAGAAAAGCCCAACCAAAAGAGTTCAAGTTCAAAGGCTGATAATAAGCACAAGGCCCAGCCGAAAAAAAAAGAGCATAAAAAAGACCAAGAATAGAAACAACAAGAACCAAAAAAGGAAAAATCCCTAACAAAAAGCCAAAAAAAGGCACAGATAAAAATAAAAGAAAATGCAGTGGATTAGTCCTCATTCTTTCTCTCCAGCTCTTGCATGACTTGAGCAACCTCATAGGCCATCTGGTTCTCCTTAGCCTCCTACTGGTGCACCCTTTGATCCTCCTAGTCTTGACCATTGTTGATGTTGTCCTTTGCAGGGTTGACCACCAATCTGGCTTTTTCCCTGTCTTTTCCTTCCTCATCTTCCTTCATAACTCTGTCTTTGATCTAGCCAGTTAAAGATATGATGTTTTTGTAAATGGAGCTTAGCAGCGAAATCATTTGGTTTGAGAGATTTTGATTGTAGATCTCAAGGTTGTTAATCCTTCTCTTTGCCAGACTGAGCCTCTCGCCATGGCTGTCTCTATTATCAGAATCCGCTCCATTCCTATTTTCCTCCATATGACCCACCTACTCTTTGACCTCCTCCAACTCAAGGAAAAGCCACTTGATTGATATGAAGTTATCAATCATACTATTGCAAGAATTGTTCAAGAGGTTCATCCCAGTTTCCCTTGCTTTATCTAAAATAGCCACAATTGCTGGGTCTATGAGTTCTTCAAGCCGCGACCCTTCTTGGTTTTCCACGAGGACCTGCAGGTTCATGGCCTCTCTAAAAATACCCATTTTTGAGATCCTAACATTAAAGTTTTTCCAAGCTTTCCTCCCATCTTTAACCTGCACCTCCCCTCCCTTGGTCTTAGAATCCATTTTTTTCTCCTCAAGTTGGGCTTGAATATGGATAGGAGAAAGAGGCAACGAAGACATATCTAGTTCTTGCTGCATTCTCTCATCCTCCAGACCCTCCCTCTTGCATTTCTTCCCTCCCCGATCTTCCTTATTATCCTCCTGCATCTCCTTTTCCTCCTCTTTCATCTCCACATCCTCCTCATCATTGTTGTCAAACTTCTCATCCTTTACAGGTTGCTTCTATCCATGAACCCTAGGGCTTTTTCTTTTAGGGGTTATGGAAGAAATAAAATTCTTGACCTGATGGGTGACTTTTTTACCAGGGGAAGGAATCCTGCCTTCCTCAGAGCTTAAGCTCTGAATATCATCTGAGTCTGAAGAGAAGCTGGAACTTCTAGAGGTCACATTCTCAGTTTGAGGGGAGGCATTTCTTATTGTATGAGCCTTAAGGTGCTAAAAAAAAAGCAGCAAGAGCCCCTCATGCAGAGCAGGGTTATCAGTGGGCTTCTTTTTGAAGCTATCCACCGCCTTGCTCATGGAAGTTAATAAGTAAAAAGGAAAAGAAATTTTACAGCTGTGCCAAAAATGATTCAAAAGAACAAAGTGGTGGGTATGAGCCCGATCAAACCTAGGATCCAGAGTAATATAATCGATTAAAACTCTCTAAACATACCTCCACAGTTTCTTCATGGTATTAGGAACATAGTATGTGTCAATCTTCTTCAGGGCTTTTAGTTCCTCTGCATCCTTCACAAAATCCTGCACAGTGTTAGCTGAGAGCTTCTGATCCCTGAAGAACTTAAAACCCTCAATCAAGATTTCAAAAATAGTCGATATCACCTCCTCAGTGATCATGAAAGAAACCCCATTCACCTTAACTCTGCCATCCTTCCATGATCCAACCATACTGTTGGTCACCTCCTGATCAAATCCATGCAATTTCATACTATATCTAGTAATCCTGCCCTGATCTAGCTGCTCCCAAACTTTTTCTCTGCTCCTCCATTTCTCTATTTCACCCACTAGCTCCTTTCTACACCTTTTGCCTACCATATCTACACTCTGTACACCCTCAATTCTCATATGCACCTCGCACTATAACTGATAGGAACGTCTGTGTATGAGCAGAATGCAGAAAGAATTAACTTTTCTGTTGCTCCTATTGCAACTGCAAAAAAAGACCCACAAAGTGTGTCGAATAGTCTGTAATAAATTACAACAATTACGATTTCCCATGCTACCTTTTTGGGAAGTACCCTTTCCCCTTAATCCATTCATACTCATAATTACACATTGATCTTCTTCGTACTTCCTTGGATCTTATCTAGTTCGATCATGCTTTTGACATCCATTGGCAAACTATTTCTGGGATGCCATGTCATTATTTGGTTTGTGTCAACCCTTATATTAGCAAACTTGTCAGCTGTCAGGTTAGCTTCTTGAAACATATGAGTGACGTGGACTCTACTGAATTTGGAAAGAGTCTCACATGTCTCATCAATAAGATTTGCAATTGACCATGATGGCTGAGAGTTTCCTTTAATACATTTTATAATGTTGTTCAAATCCCCTTCAAGCCAAAGATTAGTAACTTCGATTTCAAAAGCTAGTTTGACAACATTACATGCAGCATTCACTTCCGTAAAGTGGTTGGTTTGAAATCCCAGTGGGAGGGAAAAAGCTACAATACCATCACCATTTTCATTCCTTATTATGCCTTTACTTCCCAAGGAACTAGGATTTCCCTTGGGAGCTCCATTGAAGTTGGCTTTATGCCATCCTTCTGGGGGGAGAAGCCATTTGGTTTCCTATCTTTTTGTCTTTCTGTCTTTTGCCTTCTCTTTTTTTTTGCCACCTAATTCTATATCTCCCCCTTTCCTCACTAAATAGTTTTCCTTAATGTTATCAAATATTTTCTTCCCTATCACTATAGTCGGCTACTCTTTATCTCTGAAGATTCTATTATTTCTCTCCTTCCAAATGCTCCAACAAAAATGAGGTAGGATCCAAGAACTTAATTCCTAAAGATCAGACATATTGAACATGCATTTCCATTGACAGAAGAGATCTAGAAGGTTAAAAGGCACACACTAGCTAAAGCCCAAGTCATGGGTGAGGAAAACCCAAACCTCCTTGGAGAAGGAGAAATGAATGAAAAAATGATTGTTGGTCTCTGTCTGATCTTTACATAACACACATCTGCTGGGCATAATATGACCTCTTTTAATGAGGCTATCCTGGGTGAGGATTTTGTCCTATAGAGCCAGCCAATAGAACATATTAATTTTTGGAGTGAGGCTAGGGAGCCAAGCCCTCAACCAAGGAGCAACCTCAATTAATCTCCAAAGGGCCGAATACCTAGAGGCAATAGTATATAGTCCATTGGCATTATCTCCCCAGACCAATTCATCCCTGTTGTTATTTAGGGCCATAGAGTTTAGCATTATCATAATAGGATTAAGATCTTCAGAGATGACGGAAAGGTCTATCCATCCCTGGTCGTTCCTATAGTTACTAACTTTCTGCCCAAAATGGTTGATGCAGTCATTCACCCAGACCTCATAGCTAGGGTTGTTCATAAGAGGGCCCTGAATAAGCCAGCTATCAGACTAGAACTGGATATCCTCCCCATTTCCCAATTTTCAAGATACCCTAGAATTTGCCAGGTCCCTGGCTTTTAAAAACTATTCCAAATAGTAGACCCTCTTGGGATATCTTCACTGAAGAGGGTAAACTATTTAGAGGGCCTCTTTATGTACTTGTTTACCAAAATGTCTCTCCATTCCCCTGTGCTGTTGAAGATATGCCATATTTTCTTAGCCAAAAGAGCCTTGTTGAGGTGAGTTAGCTTCTTGATGCCAAGACCTCCATTTTTCTTTGGGAGGTAGACTTTTTCCCAAGCAACTAAGGGATACCTTTTATTCCTTTCAGCACCCATCCATAAGAAGTCTCTCTGAATTTTTTCCATCCTCTCAGCAAATTTCATAGGGATCACAAAAAGGCTCAAAGCATAAACATGCAAGTTTTGAAGGGTGGAATTAACCGGTTGGCATTTTCTAGCTTAGCTTAGAGAGGCCCCTTTCCAACCAACTAGCTTCTTAATAAATCTATCCATAATGCCATTCCAAAAAGAATTAGGAGGATTCATGCCCAAAGGGAGTCCAAGATAGGTAGAGGGAAGATTCCCCACACTACATCCCAAAATTTTGGAGATTTTCTTCTGTCTGTCCTTAGGAGTGTTGATAAAGAAAATAGAACTCTTATCCCAGTTGATGAGCTGTCCTAACCCTCTGGAGTAGGTATCCAAGATGTTCTTCATTGCCTTTACCTCCTTAACAGAAGCCTCCCCTCCCATTATAGTATCATCAAAAAATTGTTGACGCGTAAAAGGGGCACTTTTAGAAGAAGGTTTAATACCTTTGAATCTCCCTTCCTTCTTATTCTTCTCAATAAGTTTGCCTATGCATTTTGACAAGATTATGAAGAGAATAGGCGAAAGAGGATCCCCCTGACGAAGACCATGAGAAGGTTTGAAAAAACTAGAGGGGGATCCATTAACTAAAATAGCAAGTGAAGAAGTAGTTACCAGCTGAGAAATTAGCTTACATGTTTTATCATCAAACCCAAAAGCCTTAAGCACCATATCCAAGAAAGACCAGTCAACTCAGTCATAGGATTTTGATAGTTCTAGTTTAAGTAACATTCCTTCCCTTTTTCTAGCTTCCATAGAGTGAATCACTTCATGCACCGTCATTATCGAGTCTAAAATTTGTCTACCTGGGACAAAACTAGTTTGCTACTGAGATATTATCAAAGGGAGGAGCTTGAGAAACTTGGAAGTAAGTACCTTCAAAATGATCTTGTAAAAAGAATTACATAGGCTAATTGGTCTAAACTTTTCCAAGGAATTGGCTCCAGGAACTTTAGGAATGAGAACTAAAAAAGTAGAGTTAATCTCCTTTAGAATGCTTCTGGCCCCAAAGAATTCCTGAACAACCTTCACCACATCCTTCATCAAAACTGGCTAAAACAATTGGAAAAAGAAAGTAGGGAAACCATCAGGGCCAGGAGATTTATCAGCCGACAGAGAGAAGAGAGCTTCTCTAACTTCCAAATTAGAGGGAATGGCCTGAAGAAGTTTATTATGGTGAGGATGGATGATCTGAGGGATGCAAGAAACAATGTCATCCTAATCCACTTTGGATAGCATAGGATCCCAAGACAACAGGGAGGAGAAGAAAGAAACAACTTCAATTGAGATTTCATCATCCTTGGTCAACATACCCTATCCTTTCTTTAAACCTCTAATTCTATTATTAGCTCAATGTTTTAGAGTAGTAAGATGAAAAAAATTTGTATTTTGGTCTCCCTCTTTGAGCTAGTTAACCCTTGATCTTTGTCTTTAGAACTTCTCCTCTTTACTGATAATATTATGTAATTCTGAAAGGATAGACAACTCAGCCTCTCTGTTTAACTCGTCATACCCATCCTCTTGAATAAAGGCTTGGATAGAAGAAATATTGTTAGATAGGACTTCCTTCTCAAAGAATATGTGGCCAAAATTAGGCTTGTTCCAAGATTTAACCATTCTTTTAATGTTGCTAAGTTTTCTAGCAACCTTGTACATAGCTGTGCCTTCCACTTCAATACTCCATCAGAGCTTAATCTTGTCTAAAAGATCACGGTGGTAGGTCCACATTTTTTCAAAACAAAAAGGGGAAGCCTTTTGGGGCATATAGGAACAACCAAAAGGGAAATAGGGGAGTGGTCAAAACCCACTCTGGGAAAAAGAACTAATTTGCAAGAGGAAGACTATAGCCAATTGGGAGCGATAAGAGCTAAGTTTCTTACCTATGTTATTTGGAAGATGCAAAAATAATGTACAATCCTTTCTTTGGTGGGGGGATTATATTTTCTCATTTGTATTATGAGTTAGGAAAAAATGTATGCTTTCAACAAAAGATCTTAATCACATGCACATTGTAACAAGTGTCGATGTTTGAGCCTATTTCCTTTATGTAACCTATTAGATGACTTATCAAGACAAAGCTAATAATTCCAAAGCTTTCAATTGTACACTAAGTAATGCATTATAGTGGGGAAGATGATCATTGACTAGTTGTATCCAATTGATAGTAGTTAGAGACCATGTCATCAAATGGTATTATGAATAGATATAATAGAAATGATGAAATGCATGTAAGGGGGATTAATTTCTAGAGGGTTTTCAAAATAATATTATGGTTCTTTTTTATTTAGATAGGATGAGAAAACAATTTGGTTTCCTATAGGGTAGGTTGAGAGAGGTCCTAATATATAGACATGGGAAGTGATGTGGTGATATTAAGGATACTGATTTAGCAACAAATAAGGGATGTGATCTAGATATTTTATATGACATTAAGGAGACAAGCACACTTAAAGAGTACACAAGACTATTAGGATTAACCACAAAAATACATAACAATTACATGCACATATAACCAATATCAAAAAATAATAAATTGCATAGAAGAGAATGCAATACACAAATATTTAACGTGGTTCACCCAATCCTGAGCTACATCCACCAACAACAAGTCAAATATTATTATTATCTAGTGATTACAATCCCACTGAAGCTATGACCTCATCATAATAATCCCACTGGACCCTAACCTAGTCCAAATCTCTGCATTGAAGTGCAAGGGATCATCGGGCCAAAATGTGGATGAGCTCCAGTGCTAACTTTCCTTCCAACTCCACTGACAATGCATCCCAATCTATGATGTGAGACTCATCATAAATATACTTTGACAATAAAAAAACATGAAATACATCATGGATGAGTGGTAGGCTAGGTGACAAGGCTATATGATAAGAAACTAGTCCTATCTGCTCCAAAATCTTGCAACATCCAACAAAACAAGGTGCTAACTTAGAGCCCTTTTCATAATGGAACAAAATCTTGTGTGGTTGCACTCTTAAGAAGACTCTGTCTCCAACTATATACTCTCTATCAACCCTCTTTGCATTTGCATATTTCTTTTATCTATCTTAAGCCTCTCTAAGGTATTGCTTGATTGGCAACACATATTGCTCCATATCCCTGATTAACTGTGGTCCAATAGACACCCTATTATCGATCCTATCCCAACTCAGTGGTGTTTTGCAAGGTCTACCATACAAGACCTAATAGGGTGGAAGTCCTATGGATGAATGATGTCAATTATTATAGGAAAACTTGATAATATGTAGGTATTCCTCCCACTTAACTTGATGATCCATCACATATATTTGTAACATATCCTCCAATACCTGATTAACCCTCTCTGTCTGCCCATCTTTCTAAGGGTGATATGTTGTACTAAAATTCAACCTAGTTTCCAACGATTTTTTTAACTCTCTCCAAAAGGTTGATGTAAATAAGAAATCTCTATATGAGATGATCTTACAAGGAATTCCATGAAGCCTAACAATGTCTCACAAGAGCACCTATGCAATTGCTGGCACTGCGAAGGTGGTACAAATGGACAAGAAGTGAGAAACTTTGGTCAACATGTCAACTATTACCATGATAGCATCATGAAAATGGGAAGACATTAGGAGACCAAAAATGAAGTCCATGGAGATGGTATCCCACTTCCACTTAGGTATCTCATGTGGCTACAAGAGTCCACCTAGATGTTTGTATTTTTCCTTCACCCTTTAAAACTCTAAGCATTTGAAAACAATATTGGTAATCTATAATCTCATGCCTGAACAATGATATAATTATCTCAAATCATCATGTAACTTCTTCAATCCAAGATGTGCTGCATAGGGTGCCCTATGAGTCTTTAGAACAATAAACTCATGCACATCACTATTGGAGGGTACATAGATGCACCCCTTGTGGCTTAATAGCCCATCAAACTTCAATGAATAATCAAAAAATCTTCCCTCAAGGGGTCTTTGAGAAAATACTAATTGATAAACTTCTACATAAAATCCATCCTCTGGAAAAAGGTGTAAAATGCATTCCCTCAAGTCTGTACTTGTGGTCATAGATGAAAGCTCATATCGCCTCATACTCAAGGCATCTACAACTACATTCTCCTTCCCCTTGATATAATGTACATCAAAGTCATACTCACATCAAAACTCCACCACCTCTATTGTCTAACATTAAGGTTTGGCTACATGAATATATACTTTAAGCTTTGAAGATCTAAGTGAAGTTAGAAGTAGTCGTTTAGAAGAAAGTGTTACCATCTCACTAAGGCATGAAGCATTGTTGCAAGCTCTAGGTCATGAGTAGGGTAATTGATTTCATGAGTCTTTAACTTCCTAAACATGTAAGCAATAGCTTGAGCATTCTACATAAGGAATGCTCCTATCCCATCCAATGAAGCATCTGTGCATAGCACAAAATTTGATGTAGGATCTGGCACTGCTAAGATTAGTGCACTAGTGCTCTCTCACACTTCTTTGTCCACTCAAACTTCTTTCCTTTTCTCTGAATGGACATGATGGGATGTGCTACCCTAGAGAATCCTACCACAAATCACCTGTAATATCCTGCTAGTCCCATGAAACTCCTAGCCTTTGTGACACTGGTGGGTGTTGGCCAATCCATGATGGCTCTAATCTTGGATTGGTCTATTGAGATCCCATCTCCTGATATAACATGTCCCAAGTAATGCACTTCATGCCTAAAGAAAGCACACTTCAACAAGTTTCCATATAACTAATTCCCTCTCAACTGCTACAAAATCTTTCTTAGGTGCTCCTCATGCTCCTTCTCATCATGAGAGTACATTAGTATGTCATTAAGGAACACCACTACAAAATTATCCAAGAATGTATATAATATTTCATTCATAAGGCTTATGAATACAACTAGCACATTTGTGAGCCCCAATGTTACCACAATGAACTCATAATGGCCATACCTCATATAGAATGTAGTTTATGAATGTCACTCTCCATAATTCATAACTAATGGTACCCCAAGTTTAGATCTATCTTTGAGAATACTCGAGCACCCTGCAGCTAATCAAATAAGTCATAGATCCTGGGAAGTGGGTATTGGTTCTTGATAGTTACTTTATTCAACTACCAATAATTAATGCACAATCTAAGTGAGCCATTCTTCTTCTTCACAAAGATCACTAGTGCTCCCCAAGGTGACACACTAGGATGAATGTATCCTTTATCCAAGAGTTCTTGTAACTAAATCTTGAGCTTGCTAAGTTCATGTGTAGTCATCATGTAAGGTGCTCTAGGTATAGGATCAACTCTTGGCACAAGGTTTATGTGGAAGTCAACTTCCCTACGTGGCGGTATACTAGGAAGCTCTAACAGAAAGGCATCTGCAAATTCCAATAAGATAGGAATATCATTGAGAGAAGGCTCCCTCTCTCTACATCCTCCTCTCTATCACTAATGGTGATGAAAAATAGTTGAAAACCATTCATATACACCATTTAAGCTACATAGCAGAAATTATACAAAGAGATACAAGTCTTTGCACTCCTAATATCACCATCAAAATACCATGGTCATCTACACAATCAATCCTTTTCTATCAAAAATCCATCTTTGTGTTGTGGGAATATAGCCAATCCATGCCAAGGACTGCATAGTAGAAACCTAATGGGGTAATTCCTAGGTCAAACAATGTGATCATGTCCCCAATCTAAATTTGGAAACCATAGACCAAGGAATTAATTGATGCTCTGGGTCATAAGGCTAACTCAACTTCCCAATTAATATCCTATCTAGCTACCACTAGACCACAATGCTCCACTAAAAATGGAGATATAAAGGAATTTGTAGCTACAAAATCAAATAGAATGGTAATACTACTACCTCATATCATACATGTGGCCTGATGCTCTACCTACTGATTATCAACTGATGCAAATACTCTGTGGGACCTACCCATATCTCCCACCGTGGGCTCTGAAGTGACCCCATGCTGGCTACTTGCTATCAAGCCTTATGGGAACTCTCTCGTTAAGTGACCCATGCCACCATAAGTATGACATGATCCACAAGTCTGTATTTGAACCCCTTATGGTCTAGATTGATTTTGGGCTCTAGTCCTACTAGATCCATTGTATCCACCCCTAAAGGACTGTTGAGTCCTAGTTGGCTATGTATATGGGGTATGTGTTCTCTAATCATGCCTAGGACCCTATGGGTGCCACTTCTTGGGCTTAGAGCCTTGAAACCCTATGATCACCTCTATCTAGTGTCCTACTAAGACCTCTACTATGATTGTGGGGCCTTAAAGGTCCATTTTGAGTGATCTCGATTCCCCTTCTAAGGGGGTATTTGTTGCCCTGACTACTGAGAGCGGTTTCAAATCTGAGATTGATCCCTAGAATCTTGTCTACTATAGATACCTTTAGCAAAAAGTGCCATCTGAGCTGCCTCTCTAAAGGTGGTAGGAAATACTAGGAGAACTATGCCCTAAAGAGACATATTAAGACCCTTAATAAAATGATAGATTCATAGTTTCTCATCCTTCATGTAATCGACATAGGGAAGGAGCTCAAGAAATCTACTCTCATACCGAGTTACTGTAAGATCTCTCTACTAGAGATCATAGAACTCCTCTATCTATCTTTGGTTGAAATTCTAAGAGAGATATCTATCCCTAAATTTACTCACGAATATCTTCCAAGAGAGTGTGTCTACACTTACTGCTCCTATGTCCTCCTGTTACTGCCACTAGTTAGAGACATTATTGCTTAATAGGTGGATGGAAATTTGTGCCTTCAAATTTCTCTCATAGGGGCACAACCCAAAGCATTGATGTGAGCTCTATGACCATGCTTCTTCTTGAGTACCATATGTAGCTCTTGTGAAAAGGGATCATTGGAGTCATAATAACTCCTTATCTCATCTCCTATGTCTCTAGGTTCTCTCACCAATAGTCATGGCTCTAGAATAGGTGGTGGCTCCATCTAGTGTACTGATGCTACCTCATAATCATCCTTACCCTCTACATGACTAGGTGGGGGACTCCTACTCCTCTCTCTAATAATAGTCCTATGTCCCTCTGAACCTTGCTACTCTAGCTATGGGGCTATAGGTGGTAGCCTCTGCTAAAATACCCCAGTGAGGTTCTAGATAGCATTCATATCCTGGTTGAGATTCTCAGGCTTCCTAGGTGGGGGTGCCTTAACCTCTTGCTCTATCTCAACATGCCATGCACGTGCAACTCTAGGGACCCTAGCCCTTCAGCAACCATTGTAGGTGATGATAAACAACCTACACAAAGTTGAAGTTTGCATAAGTTGAAACATAATGGGTTAGGCTCCTAGTGTTGGAACTGTGCTCTGATACTAGAATATCATGCCCAAATCTAGGGAAAAAAACACCAACATTTTATTTGAATGGTTGAAACTAAGTTAATTAAATAATCACATTCATCTAATTGTAACTAGACCTACAACTAATTGAGTGTTACAAGGGTTTGAGATTTAATGTCCTCATACAAGGATGGTTAGGTTTTAAGTTTATGGTTACTAACTAGGTAGTAGTTCAATGAAGGCACAAATGTGTGGTTGGAAGGGTTCATCTTGTTTCCAGCTAAAATATCATACAAAAGATCTTCCAGTCTACTCTAGGATTCTATAGTGTCAAAATGTCGGGTCTCATTATCTTTAGTGCAATTATAGTTTATGAAGGTAATCTTTAATCAATTTAGAAAGCCTAATGTGGTACCTATATGACTTCGGTAGGGAACATATCTTATAATAGATTTTTTTAATAATGTTAAAACATCATTTCTTATGTATAAAACAAGATACTAGAAAACTCCACCTTGAGTCTCAAATTTAGATTAATAATTTTAAAAATTACAAGTGCAGATAATACTGTATATATTTAACAATGACATTTAAAATATATACGTATATATATTAATCAATACATTATACAAATGTAATATACTTCATATTATTTAACATTTTCATTATTCATAAATTGTAAAATATTATATGTATTAAATGACATATAAATATATATACATTCATTTGTTATATAATAAAATATATAATAGCAAAATTGGCAACTAAATAAATAATACTAACTACCTTACTAACCTATCTCCTAATTTCCTACCCTACCCATACAAAAAATAGCAATCTGAATTAATAAATAAAACTAATAACTAACTTGCTAACTAATCACTTTTATTAACTAACATCCATGTAACTACTATCTAACCCTAACCTTAAAACTAATTTTATGACATACTAGCTTTTTCACTAATCATTTTCACTAACTGACTAACATGTAATAATAATTACAATATGAATTGATTACTGACTACACCATCCTAATCTTACCCTTGCTCACAAATGCTACACACTAACCTCCTATCCTCTCCCAATGCATGCAATTGACCAGTCACATGACTTGAGAAGTGGGACACCTTCTTTTTCTTAATCATTTTCCTTTTTATGAAATGTGTGAAAAACAATAAATATTCAAAAATCTTTATTGTTAATTTTTATTTATTACATTGATTGAATTGACATTTAATGTAACAGGAGCTCTTGGGAGAGCTTGAGTCACTGCTTTTGGATTGTTGATAATTTTTATGAAATATAAAGTCTAAATCATTTAATTATTTTGTATGTGATATGTTGATTAATGAAACTTTTGGTTGCAAAAATATAGAAAATTCTCTATGAAAATAAAGTTAAAATATAGTGAACTCGTTATTAAGACGTATATTCCTTAGATATATGTGTGTATTTTTAGTCTTTAGTCATAGATTTGTGTAAATTTAATTTTTATATATTTGATGTAGATTGGCTTCTTAATTAAAGTATATTTGTTAATTAATTTATTATAAGAAATTAATTAAATTATATTTGTTAGTTAATTTATTATAAAAAATTAGAGAGTGATTAGAAATTAAAATTAATTTCAATATTGAACAATGTGCCCAATAGATAATAAAGAAATCTTAATTGCTTTCTAATAGATTTATATGTATTATAAAACTAAATAATAAATATTTCATAGTGGGATTCTATTTAGCCATTTTAACATTTGCTCAGAATAATATAAATTAGCTTGTTAATTTTTTCTATGATAGTTGTTGGTTAATTTTTTTATGATAGTTGTTTGTATTTAATAGAAAACTGTTCACAATCAAATAATATCCTAAACATGATAAATCAATTTTTTAAATTAAATATTAGATATACAATTCTTATTAAAAAAATTATTGTAATTTTTCTTCATAAATCTAATATTTATGATTCAAATAATTAGAGCTATCAAACATGTTTACTTATATTAAAAAATTAATTAATATTAGATACACATTTCTTAAAAAGCTTTCAAAAATAAAAATTAAATTCTTGTTAATAAATGAAATATTTATAACTAAAAGAATTTCATTTATGCACTAACAAAAAATATTTCAAACATATATCTAAATTTTCATGGTCTTTTCTAATTGAAGTTGGGAATAAAAACAATATTAATTATCTTAACTTTAAACTATCAAATTTAATATAATTTTTAAAATATTATATTTGATGCAATTTTAAATTCAAATTTGAGCTATCAAATAAGATTATCTAACTTCAATTAAAAATATAAAATTCAATTTAAACTAATTAAAGTTGGGAAATAAAAATAACATAAATTATCTTAACTTTGAAATATCATATTTAATATAATTTTTTAAAATTGTATATTTAATGTAATTTTTAAAATTCAAAATTGACCTATTAAGTAAGATTATCTAACTTCAGTTAAAAATCTAAAATTTAATTTAAATTTTTTTTTTCAAAAAGAGGGGTAAAAATTTATTAAGACAGAAAGAAATACAACAAGGAGAGCTCAACAAGGAGCTCGATCCTGAGCAACAAGATCATCAAATTCTTGCACCATCTCAAAGGACAGTTGCCTCCTATCCCTAATATTCCAACCCGGATCATGACTAGATGCCCATTTGGCTAAACAATCAGCAGTTCTATTCCATTCATGAGGAATATACGTGAACCTAATGAACTGAAAAGAGGAAGAGAAGAAAAGAATGTGCTTAACAACAGTGGCCAGCTGCCAACTAACATCCTCAAGCTCTTGCGAAGAAAGCATGTTCACCACCACCTGGGAATTAGACTCACAGATAATCTTACTCCATCCCCGCAAGCAACACTGTTCCACAGCATATAAAATAGCCTGAGCTTCCATGAGATTGTTAGTATAATCACCCTTATGAACTGAGAAGAAAAATTTAACATCCCCAGAACTAAAATGAGCCACTCCGCCAATACTAGCCGGACCAGGATTCCCACGGGAAGAACCATCAGTGTTAATTTTCAGAACTCCACAGGGAGGAGGAGTCCAGTGCCCATCCCGATTAACCTGACCCTTCCTCTGATAGTGAAGCTGCCTGGACATAGAAGGAAACCTATGAGCTGCAACCCCATCCTGCATATGAAAATTGAGGCGATTATAGATAGCAAGATCAACTGGATCCATACCCCCATCAAGCTCACACTTCACAAGAATAGTTTCCTGAAGAGAATGTGATATTTTCCACTAAAGATGCAAAACACCAAGCCGAACATCTTGGAATATGCGATGATTCCTCTCCAACCAGATATGCCAAAGCATGAAAGATGGGCCAAAAATCCAAGCAGCATGGAGAAAAGAAGACTTGGAGGGAGCAGTACCCAAGCAGGCCCAAAACTCAGGCAAAGAGGAAGCATGCCGACAAGAGCAACCCCAAGCGCTCCACCAAAGGTGCCATATCTGAGTAGAATAGGAGCAATGGAAGAACAGATGGGAGACAAACTCCTCTCCATTACCACACAAAATACAATAAGAGGGGCCCTGAAATCCACGTTTACAAAGATTATCCCAGGTAAGACAACGGTTGTGAGCCACGAGCCACATAAAAAAACTTGGACCAAGAAACTTTATTCCAAACTTGCTTCCACCAAGGGACCTCAGCATCCCCAAATAATTGTCTAGTTATCTCCTGATACCCAATAGAGACATGATATTTACCAGACAAGGTACCGCCCCAAGCCAAAACATCTGGACCAAGCAAAGAAGAACACTCTCTAGAGGCCAAAATTTGAGAAAGCACCTAACGATCCATGTCTGTACCTCCAGGAGGACAATCAGAAGAATGCTTCCATCTATAACCAACAACAGGACCCAATTGATAAGGAGTCTTGTAATGAGCCACTTTATCCCATCCAGCAGTAAGAAAAGAGTCACAAAGAGGCTGAAGATGAGGGTATATGGATAAAATGGAAGGGAATCCATCCCAAGCATCAGACCAAAACAAAGCCTGAGAACCTCCTTTACATATCCAAAACAAACCCCTCTTTACCAACATCGCACCTGTCTTCAAAGTATGCCAAACCATTGAGCCACGACCTTCAAGAGGAAGTGCAGAAACAGAGCAAGGATCAGCACCATGAAAATATTTATGAGTGATAATACGAGCCCAAAGTTGATGTTGTCCAGAGCACCATCGCCAATAAAGTTTAGTAGCCAAAGCTTGACTACTCAATAGAGCAGATCAAAGACCAAGACCACCCTCCTTTTTAGGCCTACAAACAGTTGCCCAATTAACCAGGCTCCATTTAGTACTATGCAAATTACCACTCCAAAGGAATTGTTGAGAAAGAGCATCAAACTCCTTGAGAAAGTAAATAGGTGCAGCATGAACCATGCTTCGATAAGTAGGAAGAGCTTGGATAACAGCTTGAAGAAGAGTAACCTGGGCAGTAGTAGAAAGCCATCTATGAGTCCAATGATTTACCTTATCCTGAAGCTTGGTAATCAAATTTTTCCAGAAGAGACGTGGTTGCCTGGAAACAACAATAGGGATACCAAGATAAGTCAAAGGAAGTGATCCTATTTGAAACCGTAGGATACCAACAATCCTGTGCTGAATAGAATCAGGAGTGTTAAAAAAGTAAATGGAAGATTTGTGCTCATTAACTTTCTGGCCTGAAGCTGCCAAATAAACGTCCAAAGCATGTCGAAAGGCTTCAACTTCCTTGATCCGAGCAAGACCAACAAGAGCAGAATCATCAACAAATTGAAGATGGGAAAGAGAAGGTAAGCCATTACCCCACTGCCAGCCTTGAATAGAATTCTGGGACACCTAATGCTTAATGAATCTGACCAAGCCTTCAACCATGATGATGAATAGATATGGGGAGAGAGGGTCACCCTGGCGGAGGCCTCTAGAAGCACCAAATAGTTGAGAAGGTTGACCATTAATAAGAACTGAAAAAGAGGCAGAAGTAACACAACTCATAATCCAACTCACACAGTCAGAGCTAAATCCAAAAGAAAGAAGAATACTCCTTAGGAAGCTCCATTTAACTCTATCGTAGGCCTTAGCCATATCCAGCTTAACAAACATGGCTCTCTCCCTGGAAGTAGCCATAGAGTGAATAGCCTCAGTAGCAATAACCACCCCATCCAAAATTTGTCTGCCAGCAACAAAACCTCCTTGTTCTTCTGAGATAATAATGGGAAGCCACCTTTTCAATCTCTCAGCAATCAACTTAGTAATAAATTTGTAAACCACATTACATAAGGCAATTGGTCTAAAACACTCCAATTGATTAGCACCCTCTCTCTTAGGAATAAGAATCAAGAATGTAGAGTTCAAAGCTCGAAGCATCTACTTGCTAGCATAGGATTCTTTAACCACCTCCAACAAATCATGATTAATGATGTCCCAAAATTCTTAAAAGAATTCAACTGGAAAGCCATCAGGACCAGGAGCCTTCCCCTTAGGCATGCCAAAGACCACCTCCTCCAGCTCTTCCAAAGAAATAGGACGCATGAGATAATCATTCATTTCTTGAGTGATAAGGGAAGGAATACAGGACAAAATAAGATTTTCTTCATTATCAGTAGGAGGAGAGTCCTCAGAGAAGAGGGTAGAGAAGTACCAAATAGCCTCCTGGAACAAAGCTAGCAAGGAATTCAGTTGGATACCTTGAGAATTAACCAAAGAAGAGATAGTGCTCTGATTCCGATGAGATTGCACTATTTTATGGAAAAAGGCAGTGTTATGATCACCTTCCTGGAGCCAATCAACTCTAGCCTTTTGCTTCCAAAAAATTTCCTCTCGAAGTTCCCATTCTTCTAGAGCTCTAGAAGCAAGGGATTCAGCCTTGCCAAGAGCCTTTGAGAAACCTCGATCTCTAATCTCCCTTGTGATGACATCAAGATCTTCTTAAGCAAGCCTTTTCATAAAGTGAAGGTTCCCAAAGCATTCCCTATTCCATATCTTGAACTGCCTTTTAACATATTGAAGCCTTTTAGAAAATGAGAACATTGCAGTACCATATGCAGGAGCACCATCTTTCCACCAACAGAAAACACAATCATGAAGAGAGGAGTCCCGATGCCACATCAATTGGAACTTAAAAGGAGGATGCTTAGGAACATAAGCCCCTATAGCAGAAAATTTGATTGGCCAATGATCTGAACCCCTCTAATCAAGGATTTCTGAAGAGATAGTAAGGGTGCCACTAACCCAGAAGCAAGAAACAAGAAATCTATCCAGACATTCTGAGATAGCAGCAACACCAGTCTTGCGATTATTCCAGGTATAGAGACCATTAGAAGGCTTAACATCAGAGAGATGCAAAAGAGATATATGTTGCCGAAGAAGAGCAGAAGAAGGCCCCAATCTAGCCAAACCACCATGCTTCTCCTCCAGACTTAAAACTGAATTGAAGTCCCCTGTTAACACCCAAGGATGATAAGGATGACAATTTCTAACATATTGAATATGTTCCCAAAGTTCCTCCTTTCCCACAAGATCAACAGGTGCGTACACATTAGTAACCATGATTACCTCTCCTGAGTCTAGAGAAGAAGCTACCATAGAGAGAGCTGAGCGAGAAGACATCCAACCAAGAGGAGAAATTTTTTGAGGATCCCAAAATATAGCTAAACCACCCGCACTGCCTGTTGCCCCAACACACTGGCATTGGCCACGAGACCAAGTACTAGAGGCATGTTGGACCATAGACTTCATAGAGAGCTTAGTCTCTTGGATACAAAAAACATCAGGGCTATGATCAACCACCAAGTTATGAATAGCCTTTTGTCTAGGGATGCTATTCAACCCCCTTACATTCCATGAGAGATTAATCATCATTGGGTAGAATTGGGAAAATGAGAATCCAAAGGTTTCACTGAACCAGACTCAATCAATATATCGCCTGTGAGTTTAATCTTCTCTTGGTCTATTTTGCACCCACTCCTTAGAGGAGTAGAAGAAGCCCGCTTAAAGGGTTGAGACATCAACCCCAAGGGGAGAGGAGAACCCTTTCCCTTACCTGATGGTAGCACATCCTTAACCAAGTCAGCTAAAACAACATCATTATCCTCCAACACTGCAGGAGTCACCAGAGCCTCTGTCACAGGAGCTACAGGGCCCTCACAGTTCTGATATACTACAACTTGGGATGCCCCACAAGCATCATTAGGAACAGATCTCTCATCTGGGCAAACTGGATCAGAAGAGATAGGAGGAGGAATACCCTCCTCTAGAACCATACTATCCAGCACCTCAAAGCGGTTAAAACCTAAATCAGATAATCTTTCTTTCAAAAGCCTCTTTTGACCACGACCCTTAGCACAAGGGTGAATAGGGGTAAATCCATCCTTATCCTACATTTGAGCCTTACCCTTACCTGTAGCATCTTGCGGATTCATCCCCTTGGTAGTATTAGCCATTTGAGATTGTCCTTTCCCTGTAGTATCTACCAAACCACCAATATTGCCAACTGTAGAACCATCCACTCCTTTGAAACTTGAGTTACAGGGGCACTAACGCAGTAAATGACCATACTCATGACAAATCCGGCAACGAAAAGGGAGAGATTCATAATCTAACAGTTGCACCCAAGAAAAATCCCCCATACAAATTTCCAAAGAATCTGGTAATGGGTTATTCAAATTAATTTCAACACAAATTCTAGCATAAGAAATAACCTTTTTATCGAGGGATTGATGTGCGATTGCAATCGGCTTCCCCAACAAAGCAACAATTTGTTGAAGGATGTCTTCACACCAAAATTCCAAGGGAAGATGAGGCAAGCGAACCCAAACTGGCACTGTTGAAGGGAGATCCTCAGCAGAATTAAAACCTGAATGCCAAGGTTTGACAAATAACCCCACATGGTTGTAGAAATAAGGGCCTCCTTCAAAAACATGATCCCGATCAGACATGCAAGAGAATACAACAAAAAAATAACTATTCCCCGCCAACATAATCTCCATATCACCTTCCACCTGCCATGAGCGGCGGATCCATGCCTCAAGAGCGGATAGGGAAATCTGAATTCCAAGAAATTTGCATATCAAAGCATGCTTGGTCCAATAATCAATGTCCTCCATTACAGTCGTTGGAGGAATAACCAGAACAGGGTGATCATGGCTACGCAGAAAACAACCATTAACTTTTTTCAACTTGGAGCTCTCCCCTGAATAAAACAATTCAGATCGCATTGCATGCATAGTTGGAGAAGAACCATCTGTTCTCACCAACGAAGAAGAAATCCCAGGCCCTGCCATGCAAACAATAAAACCCCAATCCAAAATTGTCTGTAGAAGATTTCCAAAAACACCGAAGCAAATTATGTCCAGTAGCTAGCAATCCAAACAGAACAGAAAAATAGTAAAGATCAAACACCAAGAACATGCTAGGGGAAAAACCCTAGCCCAGCCGGCAGCCAACGCTTCTCCACATTCTCCTCACCACCATTGTGTTATCTCATCTGGTGTACAAAGATCATAATCATTTAATTTAATTTTTATGTGAATAATATATTTTTAATTTTCTATATAATTAAAAAAATTAAAAAATGAAAAAAAAAAAACAAATAAGGATTTATTTTCTATATCCACAACAATCGACAGACAAGTTTGCGTGGGTGGTTGGCCCTTTGCATAATGGTCGTTCAATATAGAATCTTTCATCAAAATAAAATGATTATATCTACTGTAGGATAATAACAATTGATAGTTCAGATATCTCACCAAATAGAATTTGAATCTGACATCCCAGATATCCTCAATACCAAAAAGAAATGACTAGAATTGCTTTTTATCCTAGGTAACATAGTTTCAACTTTTCGACAATAACAATAAGTTTGGTGATAATTTACGGTAGCCTGAGACTTTCTTGGTATGATCATGATGATTTTTTTTCTTGAACAACAGTCTAATCATTGAGGTTTGGTAGTTTTAGTTTGGGACATGTTTCATTGGTTTTCGTTTGCATGCCAGGTGTGCAAATTTTAACTCTGTCTTTATTTCCTATTTTTATAAACTAACATCTCCTAAATTAACAAGTTGCCACTTCTCTCTATTTTAAAGGCCATGTTCAGAATGAGAAAGCAAATAAAATAAAAAGATCAATAAAAAATAGACACTCAAAAAGTAGAGGCAAAAGAGAAGAGAAGAAAAGCAAGCAGCCTCAATTACAAGATGCATATATAATCTGCCCTGGTAGAGTGTGAGTATCAACAACAACAACATTACTAGGAGCAAATCAAATCAACATAGTTTGAAAAATCTCCTTGTCCTTTATTGTTGCTTCTCGGTCAATCGGGATATGTTCAAACTGACAATCACATTCATGCCTTTTTTGAGATGGAGCAACTAGTAACTTCCTCACACATCGCCTCTTAAATTTTTTGATTTTTGGCTTACAAAATTCGGACTAAACCCTAGGAAATTGCCACATAACCAATCATAAAACGAGAATAAGTATTTAATAATTAAATTTTAAATCAAACTTTACGAAACTTTGAAAAATATCATCAGTTTGTCTCGCATAAATTAATAGGGGGGTAAAAAAAAACATTAGTTCCCTGCCCTTTTAAAAGGAGGGACTAATAACTAATATATAAAGCTATATGTAATTAGTATAACAATGTTTAATTTGATCATAAATTTTGTCAATTAGTTTTTTGAATTTTTTTAGTATGTTTATATTTTCAAATATAAGATTTATTCATTTTAATAATATTTTTTAATAAAAATAGATTGTAATTTCAAATTGAAATAGAATTTAGAACAATATTTTAATTATATATAAATAATAGAAAATTTATTAAATTGAAGCATTCATATATGAACATAAAAATGAATAAAATGATTGATAATATCTATATAAGATAACTTTATTAAACTTCTAATTAAAAGCTATTGTTTAGTTATTAAACATTTTAAATCTAATTAAATAATATGATAAATACAATGTTAGACTAAATCTACATATTAGTTTTTTAAGTCTCTTGACAAATTGAGAAAATCTAGTATAAAATGATATCATTTTCATATTAGCTTTTGAACCCTAAAAAATATATATATTTATTATGTCCTTTTATAAAATTAACTATAGCAAAAAAATAGGCATTATCACATACAAGATCTTTGGTTAGTGAGATTCATCCTCTTCCTTTTATGCAACAAGGCTCATTATTACCAAACCTCACATTACCACCATCATAGTCTTCAAAATGTTCAAACTTAATTTTATCACCAGTCATAAGATGAGAACAACC
Organism: Cupressus sempervirens; assembly: GCA_028749045.1. NCBI lineage: Eukaryota > Viridiplantae > Streptophyta > Pinopsida > Cupressales > Cupressaceae > Cupressus > Cupressus sempervirens. The sequence goes on along the minus strand of CM053783.1, from coordinate 476,521,219 downwards.
ACTATCTATGATCCATGTATCATTTTTGCTCACATGAGAGATAAGTGCCATTTTATCTTCCTCATCATTATTAGATTCATCTTTCACAGCAATGTAAACAATTTCATCTTCACCATCATCAAAATCATTAGAATCCTTAGCCATGAAACATGTTTTCTTACCTTTATCCTTGAATGATTTGAAGTCTTTCTTGCCATTGCACTTATGACCTTTCTTCTCATCCTTATTTTGCTTGTTTGGGCACCTAGCAGCAATATGTCCAATTTCCTCACATGAAAAATAGATTAGAGGAACCTTACCTTTGTATTTTCCTCTACCTCTAGAATATTTCCTTGCTAGTAGAGCTTCAACCACCTCAAGATCACTATCAAAACTCTGTTATGATTCTTTTCCACTTTCTGATTGAGATTCCTTTATCTTCTTGCCTTTTTCTTTGAGTGAAAGCTTGGCTTCAAATGCTGATTCAATGCTCTTGAAAGCTGAAACATAGTTGTCATAGTTATCTAGCTCAAATGCAATCAATCTTCCTACTATTGCTTCTAAATTTATCTTATGATTTGCTTCACATCTTCTTTCTTGAATTGTAGAAACTCTAATTGCATAAATGGGAAGTAATGTTCTAAGAAATTTACTTACAGTTGTTTCATCCTTAATGTCTCCTCCAGAAGCCTTGATTGCACTGACAACTACTTTGACTCTTTCAACATATTTGGCAATGTTTTTGTCCTCTCTCATCCTCATATGATCAAATTGTCCTCTTAGATTTTTTTCTTTGGCTCTTCTCACATTATCATCACCTCCATAGATATCTTTCATCTTGTTCCACATTTCAAAGGTAGTTTTGCAGTCCTTGACATCATCAAATTCTTCATAGCTTAGGGTAGATGCAATGTCTATCATAATGGTGTTATGAGTCTTCTTCTCAACAATGTCATTAGCAAATAATGTGCCAAAAGGAGTTACATGTGCTTCATCAATATATTTCAATCCTGTATCTCCAATGGAAACCAGATGGAGTCTCATGAGACCTTGCCATGCTAAAAAGTTATCCCTATTGAGGCTTGAAATTTCCCTCTTGCAAGACATCCTGATCTTTAGCTTAGATCCTTGAAATCCTTCTTGCAAGAACCAAAAGCTCTAATTCCAATTTTTGGAAATATAGATGGAGTAACTGAGGGGGGCGGGGGGGTGAATCAATTGCCACAAAAACAAATCCACAGATCCCTTAGATGCCTTATAAACTAGTTACTGCTGTCACTCGGTAGCCACATAGAAAAATGTTGTAACTTGGTAGATGTATTGAGTATTAACTTATTATTAATCTTCAAGCATTCACAAATATTTAACATGCATGCATAAAAGAAATAACATCAACACAAGAGACACCAAATTTAACGTGGAAACTCAATATAGGAAAAACCATCAAGTAACTAGCTACTGATTTTCACTCTTTTGAAGTGAGCCCTATTAGGAGCCAACTTTGTTAAAGGTTACAAAACACACTGTTAGGTGTGACCCTATTAGAGGATTTAAACACCCTACTAGGAGTGGCCTTGCTAGAGAACTTTAGAACAATTCAATAGAACTGTCCACCTTGTTAAAGGATTTACAAAAATGGCTGTTAAACCAACTTTGTTAAGAGATTTAGGAATCACTACTACAATGATGAAAAAGTAACAATGAAGTGACCTAAATGAGATGCAACTGATCTTTGCTATTACAAAGCTCTATTCTACTTCACTAGATCCTCTCTGATCGAATACAACTTTGCTACTCCTCAAGGATATCTGATCCTTCTTCAAAATTTTCTCACACTTCTTCACACAATCAAATCACTTGAATGCTCGCTCATTATAATTTAGATTTCACAACTAGACCTTTTATTTATACCATACAAATTATCCAGTTAGCTCATTTACAAGTTACAATTACCAATAATCATTACATTAGTTGGCTACAAACTTTACATTAAACAATTAAACTTTATTTCCCAAAACAATGAAATCCTTCATTGGTCAACCCTACAAGGTAAAAACTGCTCTAGAAATGATTTCCAATGTTAAACAAGTGAAGCTCGATAAACACTGAGACTTCTGCAAAATCCTTTGGAGATTGAGTGAACTCGAAAAACACTATCTTTCTTTCAATGACCTTGTGAGCTTAGTAGAAACCGACTTCTGCCATAAAATCCTTCATTCTCCAAGTGAACTCGGGAGAAACTATCTTCACAATGTAACTTCCAAAAACACTCGGTAGACTATAAATTGCTTTGCTGACCATCTGAGCTCAGTAGACTCTATCTTTTGCTTTGCTAACCAACTAAGCTTGGTAGACTCTATTTTTTTCTTTCCTGACCAACTGAGCTCAGTAGACTCTATCTGATAACTGTTATGACATTTGTGTAACATCAAAGACAACACATAATTGAACAATTGCTTCTAACAATTACATATGGTGACACAATGCAAGGTAGGAGAATCCCCAAAGGAGATGTCCAAACCCCCAACAAATAACAACATAACAAAAACACAACAACAAGCAAAAATAATGCAAGATCTAATACCAAATCACAACTCTTTATTCATAAAATAACTGATTAAATGAAGTGTGCCCAACTATAAGGCCTTCTGGGTTAGGGCCAAATACAAACAATAATTACAATATTAGTTCTACAAGATCCAACAAGATCCAACCCAAACACTACTCCCATCTAGCCTAGAGTTTCACTCAAGAAAAAACCCACCAAGAAAATCTTAACTTGTGCTCACAAGCCCACCAAACAATCTCCTAGTTTTCAAGCCTTAGCCACTAGCTCTTCAGATTTCACATCCTCTTCCCCAAGACCAATCACTTAATGTCTAAAGACTCCACAAAACCCCTTACTTATACCCAACTAATCCACAAGTCAGCCTAGTTTATTACAAATTAAATTAAATCCCTCACATTAAATATATGTTGAGCCACAAGTCAACTACAATACAAATTAATACCAATACATAAATTAAATGCCAAAATTTGGCACATAGACAAATCAACAACAACAAGAACCAAGATCAAGCTGAGCACTAGAAAAAACCAAGTCAAGCATTAACCAAACCATAAGCAATGTTGAGCTCCCAGAACATGCAAAGTTGCTAGAGCATGCCAAGCTCCAAAGAGTATGCCAAGCTCCCAGTGTCTATCGAGCTCCATACAGTATGTCAAACTCCTAGTGTCTATTGAGATCCATAGAGTATGCCAAGTTCCCAATGTCTGCCAAGCTCCATAGAGTATGCTAAGCTCCCAAGCCAAAACTATGCCCAATAACGACCGAGCACCACTTCTTCAAGCTAAAATCCCTCCAACATACATGATTGCAAGCCAACTAGGGATGCTCCTACATCAGACACCCCAAGTTTGAAAAGATGTTCTCAGTAGCTAGAAGAATACTTTCTAGGATTCAATACATAAATCCCAAATTGTTCCTTTACATACATATCCTTAAAGTCTTCAACTTGTACACTCTTTCCCTTATTTTTCTTATACTTCTTTACATCCATTCTAGGTGTGCTATAGGTTTTCTTTCCATACCGCTCTCCAACCTTCTCAAAATTTTTCAACTCAACTCGGCTGCCAATACTTAGGTTCCTCCTACCAAGCTCTTCATTATGTAAAGGGATCAGGGAATACTTGTCACCTTTCTCAAAAGTAAACACATTCTTGACACAATCATGCACAACCCTGTAATCATACTGCTAAGGTTTATCAAGCAACACATGAAAAATGTTCATGTCCACAATGTCACACAACACTTGATCCTTATACTACCCACTTTGGAAATAAACAAGGCATTTATCCCTTACTTCTAAAGCATACTCACCTTGCATCAAGCCAATCCTATAAGGATAAGGATGTCTTGCTCTCTTCAAACCAAGTTTCTAAACTATCTCCTTAGAAACAAGGTTATAAATACTACCACCATCCATAATGACCTTGTAGACTTTACCACTAGACTTATAACAAGTCTTGAAAAAATTAGTCCTCTAAAAAGAATCCAGTGTCCTCTAATCAACCAGTACTTGCTGAGCTAGCAAACTCTTTGCTTGCTCAGGTTAACTGTCTTGGATTGCAACCTCATTCACAACAACAACCTTCCTACTATGGGTACATTAAGAAAATCTATGCCCTTCTTCACCACATATGAAATAATTACCACTAAACCCATCTCCACCTATCCTTCTCTTCTAATCAACAGGTTTTGGTTCACCTTCAACACTTAGTTTAGCCTTTTCCAAGTTATCCTGCTTCTCCTTCCCTCTAACATTACCTTGAATTTTCCTCTTCAACTTATCTTTTGCCTTTAGAGCATACTAATAAGCATCCTCAAATAAAGAAATATTCAGCATACCAACCTCATCCTGAATATTGAATCTCAAACCAATAATGTACCATGCTACCTTCTTCTTTGAGAATTCTCTATGGTCAGAATAGATAGTCAACTTGTAGAACTCCTCGGTTCATATCCTTCTATTTTAGATTTTGCAACCTTTTAAACAACTTAAGTTCATAATCAATAGGAATGACTTAGCCTTTAACTTATTCACCATCAACCTCCATCTAGTGATCTTCATCTCTCCTTCTTCTTCCCTATCTCTTTGCAGTTCTTTCCACCAAAGAGCAACATGTCATTTCAACTTAGTTTGTTCCAACCTTACTCTAAGTGGATCCTCAATATCCTTAAGCTAAAATTAGTCTTCCAATTCACCAATCCAATTGATCAGTTCTTTGGGAATCAAAGTACCCAAGAAATTAGAAACCTCCATCTTATGCTTCATCTTCAACTAAGATCCAGGTCTAGCAAACTGACCAACCCTAGTTCCAATAGGTCTCTCCACATGATCAATTTTGTCCTCACCACTAGATCTAGTAACTTCAAAGTCTTGAACTAATTCCTCATAGCCATCTTTAGTACCCACATGCCTAGGTACACCACTTAAAGCTCTCACAATTTCAACAATCATGTCACTTTTCATCAAAGCAATCCCATTTTGAATTCTACTCTAATCTTCTTCGAGATTCTTTCCTCCACAAACTCACAAAGATCACCAATTTCCATAGGGTCCAATATTCTTGGAGGAATATTTCAAGGTTTTTGCAAACCCAAAGAAATAGATCTACCAATCCAGAAGATCAATCAGCTCCACAAAATCAACCTTCTCCAACCCAAGATCATGGTGCATACTATCTCAACTTTGGCGATCTTTCCACACACTTAGGAACAACCTTTGCTCTAATACCACCTAACATAGTGCAAGGAAAGAGAATCCCCAAAGGAGATGTCCAAACCCCCAACAAATAACCACACAATATAGATACAACAATAAGAAACAATAATACAAGATCTGAGACACAATCACAACTCTTTATTCATAAAATAATTTATTACATGCAATGTGCCTGGCTGTAAGGCCTTCTGGGTTTGGGAAAAATACAAACATCAATTACAATATAATTTCTACAAGATCCAACAAAATCCAACCCAAACAATACTCCTAGCTAGGCCAAATTTTCACTCAAGAAGAAAACCACCAAGGAAATCTTAACTTGTGCTCGCAAGCCCACCAAGCAATCTCCTAGTTTTTAAGCCTCAACCACTAGCTCTTCAAAGTTCACATCCTCTTCCCCAAGACCAATCACTAAATGCTTAAAAACTCCACAAAACCCCCTACTTATATCCAACTAAGCCACAAATCATCCCAGTTTATTACAAATTAAATTAAATCCATCACATTAAATATATGTTGAGCCACAAGTCAACTATAGCACAAATCAAATACCTGTACATAAATTAAATGCCAAAAATTGGCTCACAAACAACTCAACACCAATAGGAAGCAAGACCAGCCAAGCGCAAAAGAAAACCAAGCTAAGCATCAACCAAACCATAAGCAATTTTAGGCTCCTAGAATATGTTGAGCTCCCAGAGCATGCCGAGCTCCAAAGAGTATGCCAAGCTCCTCGTGTCTATCGAGCTCAATAGAGTATGTTGAGCTCATAGTGTTTGCCAAGCTCCATAGAGTATGCTGAGCTCCCAATTTTTGCTGAGCTCCATAAAGTATGTCAAGCTCCCAAGCCAAAACAATGCCCAATAATGACCAAGCACCACTCCTTTAAGCCAAAATCCATCCAACATGCAGGATTGCAAGCCAACCAAGGATTCTCCTACATCATATGGACTCTTCATTCAATTTTTCACTTCAACTTTACAAGCATGCAATGCAACAAGATGAACAAGATGAGAATTCTCCATTACTATGTACAACTTTAAAAGTCTAATAAGGTCTTAAAACATTCAAAAAGGACATTAAATCTCTTTTTTGGCCACTCTTCCCTCAAAATCACACTAATACCCTATTTGACCTAAAATGGGCATACTTGCAACTAAGAGCAACTAAAGCCTAATAAGTCTTCCTATACTTAACACACCTTAACTTAGGACCAAGATAGTCCCTTTATTACTCTAGTTGTGTGGCTAGTACCAATAAAAGCCAAAATAACTTAGGAAACCTGGGTCTTCCATGAGCCTTACCTAGGTACCCCTGCACCATACTTTCCCAAAAAGAAAAACTATGTCATTCATGTGGACAAGAGGTCTTTGGAGATGCCCACTTTGTTGAAGTCTACCTTAGCAATCCAAGTTACTTCTAAATTTAGTTTGTGTCTCCAATTGATGCTATTTTCCATATACATCTGATGCCTAGTAGCTTTCTTGACTATGGAGTCCAACACCTTCTCAGCTTCCAACTTGTTTGGTAAAGGCATCACTATAGGGTCCAATCAATAATGACTCCTTGATTGTTGTGGGAAATCTCAGATAATGAACCTTTGAATTTAACCAAGTCTACACATTGAAAATAGGAGAAATGCCCAAATCTGATGGAAAATCAATCTTATATGCATTGGCTCCATATTTTGCTATGATTTTACAAGGTCCCAATCTCTTCATCTGTAGTTTGGTTGGCACACCTTTCTATAATTTTGATTTAGTCAAGTGCATCATGACATAATCTCCTATAGAAAACTAAATATCTCTCCTCTTCTCATCTACCTTGGCTTTCAATTTTTCTATGCTATCTTGGGTATTCTTCTTCACCTACTCTTGGATTTATTTCATAGTTTGAGTGAAGTCTTTAGCTTTTCCACTCCTATATTCCATGCCTCCAATATCGCTCAACTCGCATACACCCCTTGGATGCATCCCATACACAATTGCAAATTGGCTTCTACCTATGGTTCTATTCTTACTATCATTGTAAGCATACTTTGCTTGGGGAATGATAACATCCCATGTTTTCCCATATTCCTTAGTTAGGCATCTCAAGAGAATACCCAACACTCTGTTAACCACCTCAGTCTAGGCATCTATTTGAGGATGGTAGGCTGAATTGAATGAGAGATTTGTACCAAGTCTACTCCACAAGGTCTTCCAAAAATGGCTTATGAACTTCACATCCCTATCTAAAACAATACTCAATGGAAGTCCATAAATCCTCACAACCTCCTTAAAGAACAAGTGTGCAATGTGGCTAGCATCATTGTTAGTTTTGTATGGTATGATAGGCCCCATTTTGCTGAATATATCAACCACTACATAAATACTGTCATATCCTTTTTGTGTCTTGGGTAGACCTATTATGAAGTTCATGCTTACACATTCCCATGGCCTATTTGGGACTGGTAAGGGCTGATATAAACTTGCATTTCTCATTCCACCCTTGGCTTTCATATACACCATGAATTATTCAACATACCTAGTCATATCCTTGACTTGCTTTGGCCAATAGTAGAATATTTGGACTAACTCTAGAGTTTTATTCACACCAAAGTGACCATTTAGGCTCCCATTGTGTTTTTCTTGAATGAGGTTCTCCCTCATTGATCCTGTTGGAACACATAACTGGTTACCCGTAAATAGAAACCCATTCTACAAGGCAAATTTAGTGAACTTTCTATGGAAATGGTTCTCAAAATTAGAACATACCTTATATACTCCTACAAATTTTTCATCCTCCTTGTAGAGATGCTTGAAAATCTCTACCATAATTCTTTATAGCTGAATCTCTTGGACAGTTAACAATCTCCTTCTCAATGCATCTGCTACCTTGTTCATCTGCTCTTTCTTATGCTTGATCATGAAAGTGAATGCTTGAAAGTATTCAATCTATTTCAAATGCTTTTTACTCAATTTTTCTTGAGTTTTGATATAACTTAGGTCTTGGATATTAGTGAATACAAAAAACTCCTTGGGCAATAAATAATGTATCAATTTCCTAAGAAATTAAGACATATAGTTCTAGGTCTTAAGAAGAATTCTTTATAGCTGAATCTCTTGGACAGTTAACAATCTCCTTCTCAATGCATCTGCTACCTTGTTCATCTGCTCTTTCTTATGCTTGATCATGAAAGTGAATGCTTGAAAGTATTCAATCTATTTCAAATGCTTTTTACTCAATTTTTCTTGAGTTTTGATATAACTTAGGGCTTGGATATTAGTGAATACAAAAAACTCCTTGGGCAATAAATAATGTATCAATTTCCTAAGAAACTAAGACATATAGTTCTTCTTGGCTTCATGTAATTTTTTCACTAAAGAAGGCTACTGGCCTACCCTCTTGAATCAACACTCCTCCTACTACCAAACCACTTGCATCACATTCTATGGTGAAGAGTTTCTCAAAACTAGGCAACTGTAAGACAGGTTGGGTGGCTACTTATTTCTTCAAAAAATTGAAGATTTTTTATGCTTCTAAGGTCCATGTGAACTTAGTCTTGACCCCACCCTTAATGGTATCAAAAAAAGGTACACATTTACCACTAAAATTCCTAATGAATTTTCTATAAAACTAGGCTAAACCATGTAAAATTCTTACCTCAATAGATGTGGTAGGTGATGTCTAGTTGAAAATAGCTATAACCTTCTCTTGATCCATCTTCAAGGACCCCTTTGACACCACAAAGCCCAAATACACAAGATCTTATTTGAAAAAGTTACATTTCTCAAGGTTTATAGAAAACTTCTCCTCATGTAACCTCTGCAATACAACTTCCACATGTTTTATGTGCTCTTCTTTGGTTTTTCTAAATATTAGTATATCATCTAGATATAAAACCATAATCTTCCTAGTGAAGTCCTTAAGCACTTCATTCATGAGCTTCATGAATGTGCTAGGGGCATTTGAGAGGCCAAATGGCATCACAAGCCACTCATACAACCCATATGTTGTCTTAAATGTTTTTTTCCATTCATCCCATTCCTTAATCCTAATTTGATGATATCCACTTTTCAAATCCAACTTTGTGAACTACATTTCCCCTCCAAGACAATCCATGATGTTCTCAATCTTAGGTATGGGGAACTTATACTTGATTGTGATCCTATTTATGGCCCTTGAATTTGAGCAACTTTTGACCAACTTAGGACCTAATGAGAAATTTTGTCTTTTCCTAGCAATCCATAGCTACTCTATTAGCTCGATTTGGTTAGGTTTAGGCTAGGACCAACCTCATTTCAGCCATAATGTCCCTCTAACAGTATCAACCACGTTGAATGGAAGCATCCCTAAGGGTCTCTAAGTACCATCGGGCTATGATCTTTGATTGTACATTTCTCTAAGCTTGTGTGAGGTATTGATAAGCTATCAAGTGCTACAAGATTGCATTATCTAGGCATACAAAAACCTATCTCAATTTTTAGAGATTCAACTTTTTTTGAATTTGACATCTGTATCTCACCTATTGCCAAAAGTTGCAATGTTGCTCAATTAAAATGAGCAAGGTTGTGTATATTTCAAACCGTTGGTCCTAGGATTGAATTGTCTACTCCATTAGCTTTGGTTGGTCTAGTTTAGGCTAGGACCAACCTCATTTCAGCCACAATTTTCCTTCGATGGTATTGACCACAATGAATAGAAGCATCCCTAAGGGTCTCTAAGCACCATCAAGCTGTAATCTTTGATCGAGCATTTCTCTGAGCTCGTGCGAGGTATTGAAAAACTATCAGGTGCTACAGGATCCTATTATCTAGGCCTACGAAAATCTATCTTAGCTTTTAGATATTCATTTTTTTTGGATTTGGCATCCGTATCTTGCCTATTGATAAAAGTTACAATGTTGCTCAATTAAATGAGCAAGGTTGTGTATATTTCAAACCGTTGGTCCTAGGATCAAATTCTCTATTCTATTAGCTCCAATTGGTTGGGTTTAGGCTAGGACCAACGTTGTTTTGGCGAAGACATCCCTCTAATAGTATCAAACACACTGAATGGAAGTGTCCCTAAGGGTCTCTAAGCATTATCAAGCTATGATTTTTGACACAAATACAAAAATCATGACATATTTTTACTTTTCATGTCTTATTACATCACAATAAGTGACATATGATTACAAGTTATAATGAATTTGATAAACATGTTACATTTTCTGTACAAAATAATGAACGTTCATGTGTTTGATTAATTACGCCGAGAGGCATTCTATACAATCACAGCACAAATACCCAGCACGAGAATATGCCAAAAAAGATTCTCTGTCAATAAAAAAGAATTGGGAGCGATTACAAACTTCCAAATTAAATATTAAAAAAGAATTCTCGAAATAATAGCTGGCTGAAATAATAGGAAGCCAAATGGAGGCCGAAATAATAGGCTCGAAATAATAGAGCCTGAAAATGTAGGGCCCGAAATAATAGTTGGCCGAATTAATAGGAAGCCAAATGGAGGCTGAAATAATAGGCTCGAAATAATAGGGCCCGAAAAAGTAGGGCCCAAAAAAGTAGGACTCGAAAAAATAGTGCCCCAAAAATAGGGGCAAAATAATTTCAATATGATTTTTTTTTTGTTAAATATAATTTTGCATGCACATTCATGCTTTTTTTTGCAGGGAGTGGGGGAATTTGAAACAAATTCGTGGAATGTGAAGAGACATATGTTGGGGGATATGAGGAGCCTCTCAAAAGTTATAAAACCAAGGCTCCTCATTTCATTTTCATTTTATGTTTTTGCAGGAAGGAAGAGGTGGAGCTTATTGGAGGATTCGATTGGAGTTTTTGAATAGGAGTAGATTGAAGTTTTGGAGTAACATTTTTGCAGGTGAGATTTCTATTTTTTATTTACATTTTCATTTAGATTTAGATGTAGATGTAAATTGAAATTCAAAATTAGTTATACTATTCTACTTTGATTTAGATTTCAATTTTAATTAATTTCATTTAGATTTAGAATTCTATTCATAACTATTTAGGCTTGCATTTAATAGTTTAGTCTTGCATGTTTGATTTAGATTTAGATTTCTATTCAAATCTATTTGATTTATATATTTTATAATACTTTTCATTTACATATTTTAAAAGTGCATGTTTCAAATTAGTTTTAGATTTGCATATTTCAAAATAGTTTTGGTTTGCATGTTTTAGATTTGAATGTTTCACTATAGTTTTACATTTGCATGTTTCTAAGTATTTATATTTTCATGTTTTAAAGCATAATTTTATCATTAATTTGGATGAGAATGCCACCATATCAATACAATTTATATTTTATTAAAGTTAATGATTTATTTAAAGTAGATAAATCATATATTTAGTATATATTTTATCATTGTTGAATTATAAAATAAAATAAAATTCTCAAAATAATAGCTAGCCAAAATAATATTAAGCCAAATGGATGCCGAAATAATAGGACCTAAAAAATAAGGCCAAAAAAATAGAACCCAAGAAAATAGGGCCGAAATAACTTAATTAAAAATTTAAATATAAAACATTTTCTTTTTGTTAAATATATTTTTGCATGCACATTCATGCTTATTTTTTGTGAGGAGTGGGGGAATTTGAAACAAATTCGTGGAATGTCAAAAGACATCTATTGGGGGATATGAGGGTTCTCTCATAAATTATAAAACAAATGCTCCTCATTTCATTTTCATTTTGTGTTTTTGTAGGGAGGAAGAGATGGAGATTATTGGAGCAATTAGACTTTTTGAACAGGAGTACATTAAAGTTCCATATAGTTTAGCCTTGTATGTTTGATTTAGATTTAGGATTCAAAAACTATTTGATTTAGATATTTGATAATACATTTCTTTTGCAGATTTTTAATGTGCATGTTTCAATTTAGTTTTACATTAGTTTTAGATTTGCATATTTCAAAATACTTTTGGTTTCCATGTTTTAGATTTGTATGTTTCATAATAGTTTTATATTTGCATGTTTCAAAATATTTATATTTTTAATGTTTCATAATTAAATTTAATCGTTGATGTGGACAAGAAGGTCACCTTATCAATAAAATTTGTATTTTATTAAAGTTAGTGATTAATTTAAAATAAACGAATCATATATTTAGTTTATATTTTGTCATTATTTAATTAGATTATATATAGATTTTTATTAATATTTATGTTTGTAATGTTTGAAAAGTGGAAGACAATGCCACCATATTTCAAACATTACAATCTAACTATTTCATTTGAAAAAGTTTTGATTTTTATCTATGTTATTTTGAACATTATTCATTTGAAAGAATTTATGTTAACTATTAATACTTTTTCATTATGATTATTTCCATATGTTGATTTTTTTTTATAAGTTTGCAGGTTACTATTTGAGTTATGGATACCTCAAATAGAGAATCAAACATTATTGGATACTAGAGCCTAACTACTTCAATGATCAATCTCAAATGATTTCTTCGAGATTGAGTTTCACAAATGCCTACAAATAATTAAAGAGGCACACACAACTATAATTAAAGTTGTAGAGAAGCAATATTTCCAATTGACTATGTTGAGGAAATGGAAGAAATGCATATGGAAGATGCATACAAATTTATGTGTGACACATCTACAAAAGTGGATGGGTTTCCCTCAATGATGAAAGAAGTATTTCACAATCATTGTTCAAATAAAGGTCACAAAAGATTCCTAATCATTGAAGAATGTGACATGTATTTACACCATCAAAGATATATTTTTTGTATATAGTTCATTCTTGTCTCTGGTTTCAAATTTTTACTTCTAATTAGTTGTATTGGAAATTTTATTTCCCCATTGTTCAATGTAACTTTCATGTAGAAGAGAACAAGACGAAATAAATTTATTGTTGTACGAAAAATTTCTTCAATGGATGTGGCTACTAAATATATTAATTAAGAAAGAAAATCATAAGTCTAAATAGATTCCTTAATGATAGGGAGATTTATTGATTACAATTCTTAATCATTGCAATAAAAATTGCATTAGCATTATTAAAAATTCAACAATATATAATGTTCTCACATCATCATGGAGAAATAAATTTCATAAAATTGACTCTTATATATTCTTTCACACTTTTAACATCATCTAAATTGTTGTGTTTGGACTTATAACTTCCCTTTCATGAATTAATTTTTCCACTATTGGAGTCATTTGTATAACATATATCCCAAATTTGACCATAGTTGTACTCCAAATACTCCAACACTACACCTAAATCTCATACTTCCCTTAACCCTATCCCTTATTTTAGTGTAACATTTAATCAGTTATTAACCCTAACCATAACACCAAGTGTCATATAAATGAAATTGTAAACCTTGGATCCTAACTTTAACTCTTACTCTATATATGATTGTACTAATCATTTAGTAAATTATATACCTTAGCCTAACTCTATATGTACAAGTAACTAGAAATATTTTTTTTTTTTATAAGTGATAATATGTATATACACACACCCAAAGAGAGAGAGAGAGAGAGAGAGAGAGAGAGAGAGAGAGAGAGAGAGAGAGAGAGAGAGAGAGAGAGAGCATATCTGTAGACAAGAAGGAGCTCATATTACATTTCTTATAGAGGAATGTTTTATAACTTGTATCAAAATAGCACTAATCATGGGCACTATAATAGAACTAACCCACATTAAAATTTAACCTGTCAGTTATCCTAACACCAAGGTAAAGTGTAATAATAGCACTAAAATCAGCTATAATATGATTAGTAACCCAAAAATTATCTTAACCACAATAATAACACAAATCCTAACTCTAACTCTAACTCTAACTAGATAATTCTAATTTTAACCCTAACCCTAACCCTAACTCTAACTCTAACTCTATCTCTAACTTTAATTCTCCCCCTAACCCTAACCTTAACCCTTTAGAATCCTAAATCTAATGCTAATTCTAACCCTAACCCTAATTCTAGCCCTAACCCTAAGCCTTACTATAACTCTAATCCTAACTCTAATTCTGACTCTAATGCTAATTCTAACCCTAAATCTAACCCTAATTTTAACCTATATTCTAACTCTAACCCTAACTCTAACTCTAACTCTAACCCTAACTATAATTATAACTCTAACTCTAATTGTAACCCTAACACTAACCCTAACTCTAACCCTAACTCTAACCTTAATTCTACCCATAATCTTAATCCTAACACTATACATAATGCTAATCCTAACCCTAACACTATATGTACCTCTAACTCTAATCCTAACCCTAATTCTAATCATAAAACCAATCCTAATTCTAACCCTAACTCTAACTCTAAACCTAAATCTAACTCTAAATCTAACCCTAACTCCAGCCCTAACCCTAAATCTAACCCTAACCTAAACTTTATCGCCAACTTTAACTCTAACTTGATCCTTAACTCTAACTCTAATTCTAAACCTAACCCTAACCCTAACCCTAGCCTCAATTCTAGCCCCAATTCTAACCCTAACACTAACACTAACACTAATTATAAACCTAACCCTAATGCTAACCCTAACTCTAACCATAACCCTTATGCTAACCATAATTCTAGCCCTAATTCTAACCCTAACTCTAACTCCAACTCTTGTTCTAATTCTAATTCTATCTCTAACTCTAGCTCAAATCCTACCTCTAAATCTAACCCTAACCCTAACCCTAATTCTAACCCTAACTTTATTTGTAACCCTAATTCTAGCCCTAACCCTAATTGTTACCCTTACCCTAACTCTAGCTCTAACTCACTCTGTAACCTTAATTATATTTATAACCCTAATTCTAACCCTAACCCTAATTCTAACTCTAACTCTAATTGTAACTCTAATTCTACCCCTAATCCTAACCTAAACCTATATAACCCTAACTCTAACCCTAATTCTAACCCTAACCCCAATTCTAGCTCTAACCCTAACTATAACTCTATTCCTAACTCTAACCCTAACTATAACTCTAACTCTAATTCTTACCCTAACCCTAACCTTAACCCTAATGCTAACCCTAACTCTAACTCTAATGCTAATTCTAATAACCCTAATTCTAACCCTAAATCTAACTCTAACTCTAACTCTATCCCTAACTCCAACTCTAACTTTATCTCTAATTCTAACCCTACCCCTAATTCTAACCCTAACTCTAATTTTGACTCTTTTTGTAACCCTAACCCCAATATTAACCCTAACCCTAACTTTGACTATAAACCTACCCCTAATCCTAACCCTAACACTATATATAACTCTAACTCTAACTCTAACCCTAATTCTAATCCTTATCCTAGCCCTAACTCTTACCCTAACCCTAAATCTAATCAGGTAGCTTTAACCCTAACCCTAATCTAACCTTGATCACAACTCTATCTCTAACTTTAACTCTAACTCTAACTTGAGCCCTAACTCTAACTCTAATTCTAACTCTAACTCTTATACTAACACTAACACTAACACTAACACTACCTCTAATTTTAACTCTTACTCTAATTGTAACCCTAACCCTAATGGTAATCCTAACCATAACCCTAACACTAACCCTAACCCTAACCCTAATGCTAACCCTAACCATAACCCTAACACTAACCATAACCCTAACTCTAACACTAATTCTATTCCTAACCTTAATTCTAACCCTAAATATAACCCTAACTCTAACTCCAACCCTTATTCTAACTCTAATTCTAACTCTATCTCTAACCCTAACCCTAACTCTTATTCTAACCCTAACACTAACCCTAGCTATATTTGTAACCCTAATTCTAACCCTCACCCTAATTCTTACCCTTACCCTAACCCTAACTCTATCTCTAATCCTAACTATATTTCTAACCCTAATTCTAACCCTAACCCTAATCCCAACTCTAACTCTAATTTTAAACCTAACCCTAACCCTAACTCTAACTCTAACCCTGACTGTAACTCTAACCCTGACCCTAACTCTAGCTCTAATTGTAAACCTAACCCTAACAAGAACCCTAACTCCAATTCAAACCCTATCCCTTACCCTAATTTTCATCCTAATGCTAACCCTAACTCTAACTCTAATCCTAACCCTAACCTTAACACTAACCCTAACCTTAATTCTAACCCTAACCCTAACCTTAACTCTAACTCTAACCCTAACCCTAACCTTAACACTAACCTTAACCATAAACATTAATTTGTCCCTAACTCTAACCCTAAATCTAAGTCTACCATAATTGGACTCTAACCAGAACCGTAACCCTAACTTTAATCTTGGCTCAAAACTTTTCCCTAACCATAACTCTAGAACCTTAACCCTTACTCAAGCCCTAACCCTAACCCTAGCCCTACTATAACCCTAACCCTAACCATAACCATAAGTCTAACCCTAACCTTAACCATGAGCATAACTCTAACCCTAAACTTAACCATAAACATAACTCTATCCCTAACTCTAACCCTAAATCTAACTCTACCATAACTAGACTCTAACCCTAACCCTAACCCTAACTTTAATCCTAACTAAAACCCTAACCCTAATCCTAAATCTAACCTTAACCCTGACTCAAACCCTAACCCTATCCCTACAATAACCCTAACTCAAGCCTTATAATAACCCTAACCATAACCATAACCATAACCATAACTCTAACCCTAACCTTAACCATGAGCATAACTCTAACCCTAAATCTAACTCTACCATAATTGGACTCTAACCCTAACCCTAACCCTTACTTTAATCCTGACTCAAACCCTAACCTTGACTCTAACCTTAACCTTGACTCAAACCCTAACCCTAGCCTTACTATAACACTAACCCTAAGCATAACCATAACTCTAACCCTAACCTTAACTATGACCATAACTTTAACCCTAACCTTAACAATAAACATAACTCTAATATGAACCTTAACCATAACCATAACTCTAACCCTAACGTTAACCATAAATATAACTCTAACCCAAACCTTAACCATAACTCTAACAATAACCATAACTGTAACTCTAACCCTAACCTTAACCATAACTCAAACCCTAACCCTAACTCTAGCCCTAACCTTAATGCTAACCCTAACCCTTATTCTATCCCTAAGGTTAACATTAACTGTAATGGTAACTTTGTCCCTAACCATATATCTATGTTTGACTATAATATTTTACATTACAATATGCCAAAAAGAAAATTACCTTTTTTAAACCATAATCCTACCCTTAACTCTAACCCTAAATATAACCCTAACTGTAAATCTAACTCTACCATAATTAGACTCTAATCTTAACCCTAATCCTTAGTTTAACCTTCACTAAAATCGTAACCTAACCCTAACTCTAACATTAGCCCTGACTCAAAACTCTAACTCTAACCTTAAACCTTACTTTAATCTAGACGAAAACCATAGCCCTAACCCTAACCCTTACCCTAACCTTAACCTTGATGTAACTCTATATACAACCCTAACTCTAAATATAAACCTAACCTTAACCATCACCCTAAAACTAACCCTTTCTCTACCCCTTTCTCTAACTCTAACCATAAATCTAATTTTAACCCTAACCATAATCCTAATTTTAACTCTAATTATAACCCTAATTTCAACTCTAACTCTAGCCCTAATTCGAGCTCTAATTCTAACTCTACCTCTAACTCAAACCCTAACTCTAATTCTAATCCTAACCCTAACTATATTTTTTACCTAAACCCTTATTCTTACCCTCGCCCTTACCTTAACCCTAACCCTAACTCTAATTCTAACCCTAATCCTAACATTAACTCTAACTCTAATTCTAAACCTAACCCTAACAAGATTCATAATCCTAAAAATAACCCTAGCCCTAACCCTAATGCTAATCCTGACTCTAATTGTAACTCTATTCCTAACTGTAACTCTAACCCTATCCATAACTCAAACCCTAACAATAGCCCCAACCTTAACACTAACCCTAACCCTAACTATAACTCTACTCTTCAATATAACATTTTACGTAACAATATGATTAAAATAAATCTGAATTAAAGTAATGCAAATAAACACCATATATAGAATTTAAAAATAAAATATTCAAGAATAATTTTATAGTAAGTTTACACTATTACATTTTTATAGTAAGTTTATAAAATTGTATTTAAAAAGAAATAAATAATTCAGCACTACCCTTAAAAAAATAGAAAAAAATTTAAAAATACTTTTTCTATTGCGTCGCAATTGCCACTAGCTTATATATACCTCTATATATATTACGCCGAGAGTAATCGTTCTCGAGGCGCCTATTTTCATTTTCATAAATCCCAACTATGTTTAAAATAACCTTGGGATTAAATGAAAATAGGCGCCTCAAGAATGATTACTCTCGGCGTAATATATATAGAGGTATATATAAGCTAGTTGTAAGAAAGTAAGCTGAAATACAAGTTTGTATGCACACATTGAACAAGTTGGATGGAAATCCAACTTTAATGTATATCAAAATGAACAATATATTATGTCATATCAATCATATAGTTACAAAAAGATGTTATGTCTCATCGGTACAATAAAAAAATCAAATACCTGACAAATGTTGAATGTGTACAATAGAAATTTCAAATGTACACAATACAAATCTCGAATATATACAATACAAAAGTTGAATACCAGACAAATGTTGAATGTGTACAATAGAAATGTCAAATGTGCACAATACAAATCTCGAATATGTACAATACAAAATTTGAATATATGTCATTGTCATGCGATGACCACAACTACATATGTATATCACTATCAATATCTATGACTATGTAGGATCATCAAAATTGAGCCTCTTTGATGCAGTTTGTGGCTTGCCATGTGTCTATAGAAGAAAAATTAAAATACACTATCAAATATCTTATCTATAAGTAATATGAAAATAACTAGAAATTGGGTTCTAAATTGTGGATAATTGAGTTGTTCATTACCTCATCCCTTTGTCCCATAGTTGGATTCAATGATAACGATAATGGGCTTTTTCATTGATGGGTGGGACTCCTAACAAAATGATGAGGTAGAGTGACAATGGGAGACACAACTACTGATGAATCAATGTTCATGGGAGGCACAACCACTAATGAATCAATGTTGGTACAAGGTACAACCTGTATGGTAAGCGATAAAATTTTATCATTATAGAGTGACATTAGGGATTCCAATAAGAGTAACTTTTTTTAAAAAATTACTACATCCTAAGCTAGATCTCTTGTGCTAGCAGGAGGTATAACTATTGATGAATTAGTGCTAGTATGAGGCACAACCTGTATGGTAAGCGATAAAATGTTAGCATTATAGAGTGGCATTAGGATTCCAAATAGAGTAAAAAAATGTATTGCAACCCGAGCTAGATCTCCTATGCTAGCAGGAGGTATAATCATTACTGAATCAATGTTGGTATGAGGCATAACCTATATGGTAAACGATAAAATGTTAGAATTCTAGAGTAGACATTAGGGATTCCAAATAGAATTAAAAAAATGTATTGTATCTTGAGCTAGATCTCCCATGCTAGCAGAAGGTACAACCACTAATGAATCAGTGCTAGTATGAGGCATAACCTATATGGTAAGCAATAAAATGTTATCATTATAGAGTGACATTAGGGATTCCAAATAGAGTAAAAAAGAAAAAAAATATTGCAACTTGAGTTGGATCTCCCATGCTAGCAAGTGACACAACCATTGATGAATCAATGTTGGTATGAGGCACATCCTATATGGTAAGCGATAAAATGTTAGAATTTTAGAATAGGCATTAGGGATTTCTATCATGCATACAATAAATCCAAATTGAGATCACAAGAGGGCTTCAACTAAGACTCTGCATTCATACCTGTAGCCTCTGATGTGTTTGACCCCATCTTTGACGCTTGAGACTCCTAAAAAAATGAAATGGGGAAGTATATGCATGAAGCCTCAAAGAGTGTTGTAATAGGTAAAAGATAAATAACACATTAATAAGAAAAATTGTTGATAATTACTATAAAACTGTAAAAAAAATGTGTACTTATTTGTAAATACAACTATTTAATATGTATATAGAACAAATGCATACTATAACCTAAAATTTATGAGAAGGAAAATATGAAATTTTACCTCTTCCATTACCTCCACATCAACAGTCCCAGGTGCATTCATCAACTCTACAAAACTAAACTATTTCTACATATATACAATAAACAAGTCAACACATATTAATCAATATTGACTACATGTATATACATTCATTCATGATAAATTTCAAAATATAAACTTGACTTGTATTTAATACCCTTTTTTTTGTTTCGGTGTTCTTGCTGATTTCCTTCTCTTTCCTCTAGACCTCGAGCTATGTGGAGTACCCTAAATAAGAAACACATATAGCATAAGAGGAATCAATAAGACACATCATGAGTTCAACTCAAATCATAAACTTGATAGGTGTGCAAGCTATGATACCACATAGCTATCAAGGCCAAAGTTAATGGTAGAAAGCATGACATCATCAATTTAAGAAATTTCAGCCCCCGACAAGTCCTATAAAATAGTAAAGATTATTGTTATAATATGAGATAATATTGTAAATGGAAAGAAGGCACAATAAAAACAATAAGATCATAAGAGGGAAAGAAGAAACAAGGACTTGAAGGATGATATTAGAAGGATAGTTGAAAGATAGGAAAAATTGGGGCTCAAAAAGACTGCAAGGCCTAAATTGAAAACAAAGAGACTGAGAAGGAAAAGAGAGATGCGAATGAACTTTTGGCACCTTGTCAAGAAATAAAAGTGGAGATTCATGATCTCCACACTCTTACAAGACACCCTATGTGATATGGAGGTTCTTTGATGTGGATGGGTATATGGAGGATAAACTCATGAGGTTCATTAGATGGAGTTCAAGTATGCTAGGACCAAGATTTGTAGATGGGGATTGGATGGATTTGATGAATTTGGGAGGGTCTCAATGATGGTAAGAGATGGAAAGGTATTATTGTACTTTTAAGAATACCAATTAAGAAACAATATTTCAAAGCCAATGTATTATTGTACTTTTAAGAATATTTTAAAAACTTTACCTTGGGTGTTCTTGCTCCTAGCCTCACACCTCTAGTAGAATGAGTACTATGTGGTGTTCTCGTAACACTTGTTGCACCCTGCATTGCATATTTTTTGAACATATCAATCTAAAGTTCTCTATAAAATAAAATGAAAATTTAATTTTATGATATTTAGGTGATTAAATAATATCATTTCAAAACTCATGAAGTTCATTAATGGGGGTTTGGGTCATGCTAGGAGCAAGAGACGTGGATGGGAATTGGATGGATTTGATGAATGGGAGGGTTTCAATAATGGTAGCAGATGGAAGAGGATCTATAAACAGGTTGTTAGTGTCATACCAATTAAGAAACAAAATTTTAAAGCCAATGTATTATTGTGCTCTTAAGAATATTTAAAAAACTTTACCTCAGGTGTTCTTGCTCCTAGCCTCACATCTCTAGCAGAATGAGTACTTTGTGGTGTTCTAGTACTGCTTGTTGCACCATGCATTGCATGTTGCTCACATATCAATCTAGAGTGATCTATAAAATAATTTTTTTTACTTTTACAATATTTAGGTGATTAAATAATATCATGTCAAAACTCAAACAAACAAACCTGTGTATCCTATCCATCAAAGACCATCGTCATCAAATCATCTATGAGTGTGAAATCCCAACCTCTATATGAATAACAAGTATGCTCACAATGTACACATGAATGAGATGACACTCCATCCTCAGACACCTTCGTATCTATCCCATCACACATGTGTTGACAGCTAAGACAAAATGTTGATTGGGCTTTGAAGACTGTAATGATGCAGGTGGCACGAGGATGACATTGGCGGTGCAAGTGGGATAAGTGGAGATGACACTAGTAGTGTAGGTGACACATGTGGAGATGACATTGATGGTGCAAGTGATGCTGATGGAGCTATCATAGGCTGTGATGACTGAGGTGCCATAGGTGATGATTATGGAGCTATAACATGTTTTGATGACCCTAAAGGTGCATTTGATGATGGTAGAGGTGTCATAGGTGAAGGAAAACCACCTAACTGTGATCCATGCTCAATGATAACATCTGCCAATGATGCAGCCGCATGAAGAGTCTGTAAATCAATAAACTCCTTTATAATTGATGGGAGCACAACATGAGACATATTTTTTCATGTTATACATCTCCTCTCATGTTGTGGTACCATCCTACAAGCCCTAGGTCTATCCTATGCAAATCCTCTCCCTCTACCCTAGAACTGATGGATGTCAAAGTAATTTGGCTTCTCGCCAAGGATGAACTCACAATATAGTTTATTCAAAAAATATAAAGCCACCTCATAATTATTACATGCTAGTAGGTCAAATATCATATACCACCTATCCCAAAGACATGATATCATCCTAGTATGAGTACACCAATGAATAGGAAAAGTTTAGGTTGTGTGTAATAGGGAGTTGCCAAATATAGGATCGATGAAAAGAGAACATATAGTACCTTTCTTTATGCCTTTATCTTCCACTTGCTGATATGATAACCCATCGTCATAAAATGCATGAAACTTATCCCTCCATGTACCCCATTTCTTTACCTCCCTAGATAGCTCATTTGCATTTTGGGCCATTTACTCAAGTGTATTCGCTAGGGTTGAGTATTGAGAAAGTGTAGATGACCACAACCTATTGACCATTTGGGTAATGTTAGCACTATTTTGTGAGAGTTAGTTTATGAGGTCCTCTTGTGTAGTAGTTAAATGATGTAATTGTATGCGTGAAGGGTTTATAGGAGGCAGTGGTTGTTGAACGAAACATTGAGTGGAGGGTTTGATTGTGTAGGAGGTGGTCTTTCGTCTCTCCCTCATTTTCTTAGATTCCTTGATGCATCTATATTAATTTTTTTTTTTTAAATTCCAAAAATTATAAATACAAAACCACACTATAAAATTTGATAAAAAAAATACATAAACGGCAAATATAATGAAGACCTACCTCATTTGCGGGGCAACATGGATGGAAATGTAACAAAAAATAGTTGTTTCTGCTAAACCTGATCTGGTTTTGATGTTCTCCTCCATACTCCATGCTGCTACTGTCGTTTGAGGGTATAAAAATGCCCTCAAAAATGGACAAAAAAGAAAATATATACTTTACAAAACCTAATTGGTACAAAACCTGATTGGGTCACTAAATTAGATAATTCAAAAAATCCAACCAGGTTTTACAAAACCCAATCAAGTTTTTTAAAGTATAATGGCTAGGATTGGATACCAAGCCTAGATGACATTTTACTTTTTAAACAACCTAATTGGGTTATTGAAACTTTTGCTCTTTTTTTTCGGGGCATCCACTTTTTTCTACACCAACTTGGTGCATACACCCTGACATATATTAAGACTTCCAATGAATATATATATATCATGTATGCATCATGTTATCTCAATCCATTTTGTTTGCTCCTTTTGATATGTTGGGAAATGTACTTGCCTGTGTCATGTGTTATCAGAGTGGGTTTGGATCTAGGTCTTGTAGGTTTCTTTTTGTAAACCCTGGTTGGTTTATTTATTATGGGGTGCATATTGTGATCTGTTATACAATTGTAAAGGGATTCAATATGGTTCATGGTAGGAGGGATGTAGATCCAGGATTGGATGATAAGATAAGGTAGATTTTTGCTAGGTTAGATGTTGTTGAGACAACTTAGCACAAAGGAAGACATTTCGATGGTGTTAGTAATGATAAAGTTGAAGTAAAAAAGTAGGTTTCTCTTGCACCCTTAATGAATTAGGGGAATAAAAGGTTGTTGAAAGCATGACATGTTTGACGTCTACACTACAATTTAACCCTCTTAAGTATAGTGGACTATTGGATTTAGATGAGTTGATGGATTGGATAACTAAGATGGAAAATTAATTTGAGTATGAAAGCACAGTAGATGAGAAGAAGGTGAAAATTGCTAGTACAAAGTTGAAAGATCATGCATCCTTGTCGTGAGAGCATTTACAACAAGATAGAGGTAAAAATAAAATCAAGGTATGGGGTAAGATGGTGAACAAGTTGAAAGGAAAGTTTCTTCCTTGTGATTATCAAATTAACCTAGTTAAGATAAATTGAACAAAAGATGTGAGCAAAGACAATGATGTTAGGACTAACCTTAGAAATAAATAACAATGCAAATATAACTAATATTAGAAATTTTAGATCGCACATAAGAGAAACAAGACACCAAGATTTAATGTGGTTCGCCCAATCCCTGGGTCATGTCCACCAACAAGAAGTCCAATATTATTATTATCCAGTGATTAAAACCTAATTACAATCCATAATATCTTAGAGCTCAATACCACTACAAGAAACAATTTTTGCATCACGTATTATGAAAATCCCTAACCCTAAGCCCTTTTTATACAAGCTTTTTGCTGCTTACAAAATGAGGGCTAGAATAATAGAAAAATAGTAGCTAATGCCTTTTACAATATAAGGGCATTATTTGCGGGGGTGTTTCCTCAAGATCTCGTAGCGGTGCTACCCCCAAACCCCTATATAAATAATCCAGAGGGAAAACATGCTGAATAAACCTCTAAGTTTGATTAGGCTCCACATCACAATAAATGAGGAAGAGGTGATAGATTCACTAGGGGAAGAGGTAGATCTTATGGAGAAAATGGTAGATCAGATCATGAAATGACAACTCATAATAAAAACAAGGCTAAGTGGAAGGGTGAAGATAAAGGAAAGACTGAGTGCAAAGGTGAAAGTTCATCCTTAGGTGGAGGTAATTACTACCGAGGTAGCTATAAAAGAGGAGGATTCTAAGGATCTTATTACAATTGTGGTAAGGAAGGACATTGATCATTTGGATGTAAGAATCTGACCAAGAAGGTTAGTAACAATAAAATTGTTTTAGTGTAAGAAGATTCATTGAATGAACCTGATAAGGGAAGCAACCTAATGGTTAGGAGAGCATTGTGGAGTGAGAATAATACAGATGATTTTGTGAGAAATTTTTTGTTCAAAACTAGACATAGAGTTGCAGATAAAGTTTGGAAAGTGATCATTGATAGTGGAAGTGCATAAAATTTGGTTTCTAAAGAGATGGTTTCTAAGTTACAATTGGAAAGGATGAAGCACCCTAAACCCTATCAAATTTCATGGATCAATGATGAGCATACACGGATGGGTAAGTGACCAATGTTTTGTGAATTTGAAAATTAGAAAGTATTATGATAAGGTATTTTGAGATATTATGCCTTGGATTTTTGTCACATTTTGTTAGGTAGACCTTGGCAAGATGATAGACATGTTATACATGATGGAAGATTGAATAAGTATGCTATTTGGGTTGATGGAGAGAAACAAGTATTGTTTTCTTTGATTCAAGAATCTATTGGTGAGGTGTGTACATTTGTGAAAATTTGTTTGATGGAGGGTAGGTAGTTTGTTAAGGATCCAAAGAAGAATGATGTATGTTTTTCTATGCTTCCTAACAAATAGAGTGAGTACATAGAAGACTGAGTTCAAACAGAAATTGAAGAATTGCTCACCAAGTTCAAGGAGATCATTTTAGATAATGTACCTGATGGTTTACCATCGATGAGAAGCATTATTCACTATATGGATTCGATTCCTAGAGTTGGTTGCTAAATAAAGAACCACATTGATTGACACCCAATAGAGAATAATGATCTTAATTGATAAATTAAGGAGTTGTTGCAGAAGGGATTAATCAAAGAAATTTTGAGTCCATGTGTAGTACTAGGTGTGTTGGCACCTAAGAATGCAGAATGTGTACCAATTCTTGAGCTATAAACAAGATAATTGTGAAGTATAGGTTTCCTATACTAAGAATGAATGATATAATAGATTGTTTAAGTGGAGCGAGCTATTTTACAAAGACAGGCTTGAAGAGTGGGTATCATCATATTAGAATCAGAGAAGGGGATGAATGGAAGACTTTTTTTAAGATAAGAGAATGTTTGTATGAGTGGTTGGTTATGCCTTTTGGTTTAACTAATGTACTAAGTACTATTATGAGATCGATGAATGAAGTTCTAAAGAAATTCTTGGATAAATTTGTGATTGTGTACCTAGATCACATTGTACTATTTATTAAAATCAAAGAAGAACATCTTTTTCATATTAGATAGTTGTTTGAGAGATTGAAAGAGGAACTTGTGTATTTTGGATTTCTAATTTCAAGTAATGGTTTTAAGATGGATCCTAAGAAGGTAAAATAAATTCTTGAATGGATTAAACTTGAGAATATTAGTGAAGTAAGATCATTTAATGGTTTGGCAAGTTTTTATAGAAAGTTCATCTGGAATTTCAATTCAATTTGCAATACTAGGATAGAAACATTGAGGGTAGACAAGAGATAATTCAAGTGGAAACATAGAGCTGATAATAGTTTTGAGACTTTGAAATAGAAGGTTATTGAATTACCTGTGTTAGCTTTGTCTAATTTT
Source organism: Cupressus sempervirens (assembly GCA_028749045.1). Classification (NCBI taxonomy): domain Eukaryota; kingdom Viridiplantae; phylum Streptophyta; class Pinopsida; order Cupressales; family Cupressaceae; genus Cupressus; species Cupressus sempervirens. The sequence continues at coordinate 476,494,510 of CM053783.1, read as the reverse complement.
AACTAGGTATTTCAAGTTGAATTTGATGCAAGTGGTAGTGTTATAGGAGTTGTGTTGAGTCAAGAAGATAGACCTATTTCTTTCTTTAGTGAAAAGTTGAATGATGTAAATGGAAAATATTTTGTGTATGATTAAGAGTTCTATGCTCTTGTCCAAGCCCTGAACAAATGGAGATATTATTTTATGCCTAAAGGGTTTGTTTTGTATATTGATCATAAGGCTTTATAGTATTTGGGTAGTCAACATAAGTTGAATTAGAAACATATGAAATGGGTTGAGTATTTGCAAAGTTTCACATTTGTGATAAAGCATAAAAATGGAGTGTCTGACTGAGTTGTTTATGCATTAAGTAGAAGAATTTGATGATTGAAATGAGAGTTCAAGTTCTTGGTTTTGAGGATATGAAGATTTTGTATGAAACTAACCCTAACTTTTTGAAGTCAGGAGAATTTGCAAAGCACCGAGTGTAGTAATATCTATTTCAAATCAATTGAGTAAGTTAGAAAGCTTATTTCATTCGATAAGTTATGTTGTTCAAAGGAATTCAATTATATATACCAAAAGAATCAACGAGAACTAATCTGATAAAAGAGAAGTATAGTAGTGGTCTGGATAGACATTTTGGATTTGATAAGACATTGCATTTTCTTAAAGAAAGGTACTTGTGGCCTTAGTTTTATAAGGATGTTCATAAATTTTCGAAGAATTGTGGAGTTTGTGAAGTTCCAAAGGGAGTGAGTCACAATACTGGATTGTATACACCAATTTTTGTTCCTAAGAAACCTTAGAGTGATATCAACATGGGTTTTTTCTTGCCTTATAAAGGATTGTAAGAGGTATTGGTTCCATATTTATTATTGTGGACATATTTTCAAAGATGGTGCATTTCATACCATGTAGGAAAATAAAAGATGTAGTGCATATAGCAGATCTTCTTTTAAGGATATTGTCAGGTTGCATGGATTAGCAAGGATTATCATCTCTAATCAAGACAATAAGTTTTTTGGTTATTTCTAGAAGAAGTTGGACACCAAGTTGAAGTATAGTTCTACATTTCATCCATAGATTGATGGACAGATAGAGGTTGTAAATAATAGTTTGGGACACAATAAGAAATTGTGATTAACTATTGGCACAAGCAGTGTTTGCATATAATAATTTAGTAAATAGAAGTACTGGTAAGACACCTTTTCTTATTGTTACTAGCATGCAGCCTAGAGGTATATCAGATTTAAGGGTTGTTGTTGGAGAGGAAAAGAGAAGTGCTAAAGTAGAAAGTTTTGCTTAATTTATGAAGACATTGCATGAGGATGTGAAAAAATAGTTGCAACAAAGTAGTATTAAGTACAAGAATAATGCAGATAGATCAAGGAGAGATAAGAATTTTGAAGTTGGTGATGAAGTAATAATGATTCATTTGAAGAAGGGAAGATTTCCTATTGGAATATGCAATAAGCTGAAGATGAATAAATTTGGTCCCTATAAGATATTAAAGAGGTTTGATAGTGGAAATACTTATGAAGTAGAGTTACCTGATGACATGAACATATCCCCTATATTCAACATTGTGGATGTGTATGAGTACCATGATTCTGATGAAGAAGTGACTACATTGAGTGATTATCCCAAGAAACAGATGGAGGAAGTTGAACATATTCTGGAACAAAGAGTTGGTAGAAGCACAAGAGGAAAGGACTACATGAAATATCTAATAAAATTAAAGAGAAGGCCAATTGAAGATTCTACATGGATTTCTCTGCTTGAGTTGGATTCATCTTAGGTTGAACCTCTCACATGATTCGGAGAATCATTGCTTTCAACCCTAGGTGTCTAATGCAAGATCATCTTGGGTTTCTTTGCAATCTTGTATCTTGATAGCTTGTTAGTCTACTCGATGATCTTTGTGTTTGCATGCTCGGTAACTACTTGGCATGCTCAGTGGATCATTTAGTCACTGAGTTGCTCAATTATTTTTCAGTGAGGTGGTCAATGACCTTTGACACTGATTTGGTTTGACATCTTGTATGTATGGTTGTTGCTCAATTTCTTCTTTCACCAAGTTCTTCTATGTTGGTCTCTTCCTTCTAGGCCAAGTGTTCATGTAATTAGGTCATCATTAAATAAAGGAGTCTTTCATTGGGAAGTGGACCTATTTTGTGTTGTCCACTTCTCCTATGTTGGATCTAGAAGGTTCTTTGAGTCATTGCATCCATTATAAATAGGGAGTCATGTTGTAGGTTTTAGGTTGTTCATGGAAGAGAGAAGAGTTATAGTCTGAAAGATGAAGATCATGGATCTTGCATGTAACAAGAAGATTATGTAATTTTGTCATCTTGTAATAGTCATTATTGTGAAGGCCTCATAGCTTGACATGTATCAAAATGTTTAATGAGAATATATATCATATTTGTATTGTGTTCTCTCCTTCCACTGTGCTTAGTCCTTTTGATGTGTTTGGCAGCATACTTGCCTACATCACTATCATATTACAATCTTCCTCAATGTTTGAGAGGGGCAACTCTCTTGTATGATGGGTATATTTGGGATTTTTGTGTACTTTTCACCTGAAAGTACAATATGACAAAACTAAAGATGGTGACTAATATAAATCTCAATTGTAGACATTTGCATACTAACTAAGGTTCACAATGAAGGAAAGATTCTGAGGGGATTTGAGCACATTATGAGTTGAATATGTAATAATGAAATAACAATAACAAATTTCAACATTCAAGGATATGACTTAGCTTATTACATTCAAACCAAGATATGAAGGCTTGCTTGCACTTCATTAATTACATATGCCAATTGGACTAGAAACCATTGGACTCCATAAATGTACAAAGCCATTACCAACTATATATATGATTAATCAGTAATGATAACTCAATGAACACATCTAGACATACAAAATAAAATGCATTCATTAAAGTCCTCTTGAAAATATACAAGTTCAAAAGATTTGAATACAAAATCTCAAGCCAAAAGTTTCTAACAATTTCACTATAGTTTGCCCTTTGTAAGAGTTCATCCCCCATTATATTTTGGAATTCCTTTCTTGAAAATTGAATTGTCTCAAAGCTTTCCAAAGCCTTGTCTGTAATCCCATGTTCGACATTTCGCTCCAACCAAAACATTTGATTTATTGTAATCCGCCAAAACATGAAAATCTCAGGAGGTGTGATTCGTTCCTCAATATGTTGCCAATAATAAACTTGAATCTACTTATCCATCATGGCTGTTGAGCCCAAAAATGTAGCTTTTTTTGCTTGAACTTTTTGAATCATAAGCGAAGAAGATGTTGGGAGAGTGGATAGGACTGGTTTCACATTTTAAAGACTATTCTTCACCATGAGAATTGTTTTATGTGAAGAAGCATAACTCGTTCTTCAATATTCTGCCGGTAAGCAGCATGCGACCTCATTGAACATCTTTTTACTCTTCATGCCCGCTGTATGTGTTCGACTAACTATTTCTTGAACTCCTAGCTTGAAATGCTCGAGATTGAAGCATTTGAATCAAATTAGGTGATGCCTGCTCCATTTTCAAGAATACACAACCTTTCAAAGTGTTTCACTTTGAATTTTTCAAGCATTTTTATAAAACTGGTTGTGAATGCTTATGTTTTAAGCATTAAAAACTTTCATAGGTTATGAGTTTGACCATTTTAAGCATTAATGGTTGTGTCTTTTGACTTTTTGAAGCAATTTTTGAAAAAGTTAAAAAAGTGTTCAAATTAGAAGCATTTTAGACTTTAAGCTTTGGCTGCTCAGTTTTTTTTAAAGCAATCTTTCATTGGTTTTGAGTTTGACTTGTATGGGCACTTTAGTTATCAATTTGACTTTTTCAAGCAAGTTGGAACAACAGGTTATGAATGCTTATTTTTGGAGTATTGAAAACCATTAAGTTATGAGTGCTCAATTTTTGAGCATTTCTAACTTTGAAAGTTAGAGTTTTTAATAATTTGATCATTTATGTATTTTGGAAGCTTTTAGATTAGGAATTACATTATTTCGAGCAAGAGAGCATAAATTCAGCAATTTAAGTTTGTTTTCAATGCAAGAGGGCTTGTTTTGAAGGTAGGAATGAGAACCACAAGATAATTAAAATTATTCTGATTTTTTTTTAAAATTATTTATTTTTATCAAAGCTTGAGCCACATGATTTAACTAAGTGTTTGGCCAGGAAATTTTATAATGGGCTATACGAGGAATCGAGCAATAGTTGACTCTAACTTGGGACAAGGACTATGAGGGACTTAGAGTGAACCCATAGGTAGGAGAAGTGTGTGCTTTATCAAAGGGTCATAGAGTCACCCCAAAGGAAACAAGAAAGGGGACTAACTAAGGAAACAAACACAAGCTGAAAATGGGACACAACCAAAATTCTTACTTACAATATGTACAGGGTAGGCTACCCCTACCTTGAAGAGATTCTAGTGAATCATGCAAGCCCATTGATTGGAAGAGGAAAATAATTACATGGTGAGATAGTAGATGGCAACCCTAGAGTACGTGTCAAATTAACTGTAGGCTCGCTTCTTCAAAATTCTTGGCATGTGTGACTTCCATGAGTGAGTCAAAGAATCCAAATAACTAGGCCTCATAAAAAATCTCTAGGTCTAGAATCAAATCTTCTTGTTGCATGTTGTTGATGATTTCTGGTTGCTAAAGTTAGACACTCTTGTTTTGATTGGTCGTCATGAAACTCATGACTTGTTTCTAAAGCTAGACACTCTTTTGGTTGAACTCTTTAAATAATGGTTTGAATCTAAATACACATCCCTTTTAGATAGGAATTTATCATGATGTATTTCTTCCTCTTGTCCTATTCGATCACCTAATTGATCCTCTTCATAAGAAGGAACAATCACCTTTTCCATCTTGGTGTGCACAACCTCTAAAAGTCCATCTAACCAGGAGCATTGATCGTAGGTTGGAATTTATGCAAAGGAAATGTATTTAAAAGAGCATCATTATCAAAACCTCTATCTTTGAATTTTTCAATCATTTGATCACACCACATTTCTCCAAGGCCTAATGTTTTTGCAATGTGAGATGTTATCTCAATGTTTCTTCCTGATTCCTATGATTGAGACAACAAAGTATGACTTCCTGTATCAAGTCTAATCAAATTGCAATCTTTTATTATTTCAACCAGCTCAAGATAAAATGTCTCGTTGGTTATTTGTGTCTCATTCAACACTAGTTTATGATTCGAATAAAATGTTTGAAAGGACGATTCACTATTGAGAAGCCCAGTATCCAAACTCTCAAGATAATGATCAAAGATAATACTTCCATCAAACTGATTAATCTTTTGAATTTCTTTCAAGATATCCATGATCTTAACACTTTCCTCGTTCAACTGTGATAATATTGTGTCTCCCAACATCTCCTTTCTATGAGAAATTCTTATGTCACCCTCATTATCATTGCCTTGTATTTCATCAACATATGTTTCCTCTTCAATGAATAATGATGAACGAATGGGAACATCTTCTCCACTTAGAAATCATCATCTGAAGCATCAAGGAACTCAGTGGGAATATAACTGTTTTAGATTCATCTTGAAGTGTATTTTTGTCATTTTTATAATATGTTGCATACTTTCTTGATAAAAACCCGATATCTCTTTTTCAATCTCACTGGGATCAAGATGATTGAATAAGAAGTTTTTCAAAATTTAACTTGATTAGGATTACTAAAAGTATGATTCTGTTGAGCAATCGGTGCAGGCGTTGGACTACTTTCTTGATCACCACTATCCAACTTTGATTCACATGAAAATAAAGTCTTCTTTATGCTTGCATATGGAACTTCTTTCTGACAATGATTTTGGTTTGTGGGCAAAAAAAAATGATTATCTTTACCATCTTCTTCATTTATCTTTTGTAGAGTTTGAAATAAAGATGGATGGATCTTTTATGGATCAAGTTCTAAGCCACCATAAAAATTCTTCAAGAAATCAACCTGTATGGTCAAACGGAGTCACCAACCTTCATCCCAAGGAAGGTATCTTAAAATTTCTAAGTAATATAATTGGCCTTTGATCTTCCCCAGCAGAGTTGTGAAATTTACTGTGAAATAATCTTCAAAAAATACACTTGCCACTATTTATAGCACAAAGAGGAAGATTTCTCGGCCAAGTTTCTAATATTTGACGTGAATGAGCTAGCAAATTATTACTTATATTGTACATGATATATTTGCTTGTGGATTTGGAAAATACAAGATTAAGATCGATCTATTGAAGTAAATTGTTGTCGATAGTCGAGTAATGTTCATTTTGTAACAATCTTAAGCATTTTCTAAGCGGACATCACTCAGAAATTCATTTGGGCAAACATCCTTTAATTTGAGATCCCTAATTGGTTGTTTATTTTATGGTGTAATATCGTTAAATGATTTATTGTCATTTTAATTTTGGAGATTTCATTTTTTTTTCCCTACCTAAGCCATTTTTGGTGAAGACGACTTTCTGGCTTAGGGAATTAAAGTGGATTCGTTGAGGAGGATTTCAATGTGCACAATATACCACAATACAGAGTAGCGAACAACCATCGTTGGAGAGTTGAAATTGAACATTTTACTGGGTCAAATTTTAGCAATTTATTGAGTTTTTAAATAGATTTGTTTCAAAAATACATTTGTATGGCTATGATTGCTTAAATTTTCCAAGATTGAACTTTTTTTGTGACATAGTGTCGGTAAACAAATTTGTCACTTTGACAATATGCAGTCAAATTTTAAAAGATAAATACAAAACCATTGATGAAGAATGCACCACACAACTTAAAATCTTTCCTGGACTAACTTAAAACCGCTAATAACAACAAGCAAGATCTACGCTTGAGAACTATTAATAGGACAATGCTGATTCAAAGATTCATAAACATCTACACAATACCATGAGAATGCTCTTTGCAAAGAGAATCAACATCTCTAACAATTTAGATTCAGAAGAAGAGAACTCAAATTGCACATTCCTTTATTTTCTTGCACCAAGAACCTGAGAGGAATTTTTTGATTACAAAGAGAAAATTTGTACACACTTTCCAAATATTATATTTTGATCAAAATTTTAGCACAGTGTTCCCTTTTTCTAAAGTCCAAAAATTCCCTTACAAAGCCAAAAATGACTCCTTACATAGACACAGAGATTAAGAACTACCTCTTCGTGGTAAATAACTACCTCCAAAATACATAATTTTGGAGAGGTTAATTAACCTCACTAAAAATTAACTAGAGTTATTCTAGAGATAAACATTTTGAAAAGAATGTTGAATGGTTGATCTTGATGGTAGCCATCGAATCTTCTCCTTTTGATCTTGGAAGTCTGAAGAAGAATCAAATTTAGCACGATCTTTTGTTCGCAATTTTAACATTTCACTTTATATGGCCATATCCTTACATAATTCCTTCATGCCTTAACTGTATACTGATATCTCACTCTGGACTTCCCTTTGAACTTTGATGATTTCCATGGCACACTCTACGTAGGAATTTGATAAAATAGATCAACATAGTCAATCACATTTCCCCATTTTGATCACCATTATTCGCTATTGCAGCTATCATAAGCAATGACCCCCCCTTAATCATATCCAATCAGCCCCTTGAACGTCAAAAACTTGAAGTTTAGGAGCAGTTATGTTGAGAAAGCAATCTCCTATACCATAAAAATCAAGCTTGCACTGTTCTAAATGCTTCAAATCAATGCCCACTACCTTGGCACCATCACAACCAGGTAGAGCTAGGTTCTTCAACATCAGACATGTAAGAAGCATATCATAAAGAGCAGTAACTTGTGCACGAACACCAACCACTTCCAATGTATGAATTTTTCTAAAGGGATTCCAAGCTGGTAGCTGTTTCAAGGAGATGCCCCACAACTTAAGACTTTCCAAATAAGGTGAAGATGCATTGTAATCAAGTGTGTTGGGGCAATTGGGTCCAAGGTCAAATATAGTAGAACAATTCTCCTTTCCCAGTACTAGTGCAGAGTGGTGTCGCCTTTGAAAGCCATGTGTTGACCATGTTTATTCCGTCATCTTTCACAATCTACAAAATCAAAGGTGTCATGAAGAATGACCAACAACAAGTGACTTGGTTGACTATTAATAACCTTTTGTGTCAGCGATTCTATTAGATCAATGATGTGTCTTTCTATGCCTTTGTTATTTGTAACAAGATATGGTTCGGATTCTCTATTCATCACTTCAGTATTTTTAGGCATTTTGTCAAACAAATAATGTGCAGTGCCCATGTTTTCATGCTCCGGGTTTGCAACCTTTCATCAAACAATTCACTTACAATTCACTTGCTTGACTTAATTTGGAGGCTAGCATATTCTGTTGATATTTACATGAACAAAATGATGCTCAACATGGATTGTGGAAAACTTGAAGGTTAATATATGCCAAACCAGTGACGTTTCATGCCTATGCATTCCTTACTCATTACTCTTTGTTAAGAGGCATTATTGTCAATGCATGAAGTTGTGGTTCCTACATCATCTTCTACTGTTTCAAAATATCCACATTGATTGCCATTGTACAGGCCCTTTACCAAAAAGCTCCCATGTGTCGTTTGTGACCTTCTCTACATGTGAGTTAGAAATCTTGGATGAATTACTAGTTTGATAGCCCATGCATTCTATTTATGATTGGGTCAATTAATAGTCATTTTATCAAGCAATTATCATGTCTTCTTCTTCATGTATGATCAAGATGCCACAAACTCCAAACTTTCTTCACATACTGAATTCAATTTATTTGAAAGTGATTTAATGATACCATCCAATGTGCCACAAGCTGGAAGTTAAGTTCCTTTGTTTGATAATTATCATGCTCGATCTATCTGTCTTATGTATCTTGCCAAAGCACCATTACAGAGTGGGATCTCTTCAACATATTTGAAATCAACAATTTGAGAGCTTTGTAAAACTTTAGACACCTTTACTTTGACTCTGCATTATACCCATTGTCTCTACCTTTCATTTCCTCTACTTTTATCAAGTGAAAGGTTAATAACCATCTCAAAAATATATTTTTTGGAAGTTTATCTTAACCCCTTTTTTCGATGAGAGGTTAATTTTAATGATTGGGTGGAAAATATGTGTTTTGAAAATTTATCTTAACCTCTTTTTGATGGAGAGGTTAAGATTTCAAAGTGAAACATGTGTTTTGGACCTCGAACCTTAACCTTTTCAAAGGTGAAGAGGTTAAGGTTAATGGTTCGGAATACGTGATTTGGAAATTTATCTTAACCTCTTTTTGATGGAGAGGTTAAGATTTCTAAATGAAACACGTCTAAGTGAAACACGTGTTTTGGACCTCAAATCTTAACCTTTTTAAAGGTTAAGAGGTTAAGGTTAATGGTTCGGAATACGTATTTTGGAAATTTATCTTAACCTCTTTTTGATGGAGAGGTTAAGATTTCAAAGTGAAACACATGTTTTGGACCCCAAACCTTAACATTTTTAAAGGTTAAGAGGTTAAGGTTAATGGTTAATGATTTGGTTGAAAATACATATTTTGGTTCCTTCCACTAACTTGCGAGAACTTTTGACTCAGGAACCGAATTTTAAAAATTTAAATTTTTGGACGAAGCTAGGAACAAGCCAAAGATATTAGAAGGGCTAAATTTCTCAAAAATTCTAAGGGAAAGTGGTCATTTTAATGCTTAAAATGAGGCATATTCTAAAAATAATCATAGCTCAAAAAGGCAGCAATTGAGGCAATTTTGATATCTGGACAACAACTAGCTCTATTTGGGGACAAGGACTTTATAAGGACGAAACTCAAATCTAAAAAAATTAGAGCGTGCAGTGCTTTATCCATTGGGTTTTAGAGTCACTTGAGGAACCACTTTGCAAAAGAGGGAACGAAAACCAAAAATAGGACAATAGAAAGGAAAACCCAAAGCAACACAAACTCCTAACTCGACTATGTACAAGGTAGGTTTCCCTACCTCTAGTAAGTCAAGGTATAATCATGCAAATCCATTAACTGGATGGGGAAAACAAATACCATGGCGTGCTAACATGTGGATAAATTTAGGTGGACTCAAATATAAGCTGGCTCCTGGAATTCCAATTCTGAGATTCATAGCATGTTCCACCTCTCTAGATAAAGAGACACATCCAAATAACCAAGCTTCATCAAAGATCTCAGACTTCAAAATCAATTATGCTTCCTATTGCATGTCATTGATGACTTCATTTTGAAAGACTTGAAGTATAAGGCTCTCGAGTTTCTCAATGAATTTTTTATCTTCTCTTGTGCTTGGTAAACCCTCTTCTTGAGTTTCTAGTAGTTGGTCATTATGAAGTCCTGAATTCATTTTTGACACCAGACACTCTTGTTTTTCCATTATCATGATCATGGTTGAATCTTTTGTAAAATTATTCCAACTTAGATGCACATTCATGTTAGGTTGAATCTTTCCATGATCCATTTCTTCTTCCTTATCTTCCAAAAGATCATCTTGAATTCTTAGTTTCTGTTGAGTTACACTAATACCATCGTCAACATGGTTTGTCATAACATCAAGTTGCCTTCTATTAATATCAAAATTTTCCATTTGAAGGTCCTTTTGGTGGTTAATACTCGAAGATATCAAACTTTGTATTGGATTGCCTTCATATAACCTATGACATGAAGCAACTTGTGGAGTTATAGCCATTGAACCCTATCTTTGAATACCAACTTGAGAATCTTCAATAGAAATGCCTTCCTCTAAGAATAAAGGATTAAAGTAAACATTTTCTTCATAGAGGAAATTACCATCCAAGGATTTTGAGCACAATCTTGGAGTAAATACATCATAAGAGCTTGCTTCATTATATTCCTCCATGAGATCCCCTGCTAACTCATTACTTTCTTTATAATGGTTACTCTTCTCATAGAAGTTCTTTGGCATAGGATTTCCTATTTGATGAAAAGACTCAAAAAGAGGATTTCCTTGAACTTTGAATGATCTACAGGATTTTAATTGCACTTCTGTTGGAATAGAGGAACTTGTCTTCATTTCCATATAGCTTTCATTTTCAATATGTTCAATGATATCTATGTCCCTTTGAATCATCGTTTCTTCTCCAAGACATCTTTCATGAAATGTGAAAGTTGGCATGCATGATAAATAATTAAGGCTATATGGTTCATCTTCTTCTCCTAGAAGCTGATTTTTATCTTTGTCATCAACCGATCTTTTAATCACAAGTTCATCGATGTAATCAAAAGTAAAGGTCTCCATTCCCATAGGGAAAGTAGATACTTGTAGAAGTTCATTGGTGCTTTTATCTCCGTCAACGGTAGTGGTTTCAGATTGTTCCATAACATCTGAAGTATTGATGTCATCAATAGATTCATCACCTTGAATGATCATGGAAGTATGAATGGGAATATCTTCTCCATGTAGGAAGTCATCATTTGAAGAATCAAGGCACCAAGGAGGAATAAAAGTATTATGAAATTCACCTTGATCCACATTTCCCTCATCTTCAATCATATGTTGTGTAGTTTCTTGAGATTTTGATATTTTTTTTTCTTTCTCTTTAGGATCGAGATGATTGAATAGTTTCTCTTAGGTTTGGAAATTGTGACAATGATGCCTTGATATATTAGCAAACCCTTCTCTTATAGATTCCACTTCTCGATCCTCTCCTTGATTAGACATAGAATTCCCATCTTCTTTCATGCATGAAGATTTAGATGAGTCCTTTCTAACATTTGGATTGGGAGCTGTTCTGCTACCAAGAAAATAATTCTTGCATGGGTCTTCTTTATCAAGTTCTCAGAGTGTTTGAAGTAAAGAAGGATGTACTTTGTCAGGATCTAGGTGTGCATTGCCATAGAAGCTTTTTAAGAATTCAACCTGATTAGGATCAATGGAAGCATAATTTTGATGAGAAAGAGGTTCAAGTGTCGAGACTTTTTTTTTACCACCATTATCCATCCTGGAGTCACATGAATCATTTTTTTGATCAAAGTCTTCTTTATAATCGCATGTTGAACTATTTTCTGAAAATGATTTGGGCTTGTGAGAGAAAAATTGATTATCCTTACCATCTTCTTCATCTATCTTTTGCAAAGTCTAGAGCAAAGATGGATGAATTTTTTCTAGATCTAGTTTTCACCCACCATAGAAACTCTTCAAGAAGCTAGCTTGCTTAGGATCAATAGAAATATGATTTTGTTGAGAGACAAGTGAATGAGAGACATTCCCATTATTCTTCATTGTCAGTTTAGATGAAAGACATTTTTCAAAAAGACCTTTACCTTTGTATGTTGACCCTTTTTCGAATAAAGAATCATGATCATGAGAAAGAAACCCATAATCCTTTCCATCATCTCTTTCAATATTTAGAAAAATTTGCAGCAAGCAAGGATGAACCATTTTAGGATGTAGCCTCCTGCCTCCATAGAAATTCTTCAAGAATTCAACTTGAAGAGGCTCATCAAGAATTTGTTTCTTTGAGTATGAAAAGTATTCATCATCACTATCACTTTCCACTTTCCTTTTGTACCAAACCATGCTTTGAATTCAAACCTCAGATAGGGTCGCCAACATTTATTCAATCTTCTAAATAGAGTCACCAACCTTCATTCAAGGGAAGGTACATTTTATCAATCATGTTACTGATTATTGTTCACTTGGTCTTGGATGTGACCAAGATTTTTCCTATTTCTTCTTGGAATAGCAATTATTCTTTCGATCACCACAACGTTTTGACCAATAGGAGCTCTTCGCAAGATTTTGTCGAATTCTTCTTCTTCTTCTAGAACTCGATTCACTTGATGATATTGTTGAGCACTTCGTCTGCACCTCCAGACTAGAGTGTTCAAGTTGCAAATAATGTCTTCTTGTGTGTCCTGAAAGCCAAGATTTGGTTGTAGAACTGGAAACACATTTTCATGTGGCAATACCATCCTTCTTCATTACAGGGAATTGAATAATCTTTCTTGTTTGAGTCCCCAGTAGAGTCACCAAAAATCTGTTGGTAAATAGATTTGTCACTTAGACAATACATGATTTAGCCCAATGGAGTGTGTGAAAAATCGATTTCTCCAACAGTTGGCTAGGCCCTTGATATCTAGCCTTGCGCTGCGCTTGGAGGGGCAGCTCCCTCGTATGATATAATTTTGAAGTTTTCAAATAAAAATGAAATCAAACTTTAAAAGATAAATAGAAAGCCATTGATGATGAATGTACCACACGACTTCAAAGCTTTCCTAGACTAACTTAAAACTGCTAATAACAACAATCAAGATCTATGCTTGAGAACTATTACTAGCACAATGTTGATCCAAAGATTCATAACCATCTACACAATACTGTGAGAATGCTCATTGCAAAGAGAATCAACATCTCTAACAATTTAGATTTGGAAGAAGAGAACTCAAATTGCACATTCATTTATTTTCTTGCACCAAGATCCTGAGAGAAATTTTTTGATTACAAAGAGAAAATGTGTACACACTTTCCAAATATTATCTTTTGATCAAAATTTTAGCATAGTGTTCCCTTTTTCTAAAGTCCAAAAAGTCCCTTACAAAGCCAAAAAGACTCCTTATATAGACACATAGGTTAAGAACTACCTCTTCATGGTTAATAACTACCTCCAAAATACGTAATTTTGGAGAGGTTAATTAACCTCACTAAAAATTAACCAGAGTGATTCTAGAGATAAACATTTTGAAAAAGAATGTTGAATGGATGATCTTGATGGTAGCCATCAGATCTTCTCCTTTTGATCTTGGAAGTCTGAAGAAGAATCAAATTTAGCATGATCTTTTGTTCTCAATTTTAACATTTCACTTTATATGGTTGTATCCTTACATAATTCCTTTATGTCTTAATTGTATATTGATATCTCATTCTGGACTTCCCTCTGAACTTTAATGATTTCCATGGCAAAGTCTACGTAGGAATTTGATAAAATAGATCAACATAGTCAATCATATTTCCCCACTTTGATCACCGTTATTTGCTATTGACAGCTATCGTAAGCAATGATCCGGGCCCCTTAATCATATCCAAGTAGCCCCTTGAATGTCAAAAACTTGAAGCTTAGGAGCAGTTATGTTGAGAAAGCAATCTCCTATAGCATAACAATCAAGCCTATACTATTCTAAATGCTTCAAATCAATGTCCACTATATTTGGCACCATCACAACCAAGTAGAGCCAGGTTCTTCAGCATTAGACATGTAAGAAGCATATTATAAAGAGCAATGTCTTGTGCACAAACACCAACCACTTCCAATGTATGAACTTTTCTAAAGGGATTCCAAGCTGGTAGCTATTTCAAGGAGATGCCCCACAACTTAAGACTTCCCAAATAAGGTGAGGATGCATTGTAATCAAGTGTGCTGGGGCAATTGGGTCCAAGGTAAAATATAGTAGAACAATTCTCCTTTCCCAATACTAGTGCAAAGTGGTGTGGCCTTTGAAAGCCATGTGTTGACCATGTTTATTCCATCATCTTTCACAATCTACTAAACCGAAGGTGTCATGAAGAATGACCAGCAATAGGTGACTTGGTTGACCATTAATAACCTTCTGTGTTAGTGATTCTATTAGATCAATGATGTGTCTTTCTATGCCTTTGCTATTTGTAACAGGATATGGTTCGGATTCTCTATTCATCACTCCAGTACTTTTAGGCATTTTTTCAAACAAATAATGTGCAATGCCCATGTTTTCATGCTCCAGGTTGGCGGCCTTTCATCACACAATTCACATGCTTTGACTTAATTTGGAGGCTAGCATATTCTATTGATTTTTACATGAATAGAATGATGCTCGACATGGATTGTGGAAAACTTGAAGGTTAATATCGGTCGAACCAATGATGTTTCATGCCTATGCATTCCTTACTCTTTACTCTTTGTTAAGAGGCATTATTTGCAATGCATGAAGTTGTGGTTCCTACATCATCTTCTATTGTTTCAAAATCTCCACATTGACTACCATTGTACAAGCCCTTTACTAAAACGGTCCCATGCGTCATCTGTGACCTTTTCTACATGTGAGTTGGAAATCTTGGTTGAATTACTGGTCTGATAGTCCACGCATTTTGTTTATGATTGGGTCAATCAATAGTCATTTTATCAAGCAATTATCATGTCTTCTTCTTCATGTATGATCAAGATGCCACAAGCTCCAAATTTTCTTCACATAGTGAATTCAATTCATTTGAAATCAGTGATTTGAGAGCTTTGTAAAACTTTAGACGCCTTTTCTTTGACTCTGCATTATACCTATTATCTCTACCTTTCATTTCCTTTACTTTTATCAAGTGAAAGGTTAATAATCGTCTCAAAAATACATTTTTTGGAAGTTTATCTTAACCTCCTTTTTTTTATGAGAGGTTAAGGTTAATGATCGGGTGGAAAATACGTGTTTTGAAAATTTATCTTAACCTCTTTTTGATAGAGAGGTTAAGATTTCAAAGTGAAACACGTGTTTTGAGCCCCTAGAGGTTAAGGTTAATGGTTCAGAATACATGTTTTAGAAATTTATCTTAACCTCTTTTTGATAGAGAGGTTAAGATTTCAAAGTGAAACACGTGTTTTGGACCCTGAACCTTAACATTTTTAAAGGTTAAGAGGTTAAGGTTAATGGTTAATGATTTGGTTGAGAATAGTATTTTGGTTCCTTCCATTAATCTGTGAGAACTTTTGACTCCGGAACTGGATTTTAAAAATTCGAAGTGTTGGACGGAGCTGGGAACAAGCCAAAGATATTTGAAGGGTGAAATTTTTCAAAAACTCTGAGGGAAAGTGGCCATTTTAATGCTCAAAATGAGACATATTCTGAAAATAATCATAGCTCAAAAAGACGGGACTGAAGCAATTTTGATATCTGGGCAACACACAGGAAGTGCAGGATTGTGCTATGACCGAACTTAATTTGTGGTTCATGAGCGCTAAGTAATAACAGTAGTGCGCACTTGCATTCTGAACATAGTATTTTTCTTGGTGTAAACTTCAATCTTCTCGCAGAAAGAAATACAACCTTCACATGACTCTCCAGATGCTAATTTCATCCGCCTGAAGATGAACGACTACGGGTCGCACATAATTCAAAATTTTGAGGGTCATCGTGTTGATTTATTGCAGAACTTGATAGCCCATAACATTGTGAAAATACGAGAATATTTTGCTATGTCAACCTCCTTTAATTTAGGCCCAGAAAACTGCCTCTCTATATAGGCGTCGAGCAATGAAGGTGCATAATATGTTGAAAACTAAGGTCGTTGTGAATATTCTCTTCCAATATCTTTGCAGAGATTATTACAGTGTACTCTAACATTATAAATACATGTGAAAGGAGTCGTCTTTGGAATAGTAATATTCATCAACAGCACTTGGGAATGAATTAATACATTTGAGGATGAAATATTAAAGCAGTGTTTCAATCCATTTGAGAAGATTGATGAGTTTTTTCTGTGTTGGTCTTGCATCAAGCATCATTCAAACCATGACTAGGCCATATCCATCCAATTAGTAAGCTAAAGGAGTGGAGTGCTTCATACCAACGAGCTACCAAGAAACATCTGTTACCTAACAGAGAGAGAAACACACAGATCTTTGTTTGGTTAGTCCTGCTATTTTTCGTTGACTGGCATTTTAGGAAGGAGGAATTAACAAGAATGTTGTGAGAAGGGAATATCTCCAAGACTATAAGTTCTAGTTAGGAAAGAAATTCCAATTCATTAACTAAACATTGTGTTTGCTGGAATAAGAATAGAAAATTTGGAATACATTTTCTATTTTCTGTTTGGTTCGTCAATTAGAATAGAATATAAGAATACATATTCCCATTTTACATCTAAAATGAGCTATTCCGATTTCAAAAAATAGTTGTTATTGGAATAGTCATTCCTATGCTTGGAACCAAACAGGCCCTGAATTCCAGAAAAAAATGAGTTATTCTGATTCCAAAAAAATAGTTGTTATTGGAATAGTCATTCCTATTCTCCATTCCTATGCTTGGAACCAAACAGGCCCTGAATTCCAGAAAAAAACTCAGGAAAAGTCACATGTCCATTGGGGAGAGAACTACTTCAGGGTTACTTGATAGAATTGCTAACTCCAGTACTTCATAGTTGTGGCAATATTTTGTGATGGATTCAACTTCAAGCTACAACGACTTTCTATCTGGGATCTAATTTTTGGTTCCATCTATTTTTAAAATTCATTATTATTACTGCTTCAGGAGTAGAGTTTTAGACCTTTAATTTTGTTCATCATGGCATGTGTGTAGAAGTCTTTGCAAACATATGGTATGTTAAGAATTGACTTTCAGGCTTATCCTTGAGCACTATTTTTTGGAAAAATAGAACAACAGTTTCAAAACAAAGAAAGAAGGAACTTCCAACTTATTTTATTGAATAATAAATGCAAATTTATACAATAGCTTGATCCATCAACATTCCTAAATGACTGCTAATTAGATTGACAACAAAATATTTCATGGTTGACAACACGCACATAAACTTGACAGCTAACTGAAACTTATGGACACCTAATTCAAACATGTCTACAACTAGAAATTGGTTCAAACTAGAACTCTTTGACTCACCACCTAAACTGAACTTGAGAAACAATCATTTATTTACTATTGTTGGAGCATTAGCTCCAACACTGATACCCTGTTGGAGGTTCAATTTGTGAGTTTGACTGGGATGTAGACATATTATAAATATCTTTGTTTGTAAGTGTATCAAGAGTACTTCTCAAAAACTAATCCTATTGGAAAAATTGCCCTACAACATAGCAGTCTTGTGAGAGCATTTTGAATCACTTTTCAAGAAATATCATAGATCTGAGGCATTGACAATTTAGATCGATTAATTCTAGAAAAGACCTGGGATTGTCTTTAATTATTTATCTACATTTGAGGTGACAACAGATTTTTTTGTTTAATAGTCTAGGGCCTAACATTACATTATTAAGAATAGGGGGCAAATTTATCAAAAGCAAGATTAGGTGGCAACCAAAATTTATTGCCAAGGACGAGGATAAAATCCTTGAAGAAACAAATGAATTACTTAGCGAATTGGGAGTAATAGAAAATTTTTTATCCACAATAAAACTAGGTCCAAGAAGTAAAATGAACATCCCTCTTGTTTTGATTCCTTTGGTTAAGACAGAATTGTTGGGACATCCTGATATAGAGGTTAAGACTTGCAGTTACTTGATGTGTTGATCATGTTATGAGGATAATAACATGTAAAGACTGCCCCTACAAAACAGGGGCCATGTTAGCAATTTCCATTAAAAGTGGAAAAGTCAACAAAAGTCAAGGTCAATATACAAATTGACTAGTCAACATTTATTTCATCCAATTTAATTTAAAGAGATAAAAAATATAAGAAGATAACTAATATGTTCAAATAAAAATATTGATTAACCAACATACCCAAGAGATCATTTGTTGGATAGAAGAATACCAAAATGTCTTAGACATGATGACCTTTTCGATAGGAGCTCCAAAATCTTCTCAAGATACACTAAGGGTGAGAATATTGTAGGAGTACTATAGCAGCCTACCACGAAGCTGTTAAGCTTTCCCAAAATCTTTTTGGACATGAATGATACCCACCCCGACAACGAGGAAGTTTAAACAAGTAAAACTAAGAGAAGTAATGAAATTGTGCTACTTAATGCATCCAAGTCCAAATTTTCAAATGTAACATCATCAAGGACATATCCACCCTATATATTCATTTGATTATGTTTCATACACATGAAAAACCTAAAATGGATAACCTCAAGGTATATTCACAAGGAAAATAATGATTACGCTGCGATAAGTAACCACAATAGAGATATCTTCACTATTTTTAATAAGGACATTATTCACAACCATAGCCCAACGAGCATAATAAATAAAGTAAAGAAAGGTTTCATAATATTATTTCTAGCCAATCACGTTTTCAAGTAAAGTAGAGCCCTTAGCCATCATACAAAGCATATACCAAAATGTGGTCAGAATTTTTCCCCCATTTCATGTCCACCCTAGATATTCACTTCCCAAATATATTAGCTAACTCTAAGCTACCCACTTCCCAAACTAGTCTACTTAACAAGCTCATCACAACAACCATCTAATAGCACCCAACCATTTTCTTATGGGATGCATCTTATAACTTCTTATTCAAAGAAACCCTTAACTAAATTAGTTAATGTTGTATGATTTCATTCTTTTAAGGTACAAGTCATTTTGAATCTCAACTTTTGTCTACTCATTCCATAAAATCTATATCTCAAAATAGATTGAGGAAGTAGTTTAGAATATTAAATAAAATTATAATGATACTAAAAATACCCAAACAACATCCTAGTTCAAGAGATAAATCTATATAATAACACTCCTTATAAATAACTAGGATGAAGACAATTTAATAAGTTATATTTATTTTGCAAGCAATTAAATTTCTATTGGTGTTAAAATAAAGCTAGTGAATCACCCAAAAAGTAAATAACTAATTTCACTAACCATAAAATGAATTAACATTTATCTAGAAATAAATAAAAAATTAAAATAATAATTAGACCACCCTATCTACAAAGTCAACTTTCAAAATAGAAGGCACATTAATTTTCAAAGTACTATATTTTTAATATCCTATCTATTTATATAAGATAACACCAATTTAATCATTAGATTAAAACAAACAACATTTCCATTATTTAAATAAAATAGATAAGTTCATGTTTTTTTTTTGATGACATGAAACTATAGTCACCATCTAGTTCCTTTTGATTTCTTTGAATTTATTTTCTAATTAAATAAAATAGAATAAATACTTGATAATGCCAATTTCACATACTTCACACAATTCTTACATCCCTGTAAAACTATTCTATCCTCATATAAATGACATTAAATTTAGCATATGAAATAAAAGGAAATAAATGAATCTGAATATAAGATGTGTTTCTAAAAATAACCCAATTAGCAACAAGCTAAAACAATCCCATGCCAAAAGGTTTCCACTATTAACAATTGCTAGCAAAAGGATTTATAGAAAAAAAAAATGAAATTCCACATACCATGAATGGAGTTTTGAGGGAAAGGTAGGCAGTCGGCATGAATCTCTACTAGAAGGAAGAACTATTAATAATTCATGTACACAGAGGATGGGGATACCATCTCTAAGCTTAAGAAACGAATACGATAAAATCAAAATTGAATGAACCAATAAACACAATACATTCTATACTCATTCAGATTTAATTTAGAAGAGAGAACTAATGTTTATATAGCATGCATAGCTATTGAAAAAATATATATTCAAATCAAAAATTGAAAGAGAAACTTGATGGATCAATGCTCTCTAATCCCACAAGTTTTTCTATTACTTTCCCAATTATTCTATGTGTATTCTTGGTGATTTCTTTTTCTTCTTATAACATTTTTTACAAAATTTTCATTGCCCAAACATGTCATAAATCCCCACAATTTCCTAAATAAATTTTGTTAATTTCAATTGAAGAAATAAAGTTTCTCATTATTCATAATTTCTATTTTTACCAAAACATCTCTCTACAATAACACAAAATCAAAATAAAATGCAAAAAAATGGGTTGTGACATCCTTTCCCCCTTAGAAAATGCATCGTCCTCGATGCCTTTATTTAACTACTTTACAATCATGTTTAAGGAAAACTTCACATTGATATTTTATAATTTAAATTCTTAATCTAACTTTCATTATCAAAATAGTGCATGAAACCATATTTAGATTCTATCACAATTCAATAAGATTACCCTTCATCTATTTAAGAAAAGTCAAATTTATTTTCTTGAATGAAACCTAATGTTTTTATTTAAATGCATTTGACACACAATATTTTCAAGGATGATAGTAATACACATAAACTCAGTAAGAGAATAAAATGCACTCATTTATAAATAATATTTTTTATGTGAGTGTGTGAATTCCATTACAACACTATAGTTTTACAAGGTTAAACTACCTCTCTCCAACAATAGTCTCTCTTTCTTATGATGTGTTATTCCCTTTGTTCATTCATTGGAACAATACCAAAATATTAGTCCATCGTATATCATAAAATAAATCAATTATCTAATGAAATATCAAATCAAATACTTACTTATTTTAATGATTCTCAAAATTAAGTAACATATTACCTTAAAATCACACGATATCACACACATACGTGTTCTTACTGATCATACCTTGGCATCACATGGATTTGACCCCGCCAGTAGATACTTTATATCTTTTTCTTGTCATACTTATAAATATACGCTCAAAATACTTTTAGCTCATTCCCACTATTAATAGCTCAAGAATATAAATATTAAGAGTCGATATTTTCTTTTAAACTCATCTTTAATCACACCTTAATCATGAGTAACAACAATAATCAACCATACATATCATCTAACATATGGTGCCCGCTACGTGAGTAAGTGTCCACATCAATATGCTAGTGTCCGCAAACATAATTAGGTAATGTAACCACATCACATCTATTTCATCATAATCATGAAATACAATGACATCCATATATAACATCATCAATGTTCTCATTAACAGTTAATCATCATTATGCATAAAAATACTTGTAGAAGTTAACATCCAAATGTATCATAATGCATTGGTTAGCTAAAATTCAGTGACAAATATGTAACCAATATGATAAGAAGATGAATTATAGAATTCCACACAATCAAATGAGCAACATTGAACCAAAGTTTTACATCTAATTAGATAATAAAACTCATTTACATTGCACACATTGACCAAAGGTCTAAGTGGAATGTATAATGAATAGGCCTATGTCAAACAACATATCAACTAGGAGTCCAAACAAACAACTCAAGATGACCAAATCATCAGTCAACCTTCATCGATCAGGTTGACTGAGTCAAATGCGTCAATAACTTCCTATAAAATAAGAGTCACACAAGGTGGATCTCTTATTCACACAAGGTGGATCATGACATATAGATAGTACTAACACAAAATATTCTCAAAAATAAATAAAAGGATCTATACACACAAAAATGATATATTTCCATAAACTTGCCACATAGACCAAAATGGCCAAGTCAAAAGTTAAAAGACGGCTACACATAGTCAAATTAACAGTAAATAAAATATCTTCCAACTAATTTTGCAACTTCATTATGGTTTTTGAATTATATGTCGAAATGATAGATACAATAATAACTACATTTCACATGCCAATCATCGACCAAACTAACAAACACAATAATACACTTAATAAATTGACCAACACATTGAACTTCTTTCCATCATATGATTATATCAAACATAAGTCCAAAGTGTCATACCTCAACGAGCCTCATAAAAATGTCAACCTGCGCATTGAACATGGAACAATAGGTACATCATACAAGTACAATACACTTTTCTATATAATTAAGTAAATCATCTATGTATGCTCGTCAATCATCAGCAGGGATTAGTGAATACACTTTTCTCATTCATGTGACTTAGGCCCTCATGCCCATCTCATCACCACAATATTTTAAAAGATATCCAAGTGTGTTTAACCAACATAAAAGCACACATTGTGATGTGTGACATTCTTGTCATTCAATCATTACATAAAATATGGTTGAGATGCTTTCCTCCCCAACCATGAAGCCTTAAACTTCCTTGGGAACCTACCTAACTCATAATATTCCCAACCCTGCAATGCATATGAGTCTTAACACAATACAAAAGGCAGGTGGTATTTGGTGTAGCTACGAAACAAACTACTTTCCACATATGTTTAAGTAGAACTAATCACGGATGTGGTAGGGAGATGGGACACTGGAAAGCATATCCAACAAACATCTTGTGACATATGCACATAGCTTTGGCCAAAGCATTTTAGCACCAATTTATATTGGTAGGTAGAGTGGGAAAGAAAGCATCACTTATGCCCTTCCTTTTCTTGTCCACATTCAGTACCCCTCACCAAAAGGTAAGCTTTCCAAGTCTCATACACAAGTAAAATGAAAATTACAATGCAAGAGGAAGAATGACATGTTACTCACAATCTACTCCCTTATACATTCTGTCAATATTCCACATTGACCATGATACAGAACAACACATCACATCATAGGACTAGAAACACAAGATTACACCCTAGCCACCTCAAGATCAAACAAATCTCAAAACCATGGTTCACAAAGTCCAAAAGTGGAGAATAAATCAATAGAAATAAAGTGAACAAGGGTCACGCTAGATAAATCATAGAAAATTTAGTGGCTAGGTGGTCACTGTTGGAAATCTATTTGAAAAGATCATTGTTGAAGAGTAAAGAAGATTGATTGCAAGGAGGGAGATTGTTGTTAAAGAATGTTTTCAATCATTGTTTTGTCATTGATGTCAACCCTGCTATTTGCTGGAATGATAATTTGTTATAAGATCCAAGTACTATCACTTAGTTGATTGATGAAGATGATTTAATCAACAAGATCTAACAAAAGTACCTAAGGGAAAGGTTGAGTTATGGTTTTGTAATGAAGTGCAAGGATCAGTTAAGACAATGGTAGAATGATGTATTGATAATATACTTGAAGATACAGAGGTTGGCCACACTTAGAAACATTGAAGGAATAAGTTGTGACAAGGTTACTACAAAGCTTAACTAAGTTCATTAGTGAGTGCCTAGCAAGCTATTTCAAGCCAAGCAAATTTTTAGTTAGTGCCGAGCAAATGAAAAATCTAGTGTGTGTCGAGTGATACAATAAGAGTCGAGTGTGTTCAAGTGCCAAGAAAAGTAACAGGTGTCGAGCGTTAGTAAAACTTAGTGGATGCTGAGTGAATCCATAGTAGGTTCTAAGCATCAATAAAATGTAGTTGATGTCAAGTAACATAGTATGTGTCGAGCACTAGAATTTCAATAATGTCGAGCTGCTACATTATTGGAAAAGTCAAAGATTCGCCAGATCTGAGCCGACAAGCTCCTTATCTTGATTTTTTTGAACCGGATGGAGGATAAGGATGATGAGCTGGTGACACAAAAATTTAGATAAACCATTTTGAGTGAATTCAAGAGGATTCTTCATAATGTTTCTAGAAGGAACAAGATGTGGGCTAGATTCAATAAATCCTACCTAATCCATTCGAACTAAAATTAAAGGAGGGAAGAATCAAGCGGGAAAAGAAATTCTAGACCTCTATTTAAGGAGTCATAGACCAAGAAGCAAGAGTTGCTAGTGCCATATTGTGAAGTGGTTAAAGGGTGTCAAGAAGGCATCTAGGAGAAGGAAGAATGGAGCACAGAGACTCTGCTTCAATAAGTGGTCATATAGGAGATTGCACTAGTACATCAAGCATGAAGACTCAATGAGAGAAAGCTTGAAAGGAGAACAAGTTGTCAGAGCTACAGAGACTGAAAGCCAGGAAAATTGTGAAGAGCTAAACAATGATCTGAAATCTACAAGATAAGTTGTGAATTGTAATAAGGTCAAAACCCCTTATTGTTACTCTCTAGTAAATGTATCGGTTAGGGTAAAAATCCTATGGAATTAGGTTGGTTTAATAGCCATTTGTAAATCCTTTAACAGGGTGGCATTCCAAGTGAATGTTCTAAAGTCCTCTAACCAAGCCCACTTCTAATAGGGTGGTTAAATCCTTTAACCAAGTCAGATTTAACAGTACGTTGTAGCCTTTAACAGGGTAGACCTTTCACAGGGCATCACTTCAGAAGAGTGAGAATTGAGTAGCATGTTACTAGTGGTTTTTCCCAAATTTGGTTTCCACGTAAATCATGTGTTATGTGTTGATCTTTCATGTGTTATGCTTGCATGTTGATTTACAGTAACTTGCTAAGTAGAAAAGTTTAAGCTTGGATGAATGAACAGTTTAATAGGCTCAACTTACTTATGAAAAAGTTTTAATTGGATATTTGGACCTTGAATAATTGATTCACCCCCTCACCCTCTCAATTATTCTAAAGCATTTCTAACAGTCACAAGAAATATTAAACATTTTTCAAGCTAGCCCTTCATCACTCCAAAATTCATGAAAATAGAAAACACAACATAACCAATTGGAATACAATTCACTTAAAACAGGAAGACTCTCACTAGTCACCAAGAGGGATTAGATTCTTCACAGAACCTTATGTCCAAGGAGAGTTAAAGAACATGACCAAACTTTAATAAACAAGCATCACATGCAATAAATCTTAATAATTATGTATTTTTCTTTTTTCAATCACATGTGTTCTTAAATGCAAAATGCAACATGCAATACTTTTGAAAATAAAATTTTTGTTCTTCCTACATATCATACTAGGTTATTCCAAGAATCATAAATTCTTACACTGCATATGCATTACATGTCTATTGCACAATATAAGATTTGTTTTCATTGCTATCACAAGCCAAGTCTAAAAATTTGTAGGCACTCACAATCTAGTGCAAAAGTCAACCATCAATTAACTATCCTATCTTTCTTTCTGCATACAAAGAATAAGTACTAAATTTTTAAGTGAAATCCAAACAATATGTATATTTTGCAATCATGGGATTTCCATCAAAATTCAATCAAACCAGTCTAAGGTACCCAATTTATCAATCATTTCAGAAGTCCCATTTTGACAATTTTTAAAAAAAGAAAATATCAACCAAAAATCATCACATACATAAGGAGTAAAGTTTGATAGACTATTTGACTTCTATAATTCAAATGTAGAACATCTTGTCCCTTCACGTACAGAGAAACCTTAACAAGAAGACTTTTTAATCAACCCACAGAACTAGCAGTAACACATACATACATAAACTAAGCTAATTGACTTGACCTTGGCTTATAACTAAGCATAATGAACTCAAGGCCCTAGAGTGGAACCTAGAGCTCGGATACCACATGTAAAGATTGCCACTACAAAACAAGAGCCATGTCAGCAATTTCCATAAAAAGTGGAAAAGTTGACAGAAGTCAAGGTCAATATACACATTGACTAATGAACATTTATTTCATCCAATTTAATTTAAAGAAATATAAAATATAAAAAGGCAACTAATATGTTCAAATGAAAATATTGATTAACCAATGTACCCAAGAGATCATTTTTCGATTAGAAGAATACCAAAATGTCTTAGACATGATGACATTTTTTATAGGAGCTCCAAAACCTTCTCGAGATACACCAAGGGTGAGAATATTGTAAGAGTGTTTACCACCCTACCATGAAACTGTTAAGCTTCCCCAGAATCTTTCTTGACATGAAAGATACCCACCTCAAAAATGAGGAAGTCTAAACAAGTAAAACTAAGAGGAGTAATGGAATTGTGCTACTTAATACATCCAAAGTCCAATATATCCACCCTATATATCCATTTGATTATATTTCATACACATGAAAAACCTAAAATGGATAACCTCAAGGTATATTCACAAGGAAAATAATGATTACTCTACCACAAGTAACCACAATAGAGATATCTTCATTATTTTTCATAAGGACATTATTCACAACCATAGCCCAACAAGGATAATAAATAAAGTAAAAAAAGGTTTCATAATATTATTTCTAGCCAATCATGTTTTCAAGTAAAGTAGAGCCCTTAGCCATCATACAATATATTACTTTTGGTAACAACTTATGCACAAGAATCTAAATCTATAAATTAAAATACATGATTAGTTTATAAATGAAGATACAAACTTACATTCAAAGCATATACCAAAATGTGGTCAAAAAATTTCCCCCATTTCATGCCCACCCTAAATATTCACTTCCCAAAAGTATATCAATTAGATCTTATTAGGAATAATTAGTTTTTAGTCGCTAAACATTTTCAAAGATCAATTTATACCAACTTTGAGCTACCCACTCCCCAATCCAAACTACTTAAGCTCATCACAACAACCATCTAATAAAAGTTGGAGCACCCAACCATTTTCTTATGGGATGCATCTTATAATTTCTTATTCAAAGAAACCCTTAAGTACATTAGTTAATGTTATGTTTGATTTCATACTTTTAAGGTACAAGTCATTTTGAATCTCAACTTTTGTCTTCTCATTCCATAGAATCTATATCTCAAAATAGATTGAGGAAGTAGTTTAGAGTATTAAATAAAATTCTAATGATACTAATAATACCCAAACAAGATCCTAGCTCAAGAGATAAATCTATGTAAGAACACTCCTTATAAATAACTAAGATGAAGACAATTTAATAAGTTATATTTGTTTTGCAAGCAATTATTACTTTAACTTTCTATTGGAGTTAAAATAAAACTAGTGAATCACCCACAAGGTAAAAATAACTAATTTTACTAACCATAAAATGAATTAGCATTTATCTAGAAATAAATTAATTAATTGAAATCATAATCAAACCACCCTATCTACAAAGTCAACTTTCAAAATAGAAGTCGCATTAATTGTTAAAGTACTATACTTTTTTATCTCCTATCTATTTATATAAGATAACACCAATTTAATCATTAGATTAAAACAAACAACATTTCTATTATTTAAATAAAATAAATAAGTTCATGTTTATTTTTATGATGTTATGAAACTATCTTCACCATCAAATTCCTTTTGTTTCTACAAATTTAATTTCTAATTTAAAAAAAACTAGAATAAATAACTCGATAATGCCAATTTCTCATACTTTACACAATTCTTACATCCATGTAAAACTATTCCATCCTCAGATATATGACATTAAATTTACCATATGAAATAAAAGGAAATAAACAAATTAGAATATAAGATGTGTTTCTAAAAATGACCCAGTTAATAGTGAGCTAAAGCAAACCCATGCCAAAAGGTTTCCACTATTAACAGTTGCTAGCAAAAGGATTTATAGAAGGAAAAAAATGAAATTCCACATACCACGAATGGAGTTTTGAG
This sequence comes from Cupressus sempervirens, assembly GCA_028749045.1. Taxonomy (NCBI): domain Eukaryota; kingdom Viridiplantae; phylum Streptophyta; class Pinopsida; order Cupressales; family Cupressaceae; genus Cupressus; species Cupressus sempervirens. The sequence goes on along the minus strand of CM053783.1, from coordinate 476,466,621 downwards.
GGAAAGGTAGATAGTCAATATGAATCTCTATTGGAAGGAAGGACTATTAATAATTCATGTACATAGAGGATTTTGGATATCATCTCTGAGCTTAAGAAACGAATATGATAAAATTGAAATTAAATAAATTGATAAACACAATACATTCTATACTTATTTAGATTCAATTTAGAAAAGAGAACTAATGTTTATAGCATGCATAGCTATTGAAAAATGAAATTCAAATCAAAATTTGAAAGAGACACCTGATGGATCAATTCTTTCTTATCCCACAAGTTTTTTTGTTGCTTCCCCAATTCTTTTGTTTGTGTTCTCAATGATTTCTTTTTCTTCTTATAACATTGTTTTTACAAAACATTCCTTGCTCAAACATACCATAAATCCCCACAATTTCATAAATAAATTTTGTTAATCTCAATTGAAGAAGTAAAGTTTTTCATTATTCATAATTTCTAATTTTACCAGAACATCTCTCAGCAATAACACAAAATCAAATTAGAATGCAGAAAAATGGGTTGTGACACAACACCACATGATCCTTATAGTAGCGAATGTATGGAGATATTTCGATTGATTGCGGAAAGTTTCAAATGCTTAAGTAATATCCATCATCCCATCCTTTGGTAAGGTAGTTAGTATTTCTGAAACAATTAAAAAAACTTCAAGATTGTGTGATTATGTTGGATCTTGATTGTTAAGAATTAATTTTTGATATGTTCCGCTACTTTTTTATTGCCATTAAAGGAGACCAACAACGAAATATTTTATCTTTTATGTAGTCCATTATGTCTTTGATCATTGAGGAGAGTGATGATGACTCAACACTTCTTATCTACCATATTGGCCAAATTCAAACAAACACATGTTACTTCTTCTGATGCTTTTAGTTTGGTTAACAATGTTATCAATCAATGTGCACAAAATTTGAAACCATTCTTAACAAAGGGCAAGAGTGTAGAAGGAAGGAAAGAAGATTAGTTTCAGCCTATAAAGGGTCATGCAAAGGAAAACAAAATTTAATTATTTGAGTAGCTTAGTAGGGATGGAGCTTATGGCATTCTTAGAGGCCATAGGTTTGAAAAAGACACAACCATAGATGAGCTACTTAGGAATTTGAAGGAACATACGTTATGCATCATATTTTGGATCAACTAATTATATTCACTCTTATGATGGTAATCTTTTGAGCCAACACAATGTTAATTAAATGAAGTAGTAACATACTTTTTTAAGATGGTTGTTGATTGGATATTGGAGGATCCACTATTTGAGTTGGATGATGGAACAACTCTTGAGATTCATCATGAGTTCCAGATTGATACTGATAGTAGCCAAGAGGTGACTTCCTTGTCAAAATTGACAGAGGGATGTAATGTTGATTACAAATCAGCCTTGGATTGAAACTCGAAAATATTATGGCCAAGAAGCATATGATGAGGGAAGTACAAATGACTATACATTGATTTGTTCTCCTCATATAGCTAGGACTCAACTACATTTATCCAAGGCCTACAATAACTCTACCATCACAAATGTTGAGCACAATGATGAGACTTGGCTAGAGTCTATTCATTATAGGATAGTTGATTTTGGTATGATTGTTATGTTCAGTATGCGATTATTGAGTTTGGTATGATTGATATGCATTGTATGACTCTTGGTAGAGAGAGAGAAATATGGAATCCTAGTGTTGACTCAGGATTTGCAGAGGAGTCAATTTGTGCATCACATTTTGGCCAAATTGTATGGGATGCATTTATCTTTCCATTATGCTCACCAGAGGTTTTTCTATTTTGATTGTGGCATGGGTTTGGAATGGGTGATTGGTTTGGTACACTTCTTTTCATGAAGAAGAAATTTATGCCCTATAGTGTTGCTAGTTTGCTTCTTTAGTACAAACACCAATTTGGGGTACTTGTTAGAGGGGCAATGTTATGATAGTTGGACATATGGGATATTTCACCTATTATATGTATGGAGAGAGATGATATTACAAATAGTGAGGAAGGTGGATAAATATTTTGTTTGTGGGATCCAGGGGACATTCTCAAGGTTAGTAATGTTGCTAGGAGCTAGTTGGCAAAATTTTGAGCTCTCATCTTCATTTGAACTTAGAGGTGCATGTGATTTTAGTTGGAGTGAGGTTCTCAGTTGGATCAAGGATATTGTTGTATATGATAGTAGCACATGTCAAGTTGATTTGATCGATCATGCACATGGGGTGATTTGGGATCCAATTATTAGTATGATCGATGCATTGATGTTGTGGGGTAGTAATGAGTGGTTTCACCTTTCTAGACATGTTGTTTGTATCAAAGTGGCATAGCAGCAAAATGGAGCAACCCCCTTGAGGCTAGTATGGGATCTGAGTATTTTAGTCACAACAGACATATGGCAATTGCTTGAGAACAAACAATCTTAGGAAGGAGGGATCAAATATCCCCTTTTTCTAGCCATTATTTATAGATACATCAGTAGCCCTATTTTCCATGATCTTGTGAACTAACTGAGGTACAAGGGTCAATGTGAAATTAGGCCTAGATATTCCCATATTTGGGCTAGTTAGAGTAACTTAACAAGATTTTATAATAGTTACTATTTATAGTAAGTCAGCTCAATTCAAACTTCTTCTTTTTTCAATAGTTGACTTGGAGTGTTTCTCCAAGAGCTTTGCAAGCTATCAGACATGGTCTTCGAGTTTGTTTGATCCTTTATTTTAATGCCAGAAGATTTAATAGTCTATTATCATGCCACTTTATTATTAAATGGATGTACTAGCTTAAAGTTGATTAATAAAAAGACACAGAGAGATACAAAGGGACAAGCCAAAGAAATTGCAGCGTCACAGCATTGGGCATTGGAGGAAATCTCGGTTCATATGGGTATGCTTGGTTTATCATTTCTATTTGGAAAGCATTTAACTTTTAACCAGTCTGAGGACGAAAACCCTCGAGCTAGAAGATGATGGACAAAAACCTATTGTTTGTTCGAGATGTCAATCAGGTGTCTTACTTGTACTTTCACTTTATCTTTATTATCCAATATAATTGTTAGTGATATATTTAAGATTGGACTAAGTGGTGTTATTGTATTGTTGAATTTATGATTCAACAACAAATTTGAAGTTTTTAAAATTTGAGTATATATTGGTTATTTAATGGTTATTCTAAAGTTTTGTTGCATAAAACCATTTGTTAACACTTTCACAATTTAACAAGCAATTTTTTAGAAGAATATCTCAGGTGAATAATTACAACCCCTGATTTTATTTTATTTTAAATTTATTTTCCAAACAATGTAAACTTGCAATGCAAAAGAAATGCTCTAGGCAATAGCCACTGCTTAATAATTTTACATTCAAACTTGTAACTAACATAGATTACATTACAACTTGCTTTTACAACCAAGACTAACATTCCTAAAGCAAAACAATCATAAAGAAAACAAAATGCCTCATTTTATCACTCAAAAAACCATTTTAGTACTACTGCAAGTTATAGTTTAGGATAGTCATCATCAACACAATGGCTTCCATTTAAATGGAAAAGGGGTCTCTAGAGAGAAACATTGGACAAATGAGCACCCTCAAACATAGCAAAGTTCCTCCAAAATGTCCAAATTGAAAAATAACTCCCTAGATTCTAGACTGTCACTTCATTATGAATAGAACAACTATTGTAGCTAGTTGGGTACTGCTCAATAATTTTACATTCAACATTGTAACTAACATAGATTACATTACAAGTTTCTTTTACAAACAAGACTAACATTTCTAAAGCAAAACAATCATAAAGAAAACAAAATGCCTCAATTTTTCATTCAAAAGACCATTTTAGTACTACTGCAAGTTATAGTTTAGGATAGTTATCATCATTGGACAAAGGAGCACCCCCAAACATAGAAAAGTTCCTCCAAAATGTTCAGATTGACACTCTAGACTGTCACTTCATTATGAATAAAACACACTCGAAAATTACAAAGCAACTATTGCACCTAGTTGGGTGTTAAAATGCATATGGGTAGATTGTAAAAATATTGCCAAACTCTCTTATAGTTATACTACTACAAGTTATAGTTTAGGATAGTTATCATCATTGGACAAAGGAGCACCCCCAAACATAGAAAAGTTCCTCCAAAATGTTTAGATTGACAAAAAACTCCCTAGACTCTAGACTGTCACTTCATTATGAATAGAACACGCTCAAAAATTACAAAGCAACTATTGCACCTAGTTGGGTGTTAAAATGCATATGGGTAGATTGTAAAAATATTGCCAAACTCTCTTTTGTATCACCAAAACTGCCTAAGACACCTCCAATCACTTCAACATAGCTTGACGCCTCAAAAACTGATTTACACCCTTGAAAAACCATACAATATTCCTTGGTATAAATCTCACTACAACACACTAATACTGCCTACTAAACGAGCAACTTGCTCTATGAAATTTTGAACATACAATACCCTTTGAAATCCTTAACAAACTAGGTTGTTGATCATTTGAAATCTATTGGAATAATTCCCATATAATTTTGAATAACCCCTAATCTTCCACAAGCAATTTTTGAAGTTTGACTAGCATGATGAAAGTGTACATCCAAGTGTAGAAAACTCTACAAACAATATTGAAAACCATGCACAAAACTCTCAAAAACCCAAAGCCATAATCATTCAAAAAAAGCTTCACAATTTACAAACCTTTGAGATCTTTGGTTTCCATGTTAACTTGTAATCAATATTCATTAAAAAACTCTGATGTCTCTCGAGTGAAAACACTCAAGCAACTAGGAAAGGTCTATCCTAAACAACACCCAAAAGTAATCTCTATTCATCCCAACAACATTTATTATGTGCACAAACTATGTATGAAGAAATGAGAGACCAAACTCGAATTTATAGAGTTTGGAGGGAAATAATGGCATTCTAATTTTTTAAATATTTCATTCCCCTTGAAGAAGGTCCCCATAACACCTTTTTAAAACAACATATGACCCCATTGCCTAGGCATCCAACTTGGGAATATAACTTATGAAATATTTTCACTTAACTTAAATATTAAAACATTACTTTAGCACTTGAGAACAATTTTAAATAATTAAAACCACCTTACTTAAACAAAGACCACAACACCAAAATGGAACTTTTAACCACACTAAAGAAGATGGTTGAGGGCTAACAATGACACTTTATGAAAAAAAAAATCTAGCTAAAATAGTACTATGCATTGCCTCCTTTGGTTGCATTATGTTCGATGGTGATTTTTGATGCAAGATTTAATCTTGCTATGATGTTGTGATTATTTGCATGATGAGATGTATTAGATGACAATATATTAGCTATGATAGATGATTAGATTGTGTCGTCTACAATTTGATCATATCTACATGATGGTGTTATTATTATGACATGATGCCTTATGATGAAATCTGATGTATTTTGCATTCAAGAATATTGTTTATGTTATCAAGATGATTTATTGGATTCCATGACATATTGCATCTTAAACATTGTTGAATACTTTTATTATTTACTTACACTAATTTATGCACATATTGTTGTAAAATGATTTATTTAAATGTCTACTATTTAATTCGCATCTAATTTAAATGCAATGTGTATTTAGGTTATATGTTCAATGAGGAATAGAATATTAGACAACTAGTGTCGTGACATTCTTATGTCTAATCATGTAGCTAGTGTTAGTGTTCCATTAGAAATTTTTATTGTTATTACATGTCCTTCAACTATTTATATTGGAAGTAACTACACTTGATGTTTGCATGATTTAGTCTAGATGCACTATGCCTGAGCTGCAAGAGTTGAGTGTGTCTATATCCCTAACATTAGAAAAGGAGATAGTTCCCTTGCATATTGAGCCAATATCGTCCCTGTATGGGCGGTGTATCTATAATTGGTATATTAATCCTTTGAACGTGTTGGTAAATCTAGATTCATTGTGCATATCGTGTTAGACTCGTGAGTGTGTTTGTGCATTTAGAGTTTCTTAGTTGTCACCTACGCTGCTCTTAATGTGTTTGAGGAATTTAATATTTTAATTACCAGCTAATTTGTTGCGGTTGGATTCCAATAATTTGTGGTTTGTTTTATTTTTGGGAAAAGTCATTAGTTCACTTTAAGTGGATCATTTTCATTCACTTCCCACTTCACCTTTGTGAGAATTTTTTATTTTGCTCCAAATTACATCATAGAAAATCACATTTGTGCTTTTTGAGTGAGATCTACTTGTCTGATTTGTGTATGGAGTGGTTCATTAGAATCGGGTCAAATTTTCTCTACTTTGCCCAAAGCCTCATTCAATTTGATCGAGTTTTTAGAATTTCCTCTTCATTTTTTTGAGTTTTCTCTACTTTGTAAGAGGTGCCGCATATTGAATCTCTCATTTTACTTATTTTTAATGAAATCATTCTTTTTAGCATAATAGGATGAAAATTAGTATTCCCCCACAATTTGGTTTATTGATTTCAACCGCTTGGCTTTCTTTGAGCATTGCATGTTTTCCCATTTTGTGATTTGGGGTTTTAGTAGTATTATGCTTCTCAAATTTTTGTATGCTCAAAATTGAGATTTTATTACAAAATTGTTGGGTGCGTAAAGGTGAATGGGTTTTTTATTTCATGTTTTTTTGTGATGTTTGGTTTTTGGGATTTTTTCATAGATACGTCATTTTGTGTGTCATCCAGGATTGTTGCCTTGTTGGGAATGATTGTGTTATTTATACTTGTAGTCTCTCATCTTTATAGTAATATTGTGAATGTAGAAGGATTGTAATAAATTTTAGATATTTTATATCACAATCCAACTTGCCTTTGTGTGTCAAAATGTTGCTTCTTTTTTCTTGCCTATTTTTTTCTCAAAATTGCAATTTAAGTGATATTTGTAGCATGTGAGCATTCCATGTATTCCCATGAGATGTTTAGTAGACTCCCTCGAAATTTGTGCTCTTTGCAAGTGGCCAATTTGAGTAGTTTATTATTTGGCTTATGCTTGTGTTTACTTGGTTTGTATGCCTTGAGCGTTTTGGAAGTTGAGATATCCTCCTATCATTTCTTCTAATGTTGTTGCCTTTGTCTTTTGTAATGACACCTTTCATGCTTGAGAGCTCGCATGTGATATGTGGATGTAGGTGTTGAGACTACATCATAGCATGTATTTGAGCGATGCTTCTATGCCAAGGTCTGAGTGACTTGTACTCTTGGGTATCATGTTTCTTATGGCTTTGCAATTGTGAGTCTTTTCTTGCTTATGGATGCTTCTGTTATTTTTCATCTTTGGTATACACCATGTTGACAATGCATCTTGTGTTTGTCCTCGTGTAGATCGAGAGGACAATTATTGGGGCCATGTAGACCGACTAGATGAAGTCCCTCTTTTCAATCCTTGGTGTAGTTCAAGTAGACGAAGAGCTTTATTTACATCCTTGTGTAGATCGAGTTGACAAGTTTCTTGTTGGTCTTTGTCATGTAATGTTGAGCCATTGGACTAGGTACATTGAGTATACATGGGGAGTAGCTCCTTACGTGAACCCTAGCCAAAAGTGGTCATAGTAGAAGCGTAAAGGAGTTTCCTAAAAAGTGAAAACTTAATCAAACTGAATTTGGAATTCCCGAATGTCAAAGATTCACCCATGCAAGTAATGGCTCCATTGAATCTCATGTGTGACCCAAGCAAGTGGTAGATGGTAATTGGCCCCCTGATTGTTAGATTGTGGTGACTGATCAGGAAAGTACTGTACATACTTCATAAATAGTGGGGTTTGGAGCATCGCCCCGAAAAAAAAAAAAATTGGGAAGTAGCCGACATGGTAGCCGACATATTATGGCCGACATATGGCCGACATGTTATAACCCTAAAGCGGTTTAATACTTGTATAAAAAGGGCTTAGGGTTGGGTATTTTTCATATGTGGTGATACGAAATTGGTTCTTGCGGCGGTATTGAGCTGTAAGGGATTACAGATTGTAATTAGGTTGTAATCACTGGATTGTAATAAGATCGGACTTGCTGTTTGGTGGACGTAGCCCAGGGATTGGGTGAACCACGTTAAATCTTGGTGCCTTGTGTTCATTTCTGTGTGTTCTATTATTTTCTGTTATTGGTTATATTTGCATGTAATTTTTATTTATGTCTGTGGTTTATCCTAACAAGTGGTATCAGAGCAAGGTTGTCTTTCAGTTATCCTCTGCAGGAAAGTCTCACGGTTAAGTGGGAGTCTCACAGTTGAGTGGGAGCGATGGCAGATGAGGGTAAGTTGAGGGTTGACAGGTTTAATGGGCAGAACTTTCAATTATGGAAGATGCAAATGGAAGACTATTTATATCATAAGGATTTATGGAAGCCGTTGGAAGGAAAAGCCAAGAATCAGGGAACTATGTCAGAGGCTGAATGGGATCTTTTGGACAGAAAGGCACTCGGAAGCATTCGGTTATGCTTGGCACCATCGGTGGCATTTAATATTACAAAAGCAAAGACGACAGAAGATTTGATGAAAACCCTAGCAACACTGTATGAAAAGCCCTCCGCTTCAAATAAGGTATTTCTCATGAAGCGTTTATTTAATATGAAAATGGCAGAAGGTGGATCTGTTGCAGATCATTTAAATGAGTTTAATACTATTACTAGTCAATTATCTTCTGTGGGTATCAATTTTGATGAAGAAATTAGGGCTCTCTTGATTTTGTGTTCTTTGCCTGAAAGCTGGAATGGCTTGGTAATGGCGGTGAGTAACTCTGTTCCTGGATCTAGTACCCTAAAATATGATGATGTGATCGGTGTTATTTTAAGTGAGGAAACTCGTAGAAAATCCTCAGGTGTATCTACATCAGGAGGTGCTTTAAATGCACAAAGCAGGGGCAGAATGACTGAAAGAGGAAGTAACTCTGGAAATCATGGGAAATCAAGAGGAAAGTCAAAGGGGAGGAGGTCTCAATCGAGAGGACCAAATGATTGCTGGTACTGTGGGAAACCAGGGCACAAAAAGAAAGATTGCTGGACTCGAAAGAAAAATGAAGGAGATAAATCAGATGGAGACAAAGAGGCAAATGTGGTAAGTAACAAATCCGAAGAGGATGCTTTGCTTCTGTCTTTAGAGAGTGTTGATGATTCATGGGTTTTAGATTCTGGTGCTTCTTTTCATGCTACACCTCATAGAGGTTATTTCATTGATTATGTCCAAGGGGATTTTGGGCTTGTTTATTTGGGGGATAATGAACCCTGTCAGATTGTTGGAAAGGGAAAAATTAAGATTAAGTTGCAGAATGGGAATCATTGGCTACTACATGAGGTAAGACATGTTCCAAAACTAAGTAGAAATTTAATTTCAGTAGGGCAACTCGGTGATGAGGGTTGTGTAGTTACTTTTAATGATAAAAATTGGAAGGTTTCAAAATGTTCCCTTGTAGTAGCAAAAGGTGCGAAAGTAGGCACTTTATATCTTTGTACAGGTCATATTGTTCCTTCTACTTTGATTGTTTCAGAGAAAAATGAATATTCAGGAACAATTACTGCAGTTGAGCAGGGAGAACAAATAGCTGTTATAGATTCTGATACAGCGTCGTGGCACAATAGACTTGGGCACATGAGTGAGAAAGGTATGAAAGTACTTCATTCAAGGAAAGTTTTACCAGGTCTAAAATGTGTGAATATGGATTTCTGTGAAAGTTGTGTGTATGGAAAACAAAAGAGAGTGAGTTTTGTAAAGACAGGGAAGGAAAACAAAAAGGAAAAATTAGAGCTTGTGCATACAGATGTATGGGGACCGGCTCAGGTATCGTCCCTTGGTGGCTCTCATTATTATGTTACATTTATTGATGACGCAACTAGAAAAGTATGGGTTTATTTTCTTAGACAGAAATCTGATGTATTTCAAACTTTTAAGAAATGGAAATGCTTGGTTGAAAATGAGACTGGTAAGAAATTAAAATGTCTCATATCTGATAATGGTGGTGAGTATTGCAGTCATGAATTTTAAGATTATTGCTCCACTAATGGTATTCGTAGACAAAAAATTGTTCCAAGGACTCCACAGGAAAATGGAGTGGCTGAACGCATGAACAGGACTATAATGGAGCGCGCAAGGAGCATGAGGTTGCATGCTGGGTTGCCCTTACACATGTGGGCAGAGGCTGTCAATACTGCAGTATATTTGATTAATAGAGGTCCCTCTACTCTTTTGGGTTGTGGTATTCCAGAGGAAGCATGGACTGGTAAGAAGGTGAGTTATTCTTTTCTCAAAACCTTCGGTTGTGAAGCTTTTGCTCATATAGACTCTGAAAATAGAACCAAGCTAGAAGCTAAATCAAAGAAATGTGTCTTTGTTGGCTATGGCATTAATGAATTTGGCTATAGGCTTTGGGATTTTGAAAATCATAAAATTATAAGAAGTCGGGATGTCATATTCAATGAAAAAGTGTTGTACAAAGATCTGTTGCAGCAACATGAGAAGCAAGAAGATGATTATGTAGTGCTGGATGATACTCCAAAAGCTGATGTTCCAGCCATTCCTCATGATGTGCAACAACTGCAACAACAAATACCACACACACCAGTGAATGTTAGACGGTCAACAAGGCCAATTAGACCTCCACAAAGGTTTTCTCCCTCTTTGTATTCTATTTTACTTACTGATGCTGGTGAACCTGAAAGTTATGATGAAGCTGTGCAGGTGGATACTAAGATTCAGTGGGAGTCTGCAATGAAAGATGAAATGGACTCTTTGCTGAAAAATAAGACATGGGATTTGTGCAAGTTGCCTGCAGGTAAAAAGGCTTTACAGAATAAATGGGTTTACAGGTTGAAAGAAGAGGAAGGAGGTAAGAAAAAATTTAAGGCCAGGTTAGTTGTAAAAAGATTTGCACAGAAAAAGGGAATTGATTTTGATGAGATATTTTCTCCTGTTGTTAAAATGACTTCTATTCGTACTGTTTTAAGTCTTGTGGCTACTAAAGATTTGCATTTAGAGCAGATGGATGTTAAAACAGCCTTTCTTCATGGTGATTTGGATGAAGAAATATATATGGCTCAGCCACAGGGTTTTGAGGTCAAAGGTAAGAAGAACTTGTGTGCAAATTGAAGAAAAGTTTATATGGCTTGAAGCAAGCACCTCGGCAATGGTATCTGAAATTTGACAGTTTTATGCATGAGCATGGATATAATAGGTGTCATTCAGATTACTGTGTTTATTTTAAGGGGTTGGATGATGATAGCTACATTATTTTATGTTTATATGTTGATGATATGCTTATAGCTGAGTCTAACATGGATCATATTAAGGGGCTAAAATGCCAATTAGCACATGCATTTGCTATGAAGGATTTGGGGGCAGCAAAACAAATCCTTGGTATGAAGATTTGCAGAGATAGGAAGAACAGAACATTGACGCTATCTCAAGCTGATTATGTTGAGAAGGTGTTGCAACGTTTCTCTATGGAGAATGCTAAAGCTGTCAGCACACCTTTACCTGGTCATTTGAAATTGACTAAGGAGATGTGTCCCAAGACACAGGAAGAGGAGGATAAAATATCAAAGGTACCCTATGCTTCAGTTGTAGGAAGTTTGATGTATGCTATGGTATGCACTAGGCCAGATATTGCACATGCAGTGGGAGTCGTTAGCAGGTATATGAGTCATCCAGGATTTGAGCATTGGAATGCTGTCAAGTGGATTCTCAGATATTTGAAAGGAACATCCAATAAGTGTTTACACTTTGGGGGCTCTACTACTGATTTACAGGGCTATGTTGACTCAGATTTGGTTGGGGATATTGATACCAGGCGGAGTACTACAGGTTATGTCTTTACTGTTGGTGGGGCAGCCGTGAGTTGGGTTTCTAGGCTACAGAAGATTAATGCTCTCTCCACTACAGAGGCAGAGTATGTTGTTGCTATAGAGGCAGCCAAAGAGATGATATGGCTTCAGTTCTTGGAAGAATTGGGACATCCTTAGAAGGATAATTATTTGTTCACAGATAGTCAGAGTGCCATTCATCTTGCTAAGAATTCAGCTCTGCATTCTAAGACCAAACACATACAGTTGCGGTACCATTTCATTCGGTCAGTTTTGGAGGATGGACAGTTAAAGCTGGAGAAGATACATACCAATGAAAATCCAGCAGATATGTTGACAAAGGTTGTAACAAGGGAGAAGTTGAACTCCTCTTCAACTTCAGTTGGTCTTTTAGACTAAATGTGAATAAAAGAACAGCAGAGTCCAGGGTGGTTTGATCCAGTGGGAGCCCCATGCGGTAGTTGTATTGCTACAGGATCAGTCTCCAAGTGGGAGATTGTTGTTTAGTGTGGAGCCTGATCAATCCCCAAGTGGGAGATTGTTAGATTGTGGTGACTGATCAGGAAAGTACTGTACATACTTCATAAATAGTGGGGTTCGAGGCATCGCCCCGAAAAAAAAAAAAATTTGGGAAGTAGCCGACATATTATGGCCGACATATGGCCGACATGTTATAACCTTAAAGCGGTTTAATACTTGTATAAAAAGGGCTTAGGGTTGGGTATTTTTCATATGTGGTGATACGAAATTGGTTCTTGCGGCGATATTGAGCTGTAAGGGATTACGGATTGTAATCAGGTTGTAATCACTGGATTGTAATAAGATCGGACTTACTGTTTGGTGGACGTAGCCCAGGGATTGGGTGAACCACGTTAAATCTTGGTGCCTTGTGTTCATTTCTGTGTGTTCTATTATTTTCTGTTATTGGTTATATTTGCATGTAATTTTTATTTCTGTCCGTGGTTTATCCTAACACGGATGTCATTATTGAACTATGTAGGTACAGATGCATGGTACTCTTGTGTCTAGGTTCATTAGTAGTGAGTAGAACCTTGATGTGTTGTGATATAAGGCATTGTGATTGTACCTTGGACATTGGTCCACATATTAAGTGTTCTCTATGTATCTTGTATTTTGCAGGGGTATTACATTGGACCACTATACCTTTCTTATGAGACTATGCATCTTCTTAGCGTGTGTATTAGCCACTCCTTGCTCGAGTACACATTGTTTCTCGTGGTCAAGTATCTTCACAATCATGATGGGTTGGGCCTAAGGGTTCCATGTGATAGGGTGGCATTGCACTTTACCACTGCTAGATATCAATGTATAAGTGACGTACTTTCTCAAGCTACAAAGATTTGGAGCATCGAGTGCTCACTATATATCTCTCATTTTTGGTATCATTAATGTATGCTTATGTACATGTCTATGCATTGATGTTCTTGGTATTTAGTGTAGTTTCCTTTATGTTTTTGGAAGATATATTTATTGATATAATTGAGTTGTTATGGTTTGATTTGAAATATCTAGTACATCTCAGTGTGGAGAAAGTTTGTATTTTAGTCATATGTTATTTTTTTTATTAAGTAAAAGCAAGTTTTGAAGGGATCCTGAAACCCTATGCAAAAGACGTTTGAAAGGGACCTGAAACCCCAATACATAAGATATTCAAGACTGCCTACTAGATACAATGCGACAACTAAGCAAAACTAAACCAAGATCAAGGGGCCGACCCAATATGCTTTCCAAAAAACAAGAGAGAAATAAAAGCAAGAAAAACCCAAATGCAGCCCAAAAAAGACAAAGACCATAAGGATTTTTCCATCGAATTCCCCTTATGGGGGCAAAGGGTCATGACAAAAGGAGCCTAAGGATGTTTAAATTTTCTTCCCTTTAACACTTATACAACCTCTTCCACCTCAACAGCCTTATTCAGTCACAAGATCAAGTCCAAAACACAACTACCCCTACCTTGGGGAGTGGGACAAGATACCAGGGAGAGGCCAGCCAAAGAGACAGCAACAACAGAATCTAAAGAGCTGGTTGGAACAATGAAAGTATACAAAATCAAGCCCCCAAAAGAGGATAGACCAAAAGAAGTATTAGAACCTAGGGGAGAACATGAAACAGAGCCAATAGCACCCAAATCAACCTCCACTCACACAGGAACAACAATTCTAGTGGAACTAACATCAGTGACTCCAACAACCGAAACAAAACCAACCAAGGAGGGACAACCATAAGCAAACTTCGTGCCCATTACTACACTAGAGACCAACAAAGGAGGGACAACCATAAGCAAACTTCTTGCCCATTACTACACCAAAGTTAACAACAATATCTATAACAACACCAACACATGGTTCGCCTTTGGCAACAACCTAGGGGAAAATTTCTTCCAAACTGTATAATGCTACAAAGAGACCCCTTTCCACCAAGAAGAAAACATTTTCTCTATCTCCAAACCAAATTGAGTAAAGAGGTAACCAGTATTAAAGCATCTTTGATATCTAAAAGGGATTCCCTCATAGTCTAGAGGCTTAATCAAAGACCCAAATGTAGAGTCAATCCTGATCTCAGTAGGGAGACCTTTAGAAAAATCAAGATCAACCAAAAGGTGAACATAAGTAAAATGCTTAATATCAAACGACTTGTCATCAAGCATAAAAAAATATCCCAAGGCCTCACCCACTTCCTCAAAGAGGTAGTCTGAGCACAGATGGAGCGGAGGGTTGGGGAGCCTTAAAATCAATGTCAAAATTTAACTATCGATAAAAATTTCTCACCCAGCTGAAAAAATGATTACACAAAAGCTTAGATCTATCATCTAGATTCTCAAATTTTGGAACGAAATAGCTTTTTGCAATTGGAAAGATATTAACCATACTAGATAAGATTGGTTCTCATTTCTAAGATATACACTCATGCAGTTGGAGAAGACTTCGCCAAAGGCCCTTAAAACACCATGAGCCGAAAAGACAATAGCATTTTGAGCAATTTATTTCTTTGCCTCTAAGGAGACCTTAAGCACAATGTGACCACAAACCAGAATAGAAGCTTTATGTTGCATAACAATATATACCACACCTAAAGGAGGGGATCATAAAGGGAATGAGGAAAGCAATAGACCAATAACCCCCACCTTCAAGGCCAGATGTGAATGCCCAAAAACCACAGCCTTGGCAAGAAGGGCATGCGAGTCACCTATTAGGGGACAAGGTGTCCCTAACTACCCACTAACAGCTAAGGTGGTAGCCGCACCAATTGAAGAAATCTAAGTAACACCATCATTCACAATTGGTCGAGCAAGGAGCAATCCAGAAGGAGACGAGCCAACACCTGTGACAGTGCCAGCAAGAGACGATGCTTCCCTAGTGAACCAACAACTGCCAAAGCAAAATCCACCTTGGGCAAAAGGGTGACCTCTTCAAACACAAACAGATCTGATCTAGCAGGCAAAGGGGAAACCCTTGCCTGAGGAGAGGTAGTAGGGCCAAAAGAGTTTGAAATCTATGAATAAGCAAGAGAGCGAACCATTAGCAATATTTTAGTCATATGTTGGTGTCAACAAGCCTACACGCTATTAGAATCTGGATTGACTTTTAAAATTGTCTTCCAATTAACTTAGGATTTTGTAAAGTAGTCTAGCGGATATGAATCATATAGTCACAAATATGACGCATACGATTCATAAATCAATGCATACAACTCATACTTATCGCATATGAGCAATACTTTAATGCATATGATCTATGAATTATAGTACGAGTCGTGGATCAACTATTAGCACATTTGCTTCGTATTGTAGCACATACGATGTATCGCATATAAAACAATGAGTACTAACTAAAAGTTAATCAAATTTGCAGATTTGAACACCCTTTTTCCCAAGATGTTTTGAGTAATCATAGTCATAATTCAGATTCATTACCTTGAGTGTCTAATCACTTCTCTTATATGAAGCTCGTTTGCTTCTTATTTTGATTTATAATGAGAATGGATTAGTCTCCTTGATACATGACCATTGACGATGGTCTGATCTTGGCCGGTCATGTTTGTGGGCAAAGTCCAAACTCTTACATAAGGGCTTGAATGTGTCCTTGTTGTTCACGCTTATGTTTGGGTTTGCCTAGGAACCTTTGGAAGGTTGTTTTAAATTGTTGCTTGTGCATGATCATGTGATTGTACTTTGGACATTGGTGCACATATTAAGTGCTCTCTACATATCTTGTATTTTGCATCTATGTGTATTGCATTGGACTAGTATACCTTGCATTTGCTTGACATGTGTTAGCCACTTCTTGCTCTTGTGTATGCGTTGTGTCCTGTGGTCAGGCTACTATCTCCATGATCATGATGGGTTGGGCTTGAGGGTTCTACATGATAGGGTGGCATTGCACTTTATCACTACTACAGATCAATGTATAGGTGACGGACTTTCTGAAGCTATAGGGATTCGTTGCATCAAGTGCTCATTGTATACCATTTATTTTTTGTATCATTGGCATATGCTTTATATACTGGTTTATGCATTGATGTTCTTGGTATTTAGCTTAGTTTCCTTAACATTTTTTGAAGATGTAATTATTGATATAATTGAGAGATTATGGGTCGATCTATATTATCTGATACTCCTCAGTGTGGAGAAAGTTTGTAGTTTAGTCAAGCCTAAACACTATTAGAACCCAATTTGACTTTCAAAATCAGATTCCAACTTGGCTTAGGATTTTGTAACGTAGTTTAACGCATATGAACCATATAGTTGCACATTTGATTCATACAATTATGCTTACAAGTCATACTTCAACACATCCAACTCATAATTCATCGCATATGAGCAATACTTCAGCGCATATGAACCATATAGTTGCACATTTGATTCATACAATTACGCATACAAGTCATACTTCAACGCATCCAACTCATAATTCATCACATATGAGCAATACTTCAGCATATATGCTTTGTGAATTTGTATCAATTGTAGATTGCCTATTACCACATTTGCCTCCTATTGTGGCACATATGATTCATCACATATAAAATAGTGAGTACTTCCCGAAGATCAATAAAAATATATAATTGCAGACTTGGATACCCTTTTTTCCCAAGATGTTTTTTGAGTATCCGCGATCGAAAGTCAGATTCATTACCTTGAGTGTTTAATGACTTCTCTTCTATTAAGCTTATTTGCTTCTCGTTTTGATTTGCAACAAGGATGAATTAGTCTCCCTGATACATGACCATTGACAATGCTCTAAACTTGGCCCATGAGCTTTGTGGATAGAGTCCAAACTCTCATGTAAGGGCTTGAACGTGTCCTTTCCGTTCACACTTATGTTTGGGTTTGCCTACAAACCTTTGGAAGGTTGTTTGAGTCTTCCGCTTGTGCATGATCATGAATTACTTCTATTATGTTTTACTTTTGTTAAAATTATGGTTAATAAATGCACTTGTATGCATGATGCACATACTTTCTCTCAACAGAAAAAATGTTTAGTGCATACTTAACCCTTTGTTCCAAGGGTTCCTTGGCATGGCATTAGACTTGGCATGGCATTAGAACTATCCTCAAAAATCTATGAAACTACAACCCCAAGCTCACCAATGACAGGAGTCCCCTAATCATCACCAATAAGCCTATGGGAACCCATGATTAGGCTAACAAGGAGAACTAACTAGGGTATAAGAAGGGGGCATTATAATTTCAGGAAATTGCATAAAAACTATAGCCACGCAATTCTCCTTGAAGAAATGAGTCACAAAGAAAAATTCTTCAAAGAAATACAAAGAATTGTTGAGGATGATTGCGAGCTGGACATTTCAGAGACACTCCCCCTATTGGTTTTTATGATATGGAGCCAATTCAGAAAAATAAACAACATAGTGGCTATTTTGCTTATGCTAGATGTTAAAAATGTTTATTTGGAGCACAAAAGCTGAATATGTCATAAAATCTAAGCAAACAAAGACAACCAAAAGGTAAACTTCATACTTGGGAGTCATGCTTTCAATTGATTGAGCTGATGGTGGCCAGCATTAACACTTACCTTAAATTTGCTCAGAAATCAAGGTGTATTTAAAACATCCAAGCTAGTTTCCTCTTGAGACAGTTGAATTTAAATTAGTGCCTGCCTTGTGGTTTTGGGCTTGCTAGCCTCAATTATGCATGGATTTGAAAGATCTTTGCATACATTCAAATGTACTCAAACTGAAGGATTATAAGTTGCAGTAACTCTTGGTTACAAAACCTTTCTGTTGAAATGTGGAAGTTGCTTTCATTGTGTCCACCTTGCTCAACATAAAATATCAAAGGGACATCCATGGAGGAGGAAAAAAATAGCAGTGTTGAAGAGACGGAGAATAATACAAGGCAATTCCAAAGTGGGTTAAGGGCAGCAAAATGCTATTATATAAAAACATCACAGAGCACACAGACCCACATCCTCCCCCTTCAAGGTCATTAAGGAATTTAACAACACTTCTCAGTGAAGTCAAATGAGAAGCACCAACACTGGAAGAGAACAGATTAAGATTCATCAAACAATCCCACTGAAAAAGAAAAGCAGGAAACTAACCCAAGAGAAATGAGGAGAAAGAAAGGAAATCCAAATGTAGTCTATTTCAGCCACCATTTATGTAAGTTAAAACCATTATAAAACAACTATGCACCATCCTTTCTTGTGTTTCTGCCCTGACTGGATTTTCCCATTGTATTGAAATATAAAGTTATGTTATTTTTCCACAAAAACCTTCCTTTTTTTTCAAATTTATAAGTGCCATGGTAAGAGACAAATAGCTTATGCGAAAATAGTAGTTAACACTTGCAGATTCTAATTTTTAAAAAAGATGTAAAAGATTCTGCAACGAATGCAAGATTCCGAAACGAATGCACGTAAAGTGGAGTAAATATTTCATGACCAAATGGTAAAACTGTCATATGAAATTGTTCTCAACTTTCAAATCATGTGTTCCAAATATATTGAGAAATAGACGTTCATTAAGTAAAAACTTAAAGATCTATTCAATCTGCCTTAATATATACAAGGAACATTGAGGAATTTTAACTGTATTCTCTAAACAATAGGAAAATATTAATTTTTCTTTAGCTCAAAGCGTTGAAGCTTTGTCAAAAATGATTTGACTTTGCCTCAGTCTTATGCATACTCAAGAACATATTGAAAGAATCAGAAATACTCAAGTCTCACAATACAGAGGAATAAAATTTCACTGAAATGAATACGTTGTAGTATTTTAACACAAACTCAATTATACTAGAACCATCTTACACTGACATCCAACAAGCAGCAGAAAAAAATGGAGCAAAGAAATATGCAATTAAAAATTATATTCTGCAGGCAGAAATCTTTGGTTGGTTTTACTACTTACAAATTATAATCCCTGCAAGACCAGATATGAATCATGTGCATCACACATTCCCTACCAGCTAAATTGTATATAAAAAGAGTAAGAAATAAGACAGACCAGAGATCTGAGATAAAATAATAAATCTGTCCTAGATTAGGGAATTAGGATTTTAAAACACAGTTATCCTAGCTTGGTCCGTGTTCTCTTATGTAGAGAAATGTTCTGGATATATTTTTCTACACAGTCTCAGGATAACTTTTCTCTAAGTACCCTACAGAACTTAGAAAAAAATCTAAGTCTGGTCTTTGAAGCATCTAGGTCCCATGTGCTTCTTTAGTGTTTATGGGTGTTGTTAGGAAGACGACCTGATGACGTGCAGTCCCAGACTATCTGGGATTGATCAATTTGAAAGACCCTTCAACTGCAAAATAACATAAAGATGAGACTTAAAACTGTCTCGAGAGGAAATAACTCATCTTAATCGGAAATCCAGAGAAAATAGAGAATTTGCCTCAAATTTCAGAGATCAAAAGGAAATTTGATTTGTATGACCAATACAATGTTCATCCTACGAAAAAAAATTCTAAGACAATCTGATAGATATTATCCATCGGCCACAGAGAAATTTCATCCTTCTAATGCCAACTTTTGATGCTAAAATCTTAGATACCGGTGCATTCAGGAATTTCTCAGATGCTGGTGTGGGTGCTTAAGGATGCGCAGATGCATTTGGGTGCTGCACCAATGTGCACAGGAAGCTCTTCCAGCGCCTGTGGATGCGCGCAGGATGCGTTCGAGAGCATCCAGAGAGAACCCAAACAGCATCCAGGCGCATCCGGAAAGCGTCTGTATAACGAAATCTATAATGTTTCTTTCGATTGATGGCAGATTATTCATAACAAAATAGCCATGTATAAGAATTCTGGAGCAACCTTTATCTATTTAATAGATGACTGCAGTACTGATTCGCAGAGTTAAACACACAGATAAATCTGCAATTTATATATATATATATATATATATATATGGACACACCCAAACGTATCCAAAATCCCCAAAAAAAAGAAATCTGCACATCCACACATCAGTACCCTGCACCCGCATCAGCCTCAGAACCAGCATGGGCAACTTTAACTAAAACTAAACCTTTGACACTCTGTGAACTACTCTCTATGGTAATATATTTTGCAGAATTTGGTATCAGCAAAAGCAGAGATGCACCAGTTACCAAGGGAAAATTCCGGGAGGGTAAGAAGAAGAGAATCCAAGGTCCTGACATTTTCCAAGAGGAATGGACTAACAGGTTATTATCTTGATCAGAGGTAAAAAGATGCATTTGCTCACTTCTTACTGCCCAACCCTGGCACTACTAGGATCAGGAAAAAATTAAAAAGTTTAGAGATTGGCGAGGACATTGTTGTGGAATCACTGACATATGGTGAGATAAATCATTTACCTCAAATAATCCCACTATTGAATTCCATGAGATATTTGATCAGAGGAAAACTGGTCAGAGTTTGGCCTTCTACGGTTCATGATCCTCCAGGATATCACCTGGATGTACATTAGGATGAACCCAAAGGCTGACGCAGAAATTAGAACCACCAAAGCAACTAAAAATATACACATTATACTATGCTTTTCAGTTTTTGACAGTAGTCCTGTTACAGGTTGCCATCTAAGGTACTGTATATAGTTTTAATTGGTAAAGTAAGGCCCTGTGTACTTCTAGGTATCTTCAAAAGATTCTCTTTGGGTATTTTGTCCAGCTGCAATTCACAGGCAAATATTGAATGGCTTCTGGAAAGTAGGGTCTTTCTGGCTAAATCATTGATTTCAGCATTATCAATCTGTTTCTTAATAATGTGCATTTTTCAAAATCTCCAATCTGTACTTGTCTACTACAGTTGACCCAACACAACCAGAACATAATCCAGATAACAGCATGGCACAGGAAAAACACTTAATCAAGTCTTTGGGAGGTACACACTTAATCAAGTCTTTGAGATGTACACAATAAAGGTCTAAAAGATAAACACCTAGGACTTATTCACGTAAAATCATTTTCTAAGTAGAAAACTAGAAACCGTTGCTAGGAAATCAAAAAGCATTGCTCTAAAAAGGTCATGTGAAATTACAAACAGAATAAATTATTAAAGAACGCCAGATAATAATTCCCTTCGCAAGCAAAACAAGTAGCAAGTAGAACTGTATAAGCATGTTGTAGAAATAATAGGTTTTTGTTAATTGTTTCCTGTATGGAATTCCTCATTAAATAACAAAATACCCTTTCCTACATAAAATTTGAGTATTTACAGCACCTCTGCAGATTTCTATATATAGAGATACACTCCAAACAGGAGACCAGTGAATACAAAACCTTTCAATCGTAATTAGATCCATTCAGACAGAAAGTTTTGATGTTGCAACAATGATGTCTCTCAAAAAGAGAATTACTCTGCCACCTGTAATATACAAACAACAGCTAATTTTCAGTCAAAAAAAATCACAGAATGTGCAGTGCCATCTCCATACCATCAAGGCATCAACTAATGAATCAGAATTGAAATCAATTAGTTATGTAATTTTATTTTTCTTACTTTCGTTTGTAGGTGAATTATCGTAAGCATGCTACATACTGCATCAGACTCATATACAACATATATCATCACATGAAGCAAATTATGGACAGTCTTAAACCTTTCCACATATAGAGCCAAAGAACTATTAAAACTTAAAATGCGGTATGCAAGTTGTACTGAGGCTAAGGAAATACTAAGCAAACCCAAACACTACATATCATCATATTTGATGATCCATATTTATATTAATAGATATCAAGTGTAATGCAGCATGCATGTAGAGCTTTAAGAAGCCAATCGCTCTGCCATTTATAATTGCATGCACAAACTTAGCTAATTGTTCACAATTTCTTTCTATCATTTTTGCTTGTCTACCTGATTAAGAGGATTGTCAGGTGACTTCTTCCACAATTTCCATATCATATCTTTGTATTGGTTGTGTGAAAGACCTGGTTTCTCTTCCTTCAATCTGCGGAGCTCAGTTTCCTCAAAAGCCTGCAGATACAATAAAGCCAATAAGCTCTTATAAAGTAGTGCTACATGATAACAATAAAACAAAATAGTAAATCAAGTCATAAGCACTCGGCCCCTATGAATTGCAAAAAATATCTACCAATATAAATGATCAAACAATGATTTAAAACCCTGTATTATCAGTAAAGCTGCAAAAAAACTTCTTAAAAACTTTTAGCAAAAACAGAGATGTTACAACAATGATATGAACTCAAAAGAACATACAACCAAATCATGAAATACCATCTATTTTTTTAAAACCATTGTGAGATGGCAAATTTATATCTTCACAAACTAACTTTTGATGTTCCCAGTTTCAATATATAAATATTAGTACAATGTGTATAAGACTTCCATTCCCTCTCAAGAATGTTAGTAGAATGTGCATTCGTTTTTTTGGTTGCTTTAAGGATGACTATAAACTAGAATCTCTGGCCAGCAATATATGCTCAGCAGACCAAGTCAGAGAAGAATGAAGCAAAAAAATTATATTTTTGTCCAGGAGTAGCCAAAGTGTTAGAATATACAGCTTACCTCTGTTATTAAGTCACAATGGTGACTTAAATGATTTATTCTAACTTCTTTTTTTAGCATTGAAATTCTAGGATTACTGCCATATTTATGTTTGTTGATTACATCTCCCAAACTCTATATAAGGAGATAAACACTCATTGTATTTTATTATTAGCAATATGGTATCAGAGCCCGGTTGAATTGATTGGTTGGATTTTGAAGAGGGTGGGAAGAGAAGGTTGTGTGTGTTGAAGATTGTAGCTTCAATAGAGATCTTTATCTCTGATTTTATGAAATAGAAATATGACTGTTATGACCAGTATGCTCATCTTCAGCTGAAAGAGACACTTATGATAAAATTTGAGATTATATTATATAAAGAGACATGTCATGCCTTACACAAAAAGGCATGCATATGGAAATATGAAGAGTTCTATATTTAGAAATTGAAGAGACCTTCAGTTGTGTAATAAAGAGTCTCTCTAATCTGTATGTGTATATATATATATATATTGTATCAAGTGAAAAATATTGTACTTGAACATATCTTTATCAATAAAAGTGATATTTTTGTCGTGTGGCTGGGTTTTTCCCCTTCAAGTGGAAGGGTTTTCCCAAGATAATCTCGTGTGTCTGTTGTATTTATTTTTGTTCTTCCTTATTATTGCTAATCTTTATTTTTGTGCAAAACTATTAACATGGTATCAAAGCCAAGTGTGATAAAGAAGTCAATCTACTCTCTGATGAAATGGTTCTCTCATATATCATTCTTGAAGAATCGAGTGGGATGATATAGCTGTTAATTTTGTAGGATTGTTTTTTACAAATGTAATAGCACTACCATTATTTATGTATGTTCCAAGTGCAGATCCAAAAGCATATATATAGGAGTATAAGAGACATGTCTCTATGTTAATCAATATTGGTTATGGTAAATTAATTTCCATTAGACAAATATATATATATATATATATATATATATATATGAATATCCGAAACCAGCTATTGACCCAATTTCTTTCTCGTAATATATTTAGATCTTAAACATAGGCAGATGTATTACAAAACAACAATAGAAACTAGCAGATATTCCAAAATATTCAAGATTCAAGCATATGAAAATACATTACAAATTAACACTATAAAACCCATAAACTCTCATAAAATTCCTCGAGACTAACATCATGGGCACATCAAAAACCATACCGTCGTCATAAGTCTGGAGAACCCCCAAGTACACAGGTGCTATGAGTAAGTATGAAGTTGTAAAGTCATTCGCTATGATTGAAACATAACTCTCATCAATACTCCACCAACATCTAGTCAAAGGATGTAGGAAATCCATCTAACTCCTATACAGATTGAAAGCGGGAACCAAGTTTGGACTGATCCAATGACAAGCAACAGTAGTCAATTCACCACTCCCATCCTATGACCAAGATTCACTGCTAGGAGCTGTACCAGGATCCAATATTCTGAAATCAAAATCATCCTCTTCGTGGCAATCAAAAGGAGTTCCCTCGTTTCTCACAGAAAGGGGATTGTCGGAAATCCAATCCACATCTACTTCAAACAAAGGGTTGTCTACAAACTGAATGTGATCTGAAGTTTTGGTACTTGATTGTTTGGGGCAGCTATCCAAGTCATACATTTTCTGAATGCTATCAAGTTCATCAATTACTTCTTGGAAAAGCTCCTACCTCTCTTTACCCTCATGTTTCCGAGAGTGATTCGTGATCCTAATCTGATTTTTTGCTTCCTGAAGAGAAATTTGAGCATCATCTAATGCCTCATGAGTATACTTAAGCTCCCTATTGAGCTCCATAATCTCGTTTCTTCATTTATTCAATTGATCAATATGTATTTCAGCAACCTTAAGAATATAATCCCTATCGGACAGCAAACATAAATAATCTAATTTCATAGTTTCAAGAGTTGTTTTGATCACCTGCAAATCAACAACAAGCCAATCTCCTTCCACTCCCTTTTGAACCTTCCTGTAGAGATCCTCAACCATCTTGTAAGTGCTTTCATAATGTACCAAAGATGCCACGACCATGTCTCCACTAACCTTCAGCTGGTTCTTTAAAGTATGTATTTCATTTTTGTCAAATTGAAGTGGTTCATCATCTTGTAGTGTCGTCTTGGATTTTTCCTTTGAATATAAGAAGATATATTGTTCATCACACCTCCCAACATCATAGGCCTTCTTTTTCCAGTTCTCTTGATTCATACGCAAGAGCCGAAGTGTTGCCATGTTATCATTTGTATATAAAGGCTTGTCATACAACGACTCCAACCTGATATTACCTTGTGTGCAACCTACCTCATCAACTTGCTTGTCAAAGCTAACCTCCAAATCACCAATGTAGAAACTTGCGCCACTATTAACCTCTATCCCATTATCATGTAAAGGTTGTAAATAACCGGTAGTTGGTTGTTCTTTTTCCAAACCTCTTGTTACCTGGCTTTTGACTGTTGAAGAATCCTCATGCGATTTTTTGTATCTATCCTTTGCAAGAAGATCCTGGGCTAATTCATTGTAGTTTTTTCCCATACCAATCTTGTTTTAGAGCTTCAAATGGAGGTCCATGTAGTTATTGAAAGGTAACACTTGCCACATCTGTCGAGGAAATTTGTTGTACTCATCATACATATCGAGTACCTTTGTTCTTACATCGCATTGTGAATTTTGGACTTGTATTTTAACTAGATCTCTTCTGACCTTTTCCAAATCGCGTGTCTTTCCCATAACTCCTTTGATGATATTACGATCAAGAATTTTTGTAAGCAAAGCCCAAGACAATATTCTCTTCCTATTAAGGAGTCAATTAAATAGTTTGCTGATTTACTGTAGCTAATTTCCAAGAATTTAGAGTTGAAATCTTAATGGCTGGCAATTTCTCTATCTTGTCTTTCTCTAACTGACTCTCTAAAGTGTCGATTCTCCCCCCAAATTTACAAATCATTCCTCAATAGGATTGTAATACATTATTTCTTGAATGCTTGACTTATTTTCTTCCATAGAGGTCAACCCTTGTTCTACGAAATCAGCTGTAACTGGACCTAAGACTAGTTGTTCAATCACAAAATGGTCTTCCAAAATATTACTGGGTAATGTCTTAACATTCTCAGCAGCAGGCTTAGTGATGTTGATTTCTTGATTCATCAACATGGTTTATGTTCAATTTAACTTCCTTTGTGTTAACAATAGAACTAAAAGGCCCATCATTTGTATCTTTAGCATGCCCACAGTGTAGACTTTCCTCTAGGCTGAAAGTATCTTGACAACTAGAATCACAAACCAAACCATGTGCTGAAACCACTATGCCCAACAGAGTTATACTGCTTTCTCCTTATGAGTTTTCTATTCCTTTGTCTTGTTCCTTATCTTCCACAGACTATAAATTTGGTCTATTAAGTAAATTTCCATTTCTATAAATATATTTTTCAGAAACCTGACCATCAGCGGTGCATTTGTCAGAATATGTCGAGATAGTTCAACCTTCTGAATATCTATCTGATTCAATCTCAGAGAACCAAAAATCACCAAGGCACCTGGTAAGACACGTCGATCATAACTTGAGCCACCACATATTTCAAGAAGACCCAATGCCATGTCATCAAAAACCCAATACTGAGGACAAAGCTCAGAGACAAAATGTTTCTACAATTGTTATACACTTGGCAACACGAACATAGCAGTTTCAAATCAACCGAAGTTCCTTACAATTCCTCTCATGTCAGATGCGCTACCATTGGAATCCTTCCCCTTCGATTATTGTCGTTTCCACAACTCGGCAAACTCCAACTTGTTAGCACCTCTGTGAATGCAAAACTATAATGCCCAGGAAGACACAACTATGCAATGATCCTTTTGCTTAGTCTTCTTGGTAACATTTGAGCATTACCATGAACAAGTTTACAATTGTTATTGAGGAAGCTAACAACTTGTTGCTATTTGATGTAATCCCCATGCATAATATTCATCCCTTTGCGTACCTCCCAATCCAAGCTCCTTTTTTTTTAGAAAGTGGCATCACAAGTTCAGTAACAATATAAATGGTAGGTCGGATAATTGAGCCTTCAACATTTTCCACCTCTGTACTATGCAAAAATGACAATACATTGGGATGTCGAACCGTTCACAAGCGCTTAACACCATTGCGACCAGCTGCTAGGTGTCCATCTTGAGCATTAGTCCCCAAAAGAGCAAATATTGATACAGAGCTACCATCATCCTGTAAATGCAAACATTAAGTGCCAGATGATATGAAAGGAACTCCCCGACTATCGTATTGTTTTTTTCACGATATTGAATGCAAAGATAACCTATCCTGAACTAGGTCAAACTATAACATGCAATCCTTTTGTTTGATCAAATCGTATTATTGTGAATTCCTGCTCAGAATCTCCAGGTCATGCAACAATATTAATTCTCCCAACAACAGTTTTCTGTCTCAGGTCAAAGCATTCTAAAGTACCATCTTCTCCACCACACGCGACCAATCCATGAACTGGGCTTCGGCAAATCACATTGATTGCAGGAGAATGGGTGTTTAGAGGAGCAAGAAAAACAGTCCTGTTCCAAATTAATACGATACAAATCTAGTGAAGATGTGGCATTCAAAGAATCCGTCATGGTGCCAAACTCTATCTCTATCTTCCTCTTTTGCCAACAGAAATCCCTTGTTATCGCTTTCTTGTGAATCTACACGGTTGGCTCTATTTCTGAAACAGTTACTAGGATGACCCTTAGTGGAGTCGTTCCAACCCCCATGCTCATTGAACGCCAAAGCCACAGAAAAACCATGATACAACACTACTATAATCTTCTTAACTCCTTGATGGCCATAAAAAAGATTTCCATGTTTTTTTAATAACCATTCTTAGTTTTTCTCTATTAACAAAGAGGCTAGCACTTTAGCTTCCTTCGGTTTGCATGTTCCCATGGTGTCTAGCTACCACAGCGGTGTTATTGTTTTCGCTATGTATGCAGGTTCAACACCGACTGCTTAACTGTCCAAGATGCTATGGGATGAGCAGTATCCTCCCTCTACGATATGAATCTTTAACAATGCACTCCTCCAACACCCGTGGTTTATTCACTGTTCATTGCACTTAGAAATATGTTTATAAAATTCACGATAGAGATTCTGTAAACTTATGGGGCGATAAGCTTTATTGAAGACTAACTTTCAAATGTTGCCTTCTCATAACATAAATATATTTTGAATCCCACAGATATTTCTTTGACATCTCGCACAAGAAATAAATCTTCAAAAACATTGTCAAATCAATATATCATTTGCTTTGTTTCAGACACTGCATATAGTAGTTTCTTCACACCAATGCTTCAAGTATATTTGGCTTTATAACATTACTGCAAATCCTTTCCAAAACATCAAAAATATATCTCCTTATCGTAAATGTCTTTCGATTCTCCATTTCCAGTCAATAGTTGAATGCCTCCAATTGTTGTATCCACAATATCTCTCTATGCAAGCAATATTAAGTTTGAGAAAATGTTTCATCACGAAGCTCCTCGATTAATTGGACACATGACATTGTAGATTCCAAGCTCGCGACATTTTCACAATGTCTTCACCAATGTACAAGAATTTCTACTCGGTTGTATGTGTGCTCCAAGCAAAAGAAAACAATTTTCTTGAATGTTACAACGCTGGCTTAAAATTTACCAAACTTTCACTTCAGATGTTGCAGCTATTTAGAGATATTTATAAACATTCAATACAACCTTGCAAGGGAATAGTTTATTTAAATCTTTTCAGGCTGACTACTAAATTCTTTCTTTCTGAATGGACTTCACAAGGTGGCAAGATGTTTGGCTCTAATACCCCTGAAATATCCCAAACCAACTATTGACCTGATTTCATCCTAATAATATATTTAGATCTTAAACATAGACAGATGTATTACAAAACAACAATAGATATTCCAAAATATTCAAGATTCAAGCATATGAAAATGCATTACAAATCAACAGTATAAAACTTGTAAACTCTCATAAAATTCCTCAAGACATGTTACTACATTATACAACAGCAATACAATAATCAGCATTCAAAATCTAATCTTAAACACAGTTGTACAATCAGATTGGAAAACTAAGAGAAGAACCTGTAAGTGCATTCGAGACACCTGAAGTGATGTCTCCACAAACAATGAGTTTGCATCCATTGTCTGCTGGCACAAGGGGCTACATCCTTACACTGGCTAAAAGCTGAAGCTTTCTGAATAATTCTAGCAAGAGGGAACTGAAATCTGAATCATAAATCAAGCATGCCAAATGAAAGAGGCTCTTCTCCTTTTATCCTCATAGTTGTAACTCTTCGACTCCCCTCTTGGCTTTTTGTCTTATCTCTCCTTGTCCTTTTTAGCACACTTTATAATATTAAATTGACTTTTTATATTTTGAGTTCACGCTCTCCAAGTCAATTTTAATATTATATATAATATGTCTTTAACTTTTCTAATGTCCCAAAAAAGGGACATTATATGTGTGTGTGTGTGTGTGTGTGTGTGTGTGTGTGTGTGTGTTTGTATGAGTCTAATTGACGATTAATCAAATGAATAATGTTTAACCAATAACCATAGGAGATTAACTCTAGAGCAATTCAATTCGACTAAAGCTACAACATTAACACTCCCTCTTAGCTAGGGAGGATTGTTGTAGAACACATTATGCTCTCAATCATATAGAGAGATATCATGTCAATATGATATTCATGGAATGACATATCTAAGGATAGCAATATATATACATCAAATCAAATATAATCCGACTGATGCTATTTCATCAACACTCCCTCTTAGTGGGGAAGGATTTAAACAACACAACCATCTCACAAAATGTTTATTTGCTCTCTCATCAAATGGTTCTCTCATATGTCATTCTTGAAGAATGGTATGAGATGATGCAGCTGTTAACTTTGCAAGATTTTGTTCTACAAATGTAATAGCACTGCCATTATTTCTATGTGTACCAAGCGCACATCCAAAAGCATATTATATATAGGAGTAGAAGAGACATTTCCAATTAATATTGGTTATGGTAACTAAATTTCCATTAGACATTTATTAACAATATATGTATATAATCAATTGTATAAACTCAAAAATAAAAGCCTTTTAATGTATAATCATATACTTTGTAAAGGAAGGTATGCCTTCCTACACCTTTCCAAAAATGCAATGGAAGAGATGATGTAAGAGAGGGTATGCCCTCTCAAGACATTTGATGAGTAACAAAGGCAAATGTCATATTACATATACAGGACATTAAATGACTTGGGCTATATTGGAGGTTTTTCTTCCCCATTATTTTCCCTCCAGTACCTACACTCTGAATAGGGAAAAAACAATTGTAAATGATTTCATAACACAATATAATATATAGGGTTTTATGCCTTTTACTGATCAAAATATATGTGTGTGTGTGCGTCTAATTGACAATAAATCAAATGCAATAATGTTTAACCGATAACCATAGAAGATTAAATAAATTCAATCCAACTAAAGCTACAACATTAACACTCACCTCAAACTTTTCTTTCGTAGAGAACTCATTAACAAGGAATTGCACCTTGAAAATCTCCCTCTGAACAAAGATTCTAGGAATTCAGATCCTCTAGCTGCTCCTTAGAAGCTCTCTTTGTCTAAGGATGCCTGAGATAAACTGTCGGACTCCCTCTAAATCTGATAGCAATCTTCCAACTTTCTGGTGACAAGTCGTCACTTCCTCATAATGTACATAGGGGTAGGCCCATCAAAATCATGTAGTCACACATGTATTTTTGGACTCCCTCTTAATATAGAAGGATACTCATAATCTCAATTATCAAAAATATTCGCTTCAAGAGCCTCACTTTATCCATCCTAATCATCATTTGACTAATGAATTCTAGATCATTGCTTTTTTGAAGCTACTATCATAAGATTGAGTCTACACAATATTTGGTAGTATGTGTAAAGTACCAAACTTATCTTATATGCACATCAACATCCTTGATACAAGTTGCTCCAACGAAGGTCCATATGCATCAATGCTGAAAACACCTCTATATAAGAATTTGTCAAACAATGGGAATGGAACATTGGTTATTATTCCCCCCACAATGTAAAATTCTCACTTATTCCATTGTCTATATAGTTTTCAATCACTTGTGGCAATGAAGAGAAAAATAGATATTTGGAATGTTGCACTTAGCCATATAAACCAGATGCTTGAAATATTAAAGCTTAATATTCCCAGCACTTTCATAGTATGTCCTCGACATTACATTCAATGCCTCCTCCAATTCCCATGGACATTATACACAACATAATTGTCTCAACTTTATATGCCATGTCAATCAACATCACAACTAGAGCAGCAACCATCTAAAGATTTGAATGACGCTACATCTACAAATACATTTTGATCCACAGAGTTTGCTTATGCAGTCCCAAATTTCATAAGTTCTCTCCAGTCAGCCTCAACATTCTTTATGCCAATCAAGTAGTGGGATTCAGCAAGAACGCAGTAGCCATCATTGCCACAACAACCTGGTTTCTATGAGCAATCTTTCCAGAGGGTTCATGCTTACATTTTTCCCACCCAGAATATTGCCAATTGTCCCAATCATACCAGGTTGGTTAATTTGTCTACAAAGAATCCTACTTCCTTTAGGCTAACATCAACACTAAAAGTGCCAACCTTGGAAAGATGAGAAATTCCATCTATAACTTTTCTTTCTACAATGACGTCTCCACTGTCTCTTAGCAGCAGAAGTTTGAATTGTAACAAGAATCGAAATCGGATCGGAATCAGCAAGGCCGAATTGTATCGTGAATCGGCCATGAATCGGAATCGAATCGGCCACGAATCGGCAAATTTAAAAATCCCTTGAAATTTAGTGAGTAACTTATTTCATAAACCCTTTATCGCTGATTTGATTCACCGATTCACAAAAAATCCTTTGGCTTGAATCGAATCACCGAATTGCGTGAATCACATGAATTATTGTGATTCTTGGAACTATGGTTTGAACCATAGTTTGCAAACTCTCTAGGTACTCCCCAAGTTGCTGAGTACTTTCCATTTTTTTTGCTGGGCGAGTACTCTCAAGTTTAACTCTCGCATTTTTATAGGTACAAAAAAGTAGGGGTAAAAATGTTGATGCAAGTAAAATGCTGGTTAGATGTATTTTTCACGTCATTTTTGCCACAAAACCATGCATTTTCTCTTTCAACATGTCCATTTTTAATTTAATACATTTTGTAATTAAATTTTTAAAAAAATTATGTTGCTTTAAGAGAATTTAATATTTAGTTCTTTCTAAGTTGCTGAAATTTTCCTGAGTTTTTGTCGATTTTTCTCTGAGTTTTTGCCAAGTTGAAATTTTTGGGCTTGTCGAGTACTCTCCGAGTCTGAGTTTGCAAACAATGGTTTGAACTATTTTATTTAATGACAACCTTCAAAAGTACACACAGAACCAATTGACAACAGTAATATATTAACCACAGAGATGGAATGAAAAATAGAACCAGCAGATGCTATCAAAGAATATTTTCAATCAACTTGACGCAAGACTGTATTAAATGCTCCAACAAGAAAGCGCAACTGGATATTATTATCTCTCTGAACCTCTTATAGCTTATTGAGTATTTATCTAGCAATTCTCATAGAAGCCACGAAGTGAGCAGGAGGAATAGAGAATCTTGCATTAATTATTTGTTTATGGAAATCTATGATGACTCGTAACCTTCCTTAGATACCTCAGGGAACACATTTCATGTCGTGATTCTCCAAGCTTTCTTTAAGTGTCTTCTATTTCTGCTACATCCAAACAGCAAATGTCTTAATTGAAATGCCATGATCATGTGTGTGTGGCATATGATTTGACAGCTCATAATCATCTAATTTATAGTCTCTATCCAGATTTGTCTTCTCTATGTATGCTTGTTGCTACTGCCCAGTCTGAAACTCTCTGCTGTAAATATCATTTATAGTCTCTATCCAGATTCGTCTTCTCTATCTATGCTTGTTGCTACTACCCTGTCTAAAACTCTTTGCTGGGAATATCATGTATAACTCTGCCTTATTATTCCTCTTCCAGTTTGCAGTTATTCAAATCGTAGAATCCTTTCCTCTTTCAATATCGATGGATTTAATTCTATTTGTTCTTGATGCTTTTCCCGTTCATTTACTGTTGTCTAATCACCTGAATGTTGTCTGAGAAAAAATCTTAATTTGTCTATAAATTCTCTATTCCTCCCTCTCACTCATACCAATAACCATGCATTTCACTAACCACTGGAATCCACTCTCATGTCTCTGTGCCTGATATTTTGGTGCTAGGTATAGTTCCGTTCATACGTTACTCTACTTTGTCCATCGAAAGCAATCTAAAGTTCGATGGCTTGAGTGCCTTATACAATATATTGTTTCTGTTGTTAATAACCTCTATCCGTCTTGTTCGAATAATAGTCTGTATCCCAAATCTGCCGCATAATTATCACTAATTATTTCTTATGAGTATTGGAGTGGTCGATAGTACTCCCCTGTGATGAATCGGTACTTAGTTGAAGACTGTGTTATCCTTAGCTCTGTATATTTTCGTCTGTACCTCCTCACAATTCTCTGAACTCTGCCCTAAATACCATTTGACCGCAAGGAGGGTACTATCAAAAATAGAATTGTCGAGTCTCTGATAATCTCTGTTTAATCTCTATGTTATTTATCTTTTTCTCATCTTTCAGTCCTATTTAATACCCATCTATTGTCCATCCTTGGTGCTTCATCTCATCAATTATTATTTCTTCTCCATTGCTGGACATCATCGCACTTATCTTGCTTTATTTAGCTGAAATGAAGCACAAAGTAATGGTCAACATAATAGCTACCCATATGTCAACTTTTTCTCAGGCTGCAAATTGGATTGCGGACACAAACAGTAGATGCCTGGATAAGCCATCACATCATGTAACCCACAATAGAATTCCATTGCACTCCATCCACACCGGAAGATTTTCACTTTCTGAGTGCTCAAAATTGAATCCTTCCAGAGGAGCAACGTAGAGGTCAAGCTAATGAAATATTTCCACAGATGATGCCAAAATGGTGGCCACTTATCTGTGGAACAATTTTTTCAGAGACAGCTCGAATTCCAGGCCCTTTGGAGCCGTGTTTCTGCACATCATAGACTTTGATATTGAGTACACAATGGAGCACTGGGATGATCGACTGACCAAGGTCATCTCCGATCAGGCGAAGGAGGGTGAAACCTCAACCAAGAATGTGTATCTCAGTGTTGCTCCACAGTGCCACCGTAGCACTTAGATGGCGATAATCTGCTCACCAAGGCATTGAAGATGAGCATGTTTGACTACATGTGGGTCCTATTCTATTACAACCCTTCTTGCTAGTATGTCGATGGGAACTCTTCCAACCTGTTGGATTCATAGAATAGTGGACAACAGATAACTTTGAAATGTATATTTAGATTCAAGGAATGTGTTTTGTCTTTTAAGTTTCTTTTCCTAACATTTGCAGTTTAGTTTTGATACCATGTTAACTTTGTAGGATTGTTTTCTGCAAATGTAATCTACCATTACTTTTGCGTGTTCGAAGTGCAGATCCAAAAGCATATATATAGGAGTAGAAGAGACGTGTCTCTATGTTAATCAATATTGGTTATGGTAAGTTAATTTCCAATAGACCTTTATTAACAAATATATATATATATAATTGATGATTAATCAAATGCAATAATGTTTAATCAATTACCATTTAAGATTAACTCTAGATCAATTCAATCCGACTGAAGTTACAACATTAACAACAGCATCATGGTTTTTACTTGATTTCAATGTCTCATGTTTATGGTCTACATGGATTCTCTGGCATCTTTACTGCCAATGATTTGTTGTAGTGTATTGATGATGACTATTCAATTTTGAGCTCCTTCTCAAATGTTATCAGTCTTATTCTCTTAACTGTTTATGGCCTTGT
Source organism: Cupressus sempervirens (assembly GCA_028749045.1). Taxonomy (NCBI): domain Eukaryota; kingdom Viridiplantae; phylum Streptophyta; class Pinopsida; order Cupressales; family Cupressaceae; genus Cupressus; species Cupressus sempervirens. The sequence goes on along the minus strand of CM053783.1, from coordinate 476,431,825 downwards.
ATGATGTGGCTTCTACTGATTTTTCTTGTTCTTGATATTATGGGTGTGTACCGTCTCATGGTTAAAGCCCGACTGGACTGTAAGTATGATTAGTAGTGACATCCTTATTAGCGTCGGTTCATTTGATGCATCAAATGTTCATTTGTTTTACATCATTTCAAGTCTCTTTGTATGTATAAACTGTATGCCATGTAACGGGCTAGTGTATTATTGGAATTGCCTCAATTCAGCATGACAATAATCATTTAGCTTCTCTTGTCAGGCCTTTCCTGAATAGTTCATTGTGCGGGATGATTTTCTTCAGTATCTGGGAATCCTCTGCACATGTGATGGTATGTGACTTAGTCCTTCTATACGCCTTGATTATGTCATGGCCAACCTTGTATTTCAGTGAGTCATTAGTTTTTTAATTTCTTGGAAGGCTTTGTTTTGGCTCTTCTAGCTATGCCATCTCCTACTCTGATTCTTTTGTATTCATCAATCCCTCACAAAATGTCTTACCTTAGTACCTGGTGTCTTCCTTATTCTCGTCCACAATAATTGGGCTTTGTCATATGGCTTATCCAGGCATCTACTGTTTGTGCCTGGAAAAAGACGTGTATGGAAATATGAAGAATTTTATTTTTGGAAATTGAAGAGACCTTCAGTTGTGTAATGAAGTACCTCTATTCTATATATATATCAAAGTTATTAGTCTCAGACCCACCTCTGACTCGGCACTGGTAACTCAACTCGTGAACTAGCTCAAACTCGGCAATGACTTGGCAAAGCGACAAATCCCTTGAAATTTTTATGAAGATTTACCCTTGCCTTCACCCTTTTACTATCATATATTGAAACCGGCAAGGCTGTCCCAGCTCGCCCTACCGGACACGGCAGGGCTGGACCCAACTCGTAGACCCGGGATACCCACCCAACTCGCAGAGAGTCACAAAACTGATATATATATTGTATCAAGTGAAAAGAAGTGTACTTGAACATTTCTTTATCAATAAAAGTGATATTTTTGTTGTGTGGCTGGGATTTTTTTCCCTTCAAATGGAAGGGTTTTCCCAAAATAACCCTGTGTCACTTGTATCTATTTTTGTTTTTCTTTATTGCTGTATATCTTTATTTCAATGCAAAACCATCAACAGTGTGCAGCTAGGAAAATTCACAAGTAGAAGCATTGTAGATAAATTGAAAGAAAGAAAAATTCAATATCATGGTCTGATTCACAGGAATCATGTGTAGGAAGGGCAAAAGTAACGGGCTTTATAGTCTAAAAATCATATGCATTTTGGATGCTCAAATCACAACCAAAATGTTCAAAATTGTGATCTGTAAAAGCAATTTCAAGACCCTATTTCAGGTTGCCACCACCATTACTAATTGCACCAACAAAAATGTAATTTTTTTTCAGTTATTTGTCAATAGTATTATTGCAAATAAATATGCTGATTTGTTTTTTAAATATTCAGTTTCAAGTTCAGTGAGTTTCATGATTGCCATGATTGTGGCATGAAGTTTTAGTATTTCAGCAGTCAAATGATGTTTCCAGGTCGGATATTTCTTTTTGCACAATTTTGTTCTGGGTTCAAGTTTTTTTTCCCAGAAATTCAAAACATATTTCCTATGTTTTCCAGAAATTTTTTGATGTATGTTTTATTTTTATTTTGGAAATAGATATTCAATCAGAGAAATATTCTAGTCTCAACTTCCACACCTGGAAAGTCAAAATCTAGATGTCGATGATGCATAATAACCTGCAGTGAATAATAAATGGCAATGATAAGTACCCTAGAAATGTGAATAAATTACTGGAATTTGAAAAGTTGAGATGATAAAGCCAAAGCCAGTACTTCTTTTGCTCTCTCCACTTCCAAGTTACATCATATACAACTAACAAAACCATCAAGGAATTATTAGATAGTTTGAATCATTGTTCCCAAAATCGCCTAAATCGCCGGTTTGGCGATTCGATTCAGGCTAGGCAATTTTTTTGGAGCCGTGAATCATTTTGGCTGATTTTTTGCCATGAATTGCCTGAATCGCCGAATCAAGCGATTCATGGCAAAAATCACCTAAATCGTTACCAAAAATCAGCCACGGCATGGCATAAAGTTCGCTTAAACTTTTTTTTAAAACACATGTTTTTTTTCCTGTTCTTTTTGGCCTTTCCCCTTTGTTTTGATCCTAAAGGGCCTTCTAATTGTTAAGCATGAGTAGAAGAGAGGAAAAGTGAGAGAGAAGAAGAGAAAAGAAAAACCACAGGTTTCCAACCAACAAGAAGGAAGAGCACCAAAGAGATCAGAAGTCCATCTGGGGAGGCCACAAATTGCATTGGGAGCATTAAAGAGTCAATATCAACGCTCCTCAACTCATTTGCAAGAGGTAAGTGCAGATTTTAGTTTTTGCATGTTAGTGTATTATACATTTTTTGTTTAATTTTTTTGGTTTTCATTTGCAAATCTTGAATGTTTTTTAGTTTTACTAAATTGCAAACTAGGGTTTGTTGTTTTGCAGCTTTTGTTTATTAGTTTCAAACTTTGATATTTTACATGAATTTCCTTATTGCAACAACCCTTTGCTTTTATGTTCCGCAATGGGTAAAAAAGATGAATGTTTGAAATATACTGAAGAGTTTCTTAGAAGAAACAAATTAAAAACAAAATGTATGTTTTGTAAAGAAATAAATTCTGGAGGTATTTATAGATTCAAATACCACATTGTTGCTATACTTAGACATGATATTACGATTTGCACTCAACAAACTGCTGAGGCAAAATGCACTTGTTTAGTAGCATTAGAAAAATACGAACAAGAGAAATTGAATAAGAAAATGCAACTTGAAGGGTTAGGGGCTATTGGCTCCCATGCTCCCGTAGCCACATCTGTATTTGCATCAGCTTCCACATCCGTAGGTTGTGTTGGAGAGGGTTCTTCCAAACCTTCTTTTCGTCCTAATTCTAGTGCTCATGCGAGTGCTAGCGCTAGTCGGTCTTATACTGAGACTAAGTCCAACTCCAACCTATTGCAGCCTAGAGTGCAGAAAAACAAAATGGATAGTTACTTTGTGCCCCGCACTACTCCTAGCTCACAACCCACACTTGAGGGCATGGGTTTGAACAAGGGAATTCATGATGCTGTCAGAAAAGATATTTGCAAATTTTGGTACTTCTGCAACATTCCATTTGTTGCAGCCAGGTATTTGATTCTTTTTTCTTTGTTTTCTTTAAGGTTAAACTTAAAAGTAGAACTTTAATTATATCTACTTGTTTTATGATTCATTGATTAATCATAGATTCGCTTTACACGCTAACATAATGATTTGACATCTAAATTTCTAATCATTATCTATTTGTGATAGGGCTCCTTATTGGCAAAACATGATAGATGCAGTTGCTATTTGTGGTTTGGGGTTTAAAGCCCCAACTGATGCTGAGTTGAGTGGATACCTCTTGGATGATATGGTAGAGGATATAAGGGTTGAGCTTGAGAAGAACCGAAAAGAGTGTATCAAAAAGGGTTGCACCATCATAACTGATGGTTGGACAGATAGGAGGAATAGAAAACTCCTCAATTTTCCTGTATCTTGTGGAGGTGATTGATCATTCTACTTTCCTACATACATAAGTGTGAATCATGATTGAATATTTCAAATTTTGATTTGTTGATTGCTAATTTGTTGATGATCCATTATAATTCGTTGTTTTGTAGGATATGTCATGTTTCTCAAATCCATTGATGCTTCCGCTCATATAAAAAATGCCACATACTTATGTGAAGTTATTGAGGAAGTCATAGCAGGTAAACTTTTAACTTTTCAAGTTTTGAAAATAAATTTATTTGAATTTTGAACTTTTTCTAAGTTTCCTAAATTCTAACATGTTTGAATTTCTAATTAACTTAAAATTGTTGTAAGTAATCTTTTGATGGAGAGGAACCCCACCATATTTTGGTCCCCTTGTGCGGCGCACTACATTGACCTCATGTTGGAGGAAATTGGCAAGCTTGAGTGGGTCAAGTCATGTGTCGAAAGAGCAAAAAATATATGCAGGTTTATTTATAATCACTCATTTGTCCTTAGCACAATGAGGAAGTACACAGGAGGCAAGGAGTTATAGCTCATCCAGGCATCACGAGGTTTGCCTCTAATTTCATCACACTGCAGTCTTTATTGACATCGAGGGACAATTTGAGGAGCATGTTTGTTGGGCGGGAGTGGATTTCATCTTCCTATGCTACGACCACTGCAAGGGTAGATGTGGTGAATTGCATATTTGATGATGCTAAAGAAATCCTTAAGGTAAATTTATTGCAATTTAACATTTAGTATTTTACAGTTTACTATTTAGTATTTAATATTTAATATTTAATTGTTTAATAATTTAGTTTTACTAAGTTATATTATTTTATATTTAAGTTTTGACTCAAATTTTCGTTTTACTTTATATGCCTACTAAAGAAATCCTTAAGGTAAATTTATTGCAATTTAACATTTAGTATTTTACAGTTTACTATTTAGTATTTAATATTTAATATTTAATTGTTTAATAATTTAGTTTTACTAAGTTATATTATTTTATATTTAAGTTTTGACTCAAATTTTCGTTTTACTTTATATGCCTACTAAAGAAATCCTTAAGGTAAATTTATTGCAATTTAACATTTAGTATTTTACAGTTTACTATTTAGTATTTAATATTTAATATTTAATTGTTTAATAATTTAGTTTTACTAAGTTATATTATTTTATATTTAAGTTTTGACTCAAATTTTCGTTTTACTTTATATGCAAGTCACTAAGCCCCTTTTATCTCTCCTACTAACTGCTGATGGGAAGAAGCCCTCTATGGGCTACATATATATGGGTATGGATAGGGCCAAGGAGACCATTAGAGCCCAGTATGCAGGAGTGCAGGGGAAGTATGCCTCTATTTGGGATATCATTGATAGGAGATGTCAGAATCAGCTCCACCAACCCATCCATGCAACAGCTTACTTTTTGAATCCGACATTTCGTTTCCGTCCTGACTTCAAGGCGGATCAGGAGGTTCTCATTGGCTTATATATAGTGATCCAGAGGATGAGTAGTGATGAGGATAGTGCAACTGCAATCATTGAGCTCAACAAGTTTAATAATAAAGAAGGGCCACTTTTCTCTAGTAGGATGGCCATAGATACTCGGACAACAATACAGTCAAGTAAAAATTAAATAATATACTCATGAATCTAAAGTTTATGACTTATAAGTTGTGCATTTTAAATTTAATTGTTGATTATGTAATTTTAAAGTTGTAAATGAGACTAATTGTTTTTGTTTTCCCTTATTTCAGCTAGATGGTGGCAAATGTTTGGGCCCACAACCCCAAAACTTCAAAAAAATTCCATCCGTATTCTGAGTCAGCCAAGCAGCGCTTCTGGATGTGAGTGCAGTTGGTCCATGTTCGAGCACATCCACTCAAAGAGGAGAAATAGGTTGACTGTGCAGAGGTTGAATGATCTTGTCTTTGTTCATTACAACCTTCGTCTTAGGTTCGGACAGATTTTGAGTGCTGACTCCTCTCCGATCATTCTGGAGGAGATTGATCTAGAATCAGAGTGGCTCACAGAGGCTGTGGATCTAGTTTTCACTAAGTTAGACTGTGAGTGGGTTGACCAGGTGGATATAGAGCCTGGGGTTGTGGCCATGGTAGAGGAGGCAGCTAGAGCACGTTCAAGCACTAGTAGAAGCACACGCACACGCACAGACACAAGTCGTAGCGATGTTGTTCGCGATCCATCTCACATGCAAGGGATATGGCTCTGCAACCCTCTAGGACCTACCTTAGATGCCTTTCTAGTAAGCAGACTGGATACTCAGAGGCTGGGGTTGAGGCTGCGACCGAGCTTGAGGATGATGACGAGGATGATGATGAGGCTTGAGCTGGAGCCTTGTTTTTTCATTTTGTTTACAGATATTGATACTGATAGACATACATTTCATGGATCTTTATCTTAGATTCTTACATACATTTATGATTTGATGTCTTATGGATCTTCATCTTACATACATTCTATGATTTGAATCATTATGATCATATGATTTCTATTTACTTTGGCTAGCCTACAATTTGCATTTTACATGTAACATAGTTACGTATGTGATGGATTTATCATTTATGTTCCATGTTTATGTATGTTAAGTTTTAACTTCTATTTGATGATGTTATAGTGTGTTTAAGTTATATTCAATAATGGGTGCATGAAATAAGTTATAAATTGTTAAAATCTCTAAATTTAAAGGGTTTTTTTTAATTTGCCAATTCATAGCTGATTCATGAGCAATTGATGGCCGATTCATGATTCGATTTGGCCTTGCCAATTCCGATCTGATTCCGATTCTCGTTACTTCAACTTTGAATACACTTTTTGAAGCACAAATGGTCAATGCAAAATCTTCTCTAATGCTTCAGCATTTCAAAATCAAGACGACCAAAGGAGTCACAAGGTTTAGCCACATAAGCAATCTGAGATCTCTCCTTCCGCAACTAGCAAAAGTCAACACTACACTGATTGATAAGAATGCCAAAGCCATTTTGCTAAACAGTTTGCCTCCCAAATTCAGCAATGTCATCTTTTCTCTTAGCCAGCAACTGCGGGAGATATAGAAGATGATCCTTGAACTAAGATAGTATTATACACAAAAAATAATTGTAGATAATTTAACAAAGACAAAAGCGAGACCAAATGTTATTGTTGTAACAAAATAGATCACATAGCCTGGAACTGTATAATTTAAGCCAACGATGTTATCAAAGGAAATCTCAAAGAAAGCCAAATGAAGCTAATGTAGCCATTGTTGTTGAGGAGGTATATGTATTTTAAGAAACCTACTTTTTATAGATAGAAAGGGATCTAGTGTAAATTCAACATAGATGCTTGCCCAAATAGTTTGGAAGTGTTTGTAGATCTTGGGAATCATATCCTTATGACAACTTGATGAAATACTATAGAAGTAGCTCATCATGATTTATTGTTCAATTATTCAGGAGAGATGGGATTCATGAGTTTGGAGAAGTGGTCATCCAAGAATTCAGGAGCTACACCTTTACAAGGATTACAAAGTAGCTTGATCAAGTTCTACCTAGAGTACGAACTGTTTTCAAAGAAAAGATTGTGAACACAAATTTGAGTTTTGACTCTTAGGCATCATGTTAGTATGTTTTGCTTTCAACTCAGTAAGCCTTTTTTAATAAGTATTTTTATTGGTCTTTTTACAATTTAGACTGTAGAACTAGTGCACATTTGTGTTTGTTAATTACATCTCCCAAGCTCTACATAAGAAGATAAACCTCATTAGAATAATCATTCCAATATCTACTAGAATAATGTTGTGATATTGCTATCAGGATTTAATTGTGTGATTTTGAGTCAAACTCATTGACCCATGTTTCATGAGTAGTAATTCAACATGAATCCATCTCTCATGAGAATAAATGGAACACTTAGCACTCATTGGATCTAGGTGATGCTCACAAGGGTGAAGCACTGGGACTTCCCGGGAGGTCACCCATCCCAGTACTACTCCAGCCTGAGTGCGCTTAACTACGGAGTTTCCTCCATGGCTAAACCCAAAGCTTGCAACCCCATTTGCAAAACCTTCACCAAGTGTTGTGCCTTATGAACCATTCATTAGAAAGCCCCTTAAGCTCATCCATTGATAAGTAGGAGATAATTTCCACAACAAGTCAAATTGTGATATTGCTATCAGGATTTAACTATGTGATTTTGAGTCAAACTCATTGACCCATGTTTCATGAGTAGTGATTCAACATGAACCCATCTCTCATGAGAATAAATGGAACACTTAGCACTCATTGGATCTAGGTGATGCTCACAAGGGTGAAGCACTCAGACTTCCTGGGAGGTCACCCATCCCAGTACTACTCCAACCTGAGCGCGCTTAACTACGGAGTTTCCTCCATGGCTAAACCCAAAGCTTGCAACCTCATAAAACATGGGTCAATGAGTTTGACTCAAAATCACACAGTTAAATCCTGATAGCAATATCACAATTTGACTTGCTATGGAAATTATCTCCTACTTATCAATAGAATAATGTTGTTTTCTAATGTTTGCAATAGGAAGTAGGTAAACGGGGCTTGTCATTGCATCTTGTTATAACAAAAGTTAAGTAGAGGGAAGAGTAAAAGTCTAAACCTAAATCACTAAAATAACCAAAGCATAAGAATAGAAGATAAACCAAGAGAGGATAACCCCAGCCAAAAGATAAACCAAAATGATAAATCCATAGCCAAATCTTTGGTTACAAAAAAAAATTTGGTCTACTGCTGATGGATGCTACTCTTTTCTTTTTTATTTAACTTCTGGAGTATTTTGATCCCCTTGACATTTATGGGCTTCACTGCAAAAGCTTCAAACCATTAAATGTGACTGATTTTACCAACAAAGCTCAACTTATTCATATTTCCAGTTCTTTCTCTCTAAACTAATGAAAATAGATAAATAGGAAATGCACTCTTACCTTATAAGATGCTTTGAGTCTTCTTTCTGGATGTCGATCTGGAGGTAAGGAATTAACAGTCATTTGTGCCAGAGCTTCCTCGACAGAATGAGCCTCCAGCAAAGAGTCATCCCTGTTTGTATTTTCAACTGAAATAATTTTCTCATACTCTTCTTCACCTGCCATCCTGGCTTCACGTTTTTTTAACTCCTCAGCACGGGCCTCAATCCGCCTCTTTTCCTCTTCCCTCTGTCTAGCAAGCTCTGCTTCTGTAACTTTTGGAACAGGAATTGAGACCCTATTTGCCTTTTTATCCACCTTCTTACCAAGCCTCTCCAGTTCTTTTTCTTCCTGCTCCTGAAGCCTACGAATTTCAGCTTTTTTAGCTGCAGCCTCAGCACGCTTGGTAGATTCTTCTTCCTTCTTCTTGGCAGCCCTTGATTTAGCACCCTCAGCCTCCTTCCAGTACTGATCTTCCTTCTGCCGCGCTTCTCTGTCCTTTTTTTCAGTCTCCGCATTATTCTTCCGAGCCCTGGCTTCCTCAGCCTTTGAATTTACTCCCATTTTTTTAGGCATGTTTGATTTTAAAAAATAAAAAATAAAAAGCCTGTTAACACAACAATTCAAACATTTAGCTATCTTTCCTCAGGATTTTTGTATCTGATGTCTTCCACAGTGTCCTCTTGACCTATAATCTGATTCCTAAATATTCACTACACAGCATTTGGAATGAAAAAATATTCCTTATTTGGAATAAATTCAGATATCTTCAATTATTCCCAAAAAACATAAGAACAAATCTAAGTCAGTAGCTAGCTATTTTATGAGCCTGCATAAACATTCCTTTATTTTTTTATGATAGAAATATATGATTCTACAAAAGTAAAACTCCACAAGATTCTGATGACCCAGTACATGATAATCTAAAAATAAATGTAAAGCCTAGACAGTCTAGTGGCTTGCAACAGCGGTTGAGACTGAGACAGCATTCTTGCAAATGCTGTACTGGGGTTGATCAAAGTCGTTGTGTGGACATTCCTGTAGATTCAGATGGCAGAATTCCGACAGGGTGAGAGATGACCCCTCACAACTGGCTGGTAGCAATGGGGCTGGCCCTCCTTTCTCAGCTATGCAGCTCTAGTTTGACATTGGCTTCTGCCCCTTTAATTTGTTTACCCACCCCCATTACGTATCTGAGCAATTTTTTCAGCTGAAAAGCTGAATGCAATGAGAAATCTGAGGCTTAGACACATTTTAGTGATGATTGTGGTCTTTAGCTATATGTCCAAGCTATGACCCATAGAAACATATGTTGTATTCTCCACCCTTGTTGGCTTTATGGGTGAAGGTCCCCAATAAAACCCCCATTTATCAATTTAAAAAAGGTAGTCAGTCTTTTCTTATGGCCAAAATGTTGGGTTTTAAAGCAACCCACCTCTTTTACAAAAACCAAAAAAGATGCATCAATGAAGCCCAAACAAATGTGATACAGCCACATGGAACAAACAGCACAAAGGCTGTAAAGTAAAAATCAACAAACCATACCACAAAGACCAATTTCAGGGCACACCACCCATAAGATGAGATGTCCAACTCTTCAATAGTTTCCTTCAAAGATTTCTTAAACTGACCACCTTCAAAAATAGTATCATCCCCTAAAACTTGCAATGCCCATAGGGAACAACTAAACTCCACTGCCTCCATACCCAAAGAGTCCCACTTAGGGGGAAGAGCATGGCTGCATTCAATAACACTATCCCTCCGCAACAAAATTTAGGTCAAGAGAAAACAAAGAAATGCAAACCTACAACACAAGATTCAAAATAAAAAGCACCAACAATGCCCTCCATGGCTTTATGCCGGAGCTCCATAGTATACGAAAGTGCCACAAGAATTCTAGAGAACGAATACTAAAAAATGAGAGATAACAATGATGTGTGGATCAATTTAATGCATTGATGAAACTGAAAATTCAGAACCAACAACCTGTTAGTTTATATGATTAAAACGAAAAGGGAAATCTTCTTTATATTTTGAAATCCTTGTACCAAACCTGGAATGGGGAAATTTGTTTGTTATTGCAGCAGCTATAGTGGGGTACTTACTTAGAACATATTCTTTTGTAATCTCTTTAATAGAAAGAAAAGCTCTAACCTTAGACAAAAGAAATTTGTTCAATATTAGAGGATATAAGTAAAAAATAAAATATACAATAAAGACAGGTCACAAATTTCTTTCATTCACTATTTATGTAATTGGTAAGACGATAGAAGTGGTGGGAAGTTGCAGAATTATTCTGTTTAGCAAGATATTTGTGCATGAGCATTTGTGTATTAGAAATGTGTGCCAATTTTCTTAGTGATTTATTTTATCACACATGTGAGCTTGATCATCCTTGTGATGGAGCCCAAATTTTCGCAAAATTTAGGACTTCCATTTGTGAAATAATGTTGAAGATTCATGATGGAAAAGGTCACTAATATCAATGAAACACAGTATTGACTTTAAAATACAGTCACGTATATACCTGATGCACAGGAGAACTCTGTCAAGTTCCCAAACTTCATAATCCTTCTCAGGAGATATTGTACAGTTGCAGACATGTATAATTAAAACTAATGATTCGTAGGCAGGTTTAAGTCCAAGAGTAGCTTTCTCAGGCATGCCTGAAACGTCCACAAAACTACAGGAACAAATAAGAAATCAAATGAAAGATCCAACCTTGAGACAATGCCATTTGTTTATATTCATAGGTGATATTTAGTTTAGAGATGAAAGCCACGATGGAGATGTTGTGTGTAGCGGCAGAGTAAAATTTTCCAAGTCTTCAATCAGTGTCATTGGATTAAGGTTAGAAGTGGTGGCTTTGCACTTCATAATGTGAGCAACTAAATAGACATCCTCTCACTTCAGAAATGACAATATAAAAGACAATTATTTCCAATGACTGGCACCCAAAATCCGACGCATAATTTCTTCTTTACGTCAAAGTAAAGCATAGAATTATGATAGAGAAATTTGAACCAAGTCATCACCTACAGATCATAATCTTATATTTTCAAAGACATACACCTTCGAATTCAATCATGAGCATTTGCGGTAACAATTCATGAAGACGTAATTGTGAATTCATAATGTTCTGACATAGAAGATATAAACAAAATACAAGAACAAACAAGTTTCGGTAGCCACCTGTTTTTCATAAATCTATGAATTGATGCATTTGAAAGATTAAAGTGATGGCAAAACATCCAACCATTATTCAGTTTCATTTTGATCGAGTTCAAGGACTTTGCCAGCCAAAGACCTCCCAAAGCTTAAATTCGCTTTAGAAAAGCTCTGAAACAAGTGATTAGGTTCGAGGAGAAGGTCTACCCACCATGGTGTAGCGAAGCCTGAAGTGCAGGGGAATCGAAAAGTATTTTTGTTCGTTGGCTAGAACTGATTAAGAAGTCCTATCGGAGAAGTGGCAGGCTCTTGGATTTCCAATCTATGGTTTTGGGAACCAACAGATTGGCGACTCTATTGGGGAACTATCCATTAGATATTTTGGAAGTTGATTTACAGAGGATTTTGAGAACTCTTACTCACCCCATCCGAGTTCACGAACAGATTGGCGACTCTATTGGGGAGAGTTGCTCGCAACAGGAGTTGTGCAGCTACCCAGAGTTTCAGATTTCATGGACCAGAATCAGAAAGTTGTTGTATCAATTTGATTGGAAGTGTACTCTAGTAGAAGTAAGAACCTAGAAGATCAATGCATTCTTCGAAAGAGGTGGCGACTATATTCAATAAAATTTCAGTTGGTATCTCTGCTAAGGGAGAAGACTTAGAAGGAAGTGATTTGATCGTGTACTATGGAGAATATGTACTATGATTGAGAAGCAAATCTATGTTACACCATGGTGGAAGTAGACATACACCCCTTAGATGCATTTTTCAATTTGGAAAGATATGAAGGTGAGACATCAGCACACTTATTTATAAGGATGGTGGATATTTTTTTGGAAGTACTTTTAGACATCATGCCTTCACACAAGGAATTGATAAGGAAGTTTCATGAATTGGGAATCTCACGAAATGACCCGGATTTGAAGCTTCTCTTTCAAATAATGGATGAAAGTTCAAGTTATATATTTCCTTTGGATGCATTTTGGAACTTAGAAAAGCAAGAAGATGAATCTGCAACACAATTCTTTATAAGGATATTTAATGTCTATCAAGAAATACCTTCCGAACACAAACCTCCATCATCTGATCTTCTCTACAAGATGCGGGAATTAGGTCTCTTATATGATCATCAGTTTATTAATTTTCTCAAACTTATGGATAATGAGCTGGTTGTAGAGGAAAATGAATGCGAGACTGAAGTAACATATGAATCAAATGAAGTTTCAGATTCAAATGGAGATGAAAATTTTGAACATTCTGAAGGAGAATCAGCCCGTGATGATACTTATATACCTACAAATGACAGTGAAGGTGAAAATGAGGAAGAGGATTCTCTAAGCGTCGAAGAGATTTCAGCCTTGTTAGATCTGGAATATCATAAACATATTGAAAGAAATGGTCCAAAAAAAATTCCGAATCACCATGGTGAGCAAGGTGATGGATTAGTGCATTCTCAAGAGGTATTGGATGAAGGAGATAATAATTCATAGGAATCATATAGTGAGGTTGAAGTAGAACATCATATGGTGTATGAACAAGAGAAAATTTTAGAAGATAATGTTGATGAAGACATTGTTGATGACACATTTGCTCATCCGGATGAAAGCTCTCATGACAGTATGGTTGAATTCTCTATATTCTTGAACCCATTGTTCGAAGAGCAAGCAGAAAAGGATATGTCTGAGCTCACTATGTTCTCAAATCCATTGTTTGAGTAAGATCTTCCATGCAGCCAAATCCATCAGCATCATGATGAAGATGGCAAGTCTGATTTTGAAATTGATGAAACTCATGAAGTGTATTCAGAAGATGAGACTTCTTTCAATTCATCCTATGAGCAAGAGTTAAGGCAAATACGTGAAGGAGCGATAGAATCAAAAAGGCGTAGTGAGGTGAATATGTTGGAGAATAGTTCTGAAAATTTTCCAAGTATCATATCTGATGGAGTTCTTGATGAGAGAGAGGTAACATTTCTTGAATGCAAGTTATCTTCGAACTCTTTTTGTGAAGATGGGTCAGATTGTGTACATAAAGATCTTCTATACAGCAAAAGACCACATTGTAGCTCATGATCTCTCAAAGGAAAGTAAGACGGATGCCAAAAACTTCATTGATGAAATGGAGCCAATGAATATTCTTCATGAGGATGGTGCACCTACTACAAGTTTGATGTTTGGGCAGCAGACTGAAATGATGAAAGGAAAGCATACCATAATCAACAACTTCAAAGTGTTAAATGATCATAACTATGTGTTTGATAGAGGGAAGAAGTAGTGTTCATTTTTGGGGGGGCCTGGGGCCACCCAATCTCACCTTGCATCATGTTAAAGCATGGATGCTCGATCTACTCCTCCAAAGATAGCTGGAATCTCATTATGCCCACAAGGAGCATATGTCTCCAATAAGAGCCACTGATGGAGCCCAAATTTTCGCAAAATTTAGGACTTCCATTTGTGAAATAATGTTGAAGATTCATGATGGAAAAGGTCATTGATATCAATGAAACACAGTGTTGACTTTAAGATACAGTCACATATATACCTGATGCACAGGAGAACTCTGTCAAGTTCCCAAACTTCATAATCCTTCTCGGGAGATATTGTACAGTTACAGACATGTATGATAAAAACTAATGACTCATAGGCAAGTTTAAGTCCAAGAGTAGCTTTCTCAGGCATGCCTGAAACGTCCACAAAACTATAGGACCAAATAAGAAATCAAATGAAGGATCCAACCTTGAGACAATGCCATTTGTTTATATTCACAGGTGATATTTAGCTTAGAGATGAAAGCCATGATGGAGATGGTTGTGTGTAGCGGCAGAGTAAAATTTTCCAAGTCTTCAATCAGTGTCATTGGATTAAGGTTAGAAGTGGTGGCTTTGCACTTCATAATGTAAGCAACTAAATAGACATCCTCCCACTTCAGAAATGACAATATAAAAGACACAATTATTTCCAATGACTGGCACCCAAAATCCGACACATAATTTCTTCTTTACGTCAAAGTAAAGCATAGAATTATGATAGAGAAATTTGAACCAAGTCATCACCTATTGATCATAATCTTATATTTTCAAAGACATACACCTTCAAATTTAATCATAAGCATTTGCGGTAACAATTCATGAAGATGTAATTGTGAATTCATAATGTTCCGACATAGAAGATATAAACAAAATACAGGAACAAACACGTTTCGGTAGCCACCTGTTTTTCATAAATCTATGAATCGATGCATTTGAAAGATTAAAGTGATGGCAAAACATCCAACCATTACTCAATTCTATTTTGATCGAGTTCAAGGACTTTGCTAGCCCAAGAACTCCCAAAGCTTAAATTCGCTTTAGAAAAGCTCTAAACCAAGTGATCAGGTTCGAGGAGAAGGTCTACCCGCCTAGGTGTAGCAGACCCTAAAGTGCAAGAGAATCAAGAAGTATTCCTGTTTGTTGGCCAAAACTGATTGAGAAGTATTATCGAAGAAGTGGCAGGCTCTTGGATTTCCAATCTATGGTTTTGGGAACCAACACCTTGGACAGTCAACGATAGCATCTTTACACATGCAATTGATTTTGGGATATCTAGGGAGGTTGACAACTTGTGCTTGGTGTCCAACAAAACTTCCATGTCATTATGTCAAAAATCACAACTCTTACATAAGGCAAGTTCAAGAATGATAACTACAACTGTTTATGCCAGGATACATCGTTGCCTCAATGAATGTTACCACAGAAATTTTATTTTGAGCTTAATGTGCTAATAACAATCACATAAAATGTTAGGAAATTTGATGGCATGCAAGAGAAGGCTAGGGTTTAGCCCATGGCCACTAGGGTAGGTGAATCATGTCCAGGATCAAGGAAAAGAGTTTTAAAGAGGCCAAATGTCAACCTGGCAGCCACAAAGCAAGGTTTGGGAGGATACGAAGACAAAGCAATTGGAGAGGGGCAAGATAAAACAAACCCAAAGATGATCTTGGGACGGCAACCATCCAATGAAATGGGTTTATGCAAAGATTTTCACAAGACTTAGAAGTCAAGAAAAATGTTTAGTAGAGGATAAGGATATTGGTAATTTGGCTAGGACAATATGTAAGGATGATTGAAAAACTGAAGAAATGTTGAGAGGGTGAGGGGGTGAATCAATATTTCAAAAATTCAAAAGTGAATGCAACTGAATGAACACAAAGAAAACAAAGACATTGGGATTTATCTCATGGAGACACTTTTGGGTAAAAACCATGGTATCACTAATCACTGGAAATGTGGGCTACAACCTAGTACATCCAAGGCTCCAACTTTCTCAACAAAAAGTAGGCTTCAACCTGATCAGACTGAGGCAACTACCTCTAGAGGCCACAACCTCCAGCTAACTGATGAAGCAATTGTATTACAACCAATTTTTAAACTTGTTTTATCATAAAGTGATAAATTGTTGTAGACAAGAATATAGAGGCAACAATTTCTTCCTTCTCCATTTTCTATTACTATCTTCTTGCTTCAAATGAAAATTTCACCCTCTGATTCCCACACTACCTGAAGAATAGAAAAACCTTTTTATATTCCCCACTCTCTACATGCATATCAAAATCGTGTCTTTGACATGGGTACGCAACCTATCCATAATGTTTTCATTGCTACCTACATGAAGGTAACCGTTGAAGTATGATCATTACATCCTACCAAAAATTGTTCTTTGTCCAGCTTCAGTGCACAAAACCAACACTTGTTACCTTCTAAAAATCAAAGAATCTACCATGTTGTGTAGTAGTTTGCAGCCCTGTGGTTAGAATTCAAGAATCCCACACACAAAGTGTTGACAATAACAAAGGGATGGACCAACTTTCCCATGGACAAACTTTCCCATTTTCCTGTGGCCAAACTTTCTCGTGGACTAACTTTCCCGTGGACTAACTTTCACGTGGACTAACTTTCCTGTGGAAACACAAGCGGACGACCATTTTCACATGGAAACAAGTCACTCGACCTAGAAGATTGAAATGAAAAATACTAACAATAGGGTTGTCAATTACGGCAACATATACCTGCTATGAAGGCAAAATATAATACTAAGTTTTGAATACCTGGACTTAGAAAATTGTTTAAGTCAGTCAGAGTATTTTCTTTAGCACGGTTTATTGGAAGTACTTGAGCTTATGCACGGTTACAAGAAGGAAGTACATGATGTAACATGGACATAGTTAAGAGCGCTTAAGAATATTCAATGTACAGACCGATTTATGGGTAGTTTACCAAGTACAAGTTATACAGGCAGAACAGAGAAGACAACCGAGTAAAGGCATTTTGGTTAAAGGATTGTTTTGGTTTACCAAAGCAATGACTTAACAAGGTTGGGACCACATCCTAGACATCAACCCTCACTTAGAAAATAAAATTTCAAGTTTTGGGAAACATGCAAGATATTGAAGGCTGACTGGTCAAGCAGTTTGGTATAAACTAAGACACCTTTTGTTTGAAAGATGTGTGGCATTGTAATGTAATGTTATCATATTGTGATATGCACTTTCTATAATCAGTATTGATGCGAACCTAATGATAGTACGGTATTGTGCGGATGTATGATCAGTTTTGTGAAGAAAGCTACAAAGGACACATCAAACATTGAAGATATCAGCACAACTAGAAAGATTTTTCTATTTATACAGATTGTACTATTGTAAAATTTAAATGCATAATTGAGCAATGGTCTCAGCTTGCTATTTTTATTGTAATACCAACTCCTAATAGGGTTAAGGCTTCTAACAAAGCCTGGTCCTCTAACAAGGACATATACACTATACGGATGTAATAGACTACTAACAAGGTCAATATCTTTCACAAGATACTATTGATTATTGGATCATTTTGTGGGTATCATCCCCACCAAGGTTTTCCCTAATTAACAAATAATGGTGTTATGAGTTGCATTGTGTTACTATTATGTTCACTTTTCAATTTGATCATTTATGCAAGTTTAAAGATTGTTAAAAATATCCATAGTTGGGTAAAAGTTTGTGGAACACTGATTCACCCCCGCCCCCCGCCCAAGGTATTCCCTATTTCTAACAATGGAAATCAAAAGCCAAGAATACAGAAACAAGTCCTCCCCAAGCAAGCATTGGAACCAAAGATAACGGGATCATTCTCTTTGGTTGAAATAATGAGGGATAGAGTGAGTCTACTAAAATTTGTTAGGAAAAAGCATTTTTTACATAGTTACACCACCCTAGGGGACCGAGGGACGGCAGAACAGGGGAACAAGTATCCAGGACAGGGGGCCGGAGGGGCCTTAATTTGGAGAGGATGGGGGGACGATGGCGGAGCACAAGAGGGGGGGTATTTACATACATGTGGTACTTAAAATGCTAATTATGAAAATATGATTGCAATATAAGATATAACGATGCAAAAGAGTAAATACTTGAACATTGCATTGAATTGGAACATCGAACATTAATCATAAATAGTCGAATCTACAAATAGTCAACATCGAGATGTCCCCCATCCCCTGTGGAGGTGGTGGAATCTGGTGGCGCTGCTGGGGACAGGGGGCAAAGTCCCCAAGCCCCTGGTGCGTTGAAGTCTCTGGGACGTGGGGCAAAAAGAGGGGAAACGCGTCCCCATGTTACTATGATTTTTTTTTATGAATTGGACTAGGGACTAGCTAGCATTGTGTAGGGTAGGGAAGTAGTGCGATGAGAACTTGACTTTTCTCTTCGATCTCAAAACTCTGCCAAATGGTTTTACTTAGTGATCAGCAATGCCGACAATACCAGAAGTAAGCAATGAATACTGAACAATGGGCCTTTCTTGATGGGGGGAAATGGGTTTCTACACAAGTGATTGGGAACCAAACTTTGATACCCTGAAAGCCTCAATTGAGGAAATCCACATGGATAAGGCTCTACAATCGACCAATGGAGTATTGAGACTTGAAGACACTCAAGATTAATGGAAACAAGCTAGCTATATTAATAAAAATTGATGAGGTAGTTGAGACAAAGGGTTACAGTATACAAGCTAGAATATGCATAAACTGGAAACCCTTCATCCTCTCGCTCAAGAAGTAGAGATTTTTTCGAAGGAAGGGGCTTGGAGGCAACGTGTCGAAGTTGAAGAAATCATAGAGATCTGTAAAGAGTGCAAAGAAGCTAAGAAATTCAGTAGAAGATTGTGTTTAAAAATAAAAGGGGAAGGGCTTGAAGTTGGAGATGCTGACAAACAAAATATTCAACATCCAAGAGGAACAAAAACAAGATAATCAAGCAACTCAGTTTGGAGCTAGAAAAGGATGATATACAAATGGTTGAAGTTGACTAACACAATATCCAGTGCCTTGAAGCAGAGAGGATTAATGAAAATGCCTTGAAAATTGAAGCAAAACAAATAATAAAGGAAATTACCATACATATGTGTAAGCGAGACCGGTTTAAGGCTTGCAAATCTAGAAATAGCCTGAATGGAGAAAAATAATGTTGTTTGAAATCTATCAAATTCCCTATCACACTATAACCAGTTAAAGGCAAAAGATCTAATGATGACTCTAGATCCAAAAAAAACAAAGGTATCAAGAAGTGACTGCATAGAAGAGGAACCTATGAATGAAGATTATGAAGATGATATGTTAAAGAGAAAGAATAATCTACCAATTTCAGTCAACAAAAGACAAAATCAAAGTTGGGAAAGAAAAACTAACAGAGAGAATCAAACAAATTCAAGTTGGATATTGCAGGTAGTGCCAAAGGGCAAAGCAAGCCCAAGTCCAAGAAGGGATTTTCCCTTCCCAAGGAACGGTGAAGTAAATGTTGTGAAACGTCAGGGGCTGCAATGCCCTTGAAAAAGATGTTGATCATGTGATGTTAATTGGATGCATCCAGATATAATACTGATGCAAGAAACTTGGACAATTAAAGTTGAGAAAGTGTGTCAAGAACTTGTCATGTCCCCAAATTTGAATGTAATAATTTAATTTAATCAATTAATTAATTGGTCCTAAAATTTAAATAATATAACAAAAGGACCTTTAATTAGTTACTTCAATTAATTAAGATGGGGCCCAAGTTAATATTATGTGTATTTGTGGTTCTGATTGATTTAGTATATCTCAAACCCATTTTTATTTAATTGTTTCGGTATTTCCATCGGCTATCTTTGTACACCCTCGGAAAGGTTTCCCCAACGAGTATTTAAGCACGACATGTAGGTAGTAGTTAGTATGCAATTTGGATTATTTCTTTGTACTGCAAATTCCTATTGGCATTCTTTGTTGTTCACCATTTCGATAGTGAAAGATCTTCCCTACTTGTCTTTCCGGTTTTGGTGGAATTCATCCCTCACCCTATTCCGTTGTTGTATTACTTTGCTCGAATCTGGCAATTCCGCACACTCTTTGTTGGCAAATACTTATATTTGCATCAATCTATGATTTGGTTTTCAATATTTGTACTAGCATTGTTTGGTGTCTCTAGCGAATGCAATCACTTGTACTGATAACTCTGAGCACGGCCCGAATCATTGGCGAAGCAACCTACAATACCTTTCATCCCTCACGACACTGTACCATCCATACACACTCATACCATAGTTTTGGCATTTCAAATCGTTGCTCAATCCAAGGCGAAGCATCCATCAATCATCCTTGTATTTCGAACGGTCCTCCAACATGCATCACACACCGTATGGCCCACTGCATTTTCGTGGCATGAACAACACCTACCATTCAGTACACAATACGGCCCTTTCAACATCCCCCACTGTACAGCTGCCATCCCACCGTACAGTTGCCAACTCCACCACCACTGTATGGCCCCTACCTTCCTTGCTCCACCGTACAAATGCACTCCTTGACCGTACGGTCCCCCCTACTTGCTACACCGTACGGCCATCACATGTTCTCACCATACGGCCTACCTCCTTGAGTCGTACAGCCTCTACTCCTCCCTCACTGTACAAACATCGGGACTAACAAAAGTTGTGTTTAAACGGTGCATTTTACATAGGGAAAGACTCCCGTCGTCGTCCCGAGGAAGGGACATTACAAGAGTTGGAAAAAACAAATAGGCTATGGAGTAGAAGCTAATGGGGCGATAGGAGGTTTAGGTTACTTATGGACTCACAAAAAGTAAAATTCAACATAGCCCAAAACAAAAGCTAGTAGATATTTAAATTTGATTTGGAAATATTCATAGAGGAATAGTTTTTTATATAAGTAGCAAATCTTGATTTTGGTTCCAATTCAGATTTAGAGTGGCTCAGAGATTTAGCAAAAAATATGTTGAGTTGGACTCTGGTACCACAGGTACATTTATACACATTTTGGAATTATGTATGTATGTATGTATGTATGTCTGTGTATTCATAGATTCATACATGTAGCATATCAGTGCTCATTCATCATTGGTTCAAGACTATAAAGTTGATACATATAATAATCATAATAAGAAGCTAGAAGCATAGTTCTCATAAAATGATAAATCCATAATTTGCAATCTATGATTATATCATATTCATACTTCCCAAAACTCTCAAAATGCCATTACACACTGAAAATCTAAATCACATTGCATATTTTATAGTTAAAAATTAAATGAATTTAGGCAAGCTTTTGGTTGAATTAGGGTATAGAAGGGTCATAGAAGGGTTTAGTTTCACTTTTTAAAAAATTTAAAAATAGCAAAGTGGGGTCTGTTTATAGAAGGCAAAACATCCAATTGGAAACTCAATGGTCTTATTAAACAATGCTTAGAAATAATTAAATTTATATTTATATTTAAATGACTTTAAGCAAGCTTTATTGGTCGAATTAGGGTTCAGAAGGGACATATTAGGGTTTAGTTTCACTTTAAATTAAAAATGAATTAAAAAGAAAAGTGGGGTCTGTTTTTAAAAGGCAAAGCATCCAGCTAGAAACTCAATGGTCTTATTAAGCAACGTTTAGAAATAATTAAATGTGTACATGTCACTATCAATCATATTTATCAAGAAGGTAATTCTCAAGCTGACAATTCAGCTAACCTAGGAGCTGATGAGGAAGTAAAGGAATTCAGAGTTACTACGTTGTCACAAGATACTGTATAAGTTAGGGGTAATGTAGAGGATAGTATCTGTTTAGTTTTTAAGGTTACGTTATTATAGGTGGTTTAGACATAAGGATCTTTTGGCCTAATTACATCATGTGGTTCAGAGATAGCTTGTCATTATCATTTAAGCCATCATAATGAACACATAGGATTCAGGCAAGGTAAAGAATGATTTAGGTTTTCCCCATCTTGGGAATCCATGGTGTTGTACCGTCTCATTATCACTAGCACAAATTAAAAGAACTTGTGTGGTAGTAGTTAGGATGGATAGCAAAGCTTCTAGTGAGCCTTGGAGTGATTTTTCATTATAGCACGGTGATTGGGTCATTATTAGATAGGAATTCTGGCGTAGAGTACTTATTAAATAGAAACTTGCTGCATTGTCCTTCTTCATCCTTAACAACTTCCAGAGCATCTAGCTCTAGCTATGATGGATGCCCCAATCCGCATGAAACCTGCAAAAGAGAAATATCCTTCTAAGGCAAGATAATGATTTTGATTCAGCAGTGATTAATGTACTTTCTTTTCTTACTCTTCAATCAATGGGTTTATCCTTACTGAGCTTAATTGATTTTCTAGGGTATTATGGGTTGAATTAATAATTATGTGTAATTTTATGACTAAATAATATGTCTAAGATAAGATAAAGCAAAGAAATTAATCTATGCTCTAAGTGTGCTTCATTTATTTGACAGGTTATGTTTGTCACCAGCTTAATATGTTGTAGCAGGTCTAATGCCATTATTGGCCTTGATAACTGATTAAAACAATGATCAGATGTGTTTTTATGTAACGAGTAACATGTGCCATGTAAAAAGTGATAGATTTAATGTTTTCTGGTTTAACTCCATGCTATTATAACAGCCACAGTACAGAAGTTGGCTCTTGGATTTTGTAGAGCTATATTCTTTATAGATTTAGGTCAGTTAGACCCTTTTGATGTACATTGTTCTTTTATCCTAGATATGTAAAGGAGCATTTTATTGTCTCCTAATGCACCCACAGGACCAGGGCAGATTATAAAGCTTTCTTATTTTTGAAACTCATTTCTGACTGGACATGTATTTAGGTCTATAGCCTTCTTGCCCTGCTAGTCCAAAGCAGTTCATTTCTATTTTATAGTATCATGACTGCATATGTCCCGAGCAGGCCAGAGGTTTTCTTCACTCCATTCTTTCCTACTGCTGCCTGCAAAGAGCAGAGATTGTAAAAATCATTTTATAATTAACAAACCAAAATATGGCAAGGCCTTTTACTGAACAAAAAAAAAGTGGGGTCTGTTTTTGGATGTCAAGCGTCACGGATTCTGACCGGGTTCTGGCAGGGTTCCAAAATGGAATTTGGGTTCCCTGTGGATTCCTCAGGAAACTCGGATTCCATCTGAAACCCTACAGTTAGGAACCCACAGGGAACCCAGATTCCGTTCTGGAACCCTACCAGAATCCAAGAGGAATCTGGATCCAGATTGCAACAAAACTAGGATCTAGGATTTTTGGAAGAATCCGATATCTTAGTTTTTTATTAATGCATATAATCTAACCAAGACTGGTCAAAAAGCAGAAGTGTGTAATGAGATCACGAATCTTATAGAAACCATGGACGAGAAACCAGTGACAATGGGTGGTGATTTTAATGTAATACTGGAGACGTTAGACATAAAAAGAGACATAGGCAGCATAGGTACAATTCAAGTTGACTTCCAAAACTTTGTAACCACAAACAGCCAAGAGGAAATTGTCAAAAAAAAACAGACCTTCACATGGACATATAGAAGACAAGGATTTTCAAATATAGGGCTAAAGATGGATAGATTTTTGAAGGCGGGTAGATGGACTAAGGCCCCTATAGTGTTTGAATTTTTTATACTCCCTTTCTCAAGTTCAGACCACTACCTGATCTCACTAATAATTTAGCATGACAAAATCCCTATTAGAAGTCCATTCAAATTCAAAGTGGCGTGGCTAAGAGATCTAGAAATTCAAACATTCAAAGATGAATGGTAGAGAAATGCACCAATGGAAACATTAACTAAAGCATATATCTTCTTCGAGACATTGCAATTCATCAAAAACAAGCTAAGGAACGGAACTGCAATCACTTCAAAAATATCTTCACAGAAAAAATCATATTAGAGAAAGCTACAACAGCTCCATGAGAAGGTGATTAAGCAAGGAATGTTAGATTATGACTTTAATCTCCAGAAGACATTGAATGGGAGCTATTCACCTATGCTACACGAAGTTTCAGGGACAGGGATGTTTTAGAGGATGGGGACATGTTTGTGGTATGGGGATGGTTCAGAGCCAATTTTTAGGGGACAACAAGGGACGTCCATTAAAAAAATAAGAGATTTTCTATAAAGAGAGAATTCAAAAATGCATATCATAACATTGATAAACCATTCACCATAGACATTTTAGAAGCTCAATACAATGAATATATAGCAAACTTATAAAATTGAAATGGTTTTATTGTAAAAATAAGGCATAAGATTTTCCACAACAATTTGTTTGCTTTCATGACATATTAAATGAGCAGCTGCATATACACTGGAGAAATCATATCGGAGAACAAAAGAATATATGCGTAAAAGAGGAAGCAAGCGAAGAATGGAAATGGGGAATATAACCAGACATTTACAGAACATCGATTGGACAAGAAAGTCACTATTATAGTTGTAAGATTGTAAATACATCTCAAGCCCAATCAGGAAGGAAATATAAACATCCAAAAGGCTGGACAATAACGTCTAGGTGGGAATTACAGAAACATCTTTCAGATACCAGTCAGCAGAAAATTAATTGAACCAGTGAAATAAGATACGAATCTGAAATGACAAACTGAAGGAGTTAAGGATAAAACGTTGATACGGAGAGGAGGATCTATTGTCAGTAAGTAACTCAGCAGATTCCATATGTGGAGATCTATAATCACTGACAGGAAGATAGTATGACTGATTGATCACAGTGAAACATATGTCATCAAACAGACACCATACCATTGTCTTATTTACTTGTCGTGAAGATGTATAGATATCAAGAAGAATAAAAATGGTTAAAGATTGACAATATTATCCATAAGCAGAGCAGCAATAATATATTAAAGGCTGTAGCAGCAAACTGGTTCTCTATGAAGCAACGAACTAAGGAATTAAAGAGCAGTGATTAGTTTAAGCAATACATGGGCAGAAGTGAAATATGATATGGTGAAGCAAATATAATTCGATTAGGAATAGAGCAGTGATTAATAGTGGAGTGAATATTTCAAAAAATGCAATACCTTCATAAGCAAGCCATCCAATAAGAAGTAGTGATCATTTATAAGAGACATCAAAATTGATTTACAGCGATAAATACATGTCCAGAGAAGAACAAGTAATTGATATGAAGACAATAAATAGGAATTGATAGGGATATCAAATACCATTTGAACGAACAATAGAATAATTACTTTCTATCCATCCAATCAAGCAAGCAAGAACACCCTTCAATACATTTCAGTCAGTAATCAAGGAATATATGAAGGCACTGATCCAGAATGATCACTGCAAGTCATGATCATTCAATGACTAAACAAATCAGAGCACCTTGCATAAGTAATCATTCAAGATATTGGTAGCAGATTGCATAAGCTGTCATCCAAAATACTGATTGCAATCCAATCTGGAGCAATTCAAACCCTTCAAGAAGCAATATACTAAAGTAGTAAGGAAGTCCCAAGAAGACCATATGAGTGGATTATTGACTTAGGAACAAGAAAATCAATTTCTTATGCAAAGAAATAAATTGTTTGAGAGAGGATCCAGATATCAGACCCGAACAATCGTAATCAAATCAACTAAGAGGAGATTTATTCATCAAGGAATCAAACAATATCCAGCTAAGGAGGTGGGGAAGTTACATGATTCAAAGTCGGCCTAAATGAAAGCTTTCTTGCTGCTCCTATTTCTTTTTCTTGTCACCAAGAATGGTTGAAATGAAGAAATGAATGAGAGTTCACCTTTTTAGCCTCCAAATAGGGTTTGGTAATTTTTTATCAAGACTAATACTCACATAGGTCCCACCGATCATTACAAAAAAAACAAAAAAACAAAAAAAAACGTTTATTCAAAAATGGTGGATGTTTTTACTTGTTGGGAAATAGGGGATGGATTTGGGTATTGAAGACAATTAGGGGATAGCCTGGCTGTCCCTAATACTCAAAACCATCCCCAAGTTTCCTATGATGCAAAAAAACAGTTTTTGAAACATCCCCAAATTTTGAGAGAAAGGGGATCTTGAAAATCTGTCTTCATGTCCCCATTTCGTAATTGGAATGGGAGTAGGGGGTCCAAGAGAGGTGATGCATCCCTGTGGAACACACTCATTCACAAGTTCTAGCTGAAATATCCCCAATGGATATTTATCCGAGTTTTTTTCTCAAAATAATATTCATAACATAAACATATGAAGTCGCATTAGAAACCAACAATATAAACCAGTGAACTTCTCATAAAATACCTTAAAATATATCATTGCATCATACAACTGCAATACAATTAGTATTCAAAAGTCCAATCTTTAAACACAGATTTACAATCAGATTGGAATACTAAGAAAGAACTTGTAAGCACGCACAATACACCTAATGTGATGTCTTCACTGACAATGGTTTTGTGTCCACTGTCTACCAACACGAGGGTTTACGTCCTCACATTGGATGAAAGCTGAAGCTTTCCGAATAACTCTTGCCAAAGAGAAACTGAAATCTGACTCATAAACCAAGCATGTCCGAATGAATGAGTCTTTCTCCTTTTAATCCTCAAAGTTGTGACTCTTCAACTCCCTTCCTGCCTTTTCGTCTTATCCCTCCTTGTCACTTTTAGCCCACTTTATAATATTAAATTGTCCTTTTATAAATTTAATTCACGCTCTCATAGTCAATTTTAATATTCTATGAATGTCTTTAAATTTCCTAATGTCCCAAAAAGAGGACGTTACACTAGCTAGGGAAGACATCTACTAGAGGCAAAAATCAAGAGAATGTTGGTTGAAGAACTACTTTCAACAAGAGAGGTAATTCTCAAAAACGTGGTCAATTTCTTTCAAGAACTTCTTACTAAAGGTACAAAATCTGCAAAAGATGGAGATTCGGGAATGCTAGATCTCATTCCAAGAGTTTTGACAGAAGGTCATAATAAATTACTAACCCACCTCAATTGAAAGAGGTGTGCATTGCTATGTTTTCCATGAAAGAAGATAAGGCCCTAGGGCGAGATGGATTCCCAACAAGTTATTCACAAGTGTAGGGCCCAATTAAGGAGAATCTTTGTCAAATGGTTGGGAAATAAAAGGTTGAGTCCTACATGCTAAAAGTTCTAAAATCCACATTAAAATCCCTAATAGCTCCCTTTCCAAAAAAATCAAAGGTTCAAACATTTAAAGATTTCAAGTCAGTTTATCTATGCAACATGATGAATAAGGTGATCTCAAAAGTATTAGGAAGTAGACCAAAGAAACTCTTAAATTGTATCATTTCAAAAGGGTAAAATGGCTTCACACCAAATAGGCCCATAGTGGAAGGAATTACAATAGCCCATGAAGCTATTCATACAATTAAGAAAGTAAAAATAGATAGACTAATGGTGAAGCTTGACATAGGGAAGAAATCAGATTTAAGTGAATAGATACTTTTTGTGAAGTGTCTTTCAAAGACTTGGATTTTCAAAAGGGCAAAATAGCTTCACACCAAATAGGACCATAGTGGAAGAAATTACAATAACCCATCAAGCTATTCATACAATTAGGCAAGCAAAAATAGATAGAATATTATAATGATGAAGCTTGACATAGGGAAGAAATGAGATCAAGTGAATAGATACTTTCTGTAAAGTGTCCTTCAAAGACTTGGATTCAATGCGAAGTATGTGGCCTAGGTAGAGAGTTGCATTTGCACACCAAGACTTTCAGTATTAGTGAACAGATGTCCTCGAGGTTTTTTAAAACTTCAAAAGACCTAAAGCGGGGAGATCTGGTTTCACAATTTTTATTCATTATCATAGCAAAAGTACTAGGCAGATATATCAGCAAAATGGAATAGAAAGGTAAGTGAAAAGGAGTAAGAATAGAACAAGGTATGGAAGCTACCACGCATTAGCACTTTGTTGATGACACAATTTTATTGGGGGAACCTACTTTGCAAGAGGTGCATTGCATATAATACACATTGGATCTAGTGCAAAATGTCTAGATAGAAGAAATTATCGATAATTTGGTACAAATTATCGATAATTTGGTACAAATTATCGATAATTTTTTTCTGCATGAAAATGGACAAAGGGAGAGATCTTGCAAGAACTCTTGGGATCAAGCTTGGAAAATTATTTGATAGATTCCTAAGTACTCCTTAATTTACAGGAGCGTACAGGTCTGTCTTATGGAATAAACTCGTAGTCAGTTGTTTAGAAAGAATGGAAGGATGGAAAGCTAAATGGCTCAGTTCACACACTGTATCTTAAATGTTTAAATTGGTGATTTCAGAAATCTCCTTATATTCTATGATGCGTTTTACAATACCTGCTAAAATAGTTGTAATGTCCCCTTTCTAGCACAAGTTGTATGAGTTTGTCGTTAGCCTATTTCTTCATGGTCTTGTAGACTAACCAGGACATCAGAGGGATCTTAAGGTCATTTGTCCTAGGCAATTTCGGTTGCAGGCCATTTTCAAGGGTTTTGAGGCAGTTTGAGCAAACTTACTCTATAGTAAATCATTTTGGTCATGACTGGACATATGGTGGTAGTGATATGTCAATTGTAATTGTTTAAGATCGACAAAATAAATTATTTATCACTGATATGATTTATTATGCATTAAGGAAGTTATTTTATAAAGTTAAATTTAATTATATAACTTTATTAATGCCTAGTCTATAGTTTATGGGAAATATTTAAATTAGGTGGTACCCTTTATTCTATAATACATTGGAAGCATTAATTAAAGTTACTGGGGAGTGGAGTTAAAGAAAAATCAAGTACATGGCATGGGAAATATTAAAGAAAAAAGTAAATCGCAATAAAAAAGGAGCTGAAAAAGCAATCGCGAGAAAATAGGGGCGAAAAAAAAATTCTAAAATAATAGTTAAGAGCACAAAGGTGATATGGTTTATCCCACTATGACAAGGTCAATGAATAAGCTCTTAGAAAGCGCTATAAAAGAGATGGAAGTGTGCTTTTTCAGCAAGCTTGGAAATATATGAAATTGTTTCGAGGATTTCTATTCTTGGGCTTGGAGGACAAAAACTCTCTTCACTATCATTCTCTTTGCAATTGAAAAATACAGTAAGGAGGACTGTGTTTCAGATACTGCTATTTCTTCTATTTGCCAAGATTGAAGTTGCCAGGAACAGTTTGATTTTGGAGTTTGAGACTACTCTAAAGTGTCAGTTATTAAATCTGATTTAGAAGTTGCCAGAGGACAAAATTCTACATTCGTTGAGAAGCTAATGCTTCCGTACTAATCAGTCAATGCTGTGAGCTTTCTATGTGGTTGTACAAGCCTGGGAATGTCATACAAGTCTGAAACTGCTTGAAATGGAGCAGAACATATGTAGAAATCTTCAGAGAGGAGTCGTACAGGTCTAAAGGTCATTTGGAGAAGCATTGAACAGGTCTGAAACAATTAGATGAAAACTGAATGCAATCTGAAAATCTAGGGGTGACGTCAAGGGTCTGGTGAAATATTATTGCTTATGTTAATGTGTTTACAGTACATCCATGTGACAGGGCAGCCACATGTGGTATGTTATTTCCTTGTAATTTATTGTTTGAGCAAGCATAGGAAGGATTGATATCAATGTTAGAATGTATCAGTTTTGCAGTATATTTGAGTCTAATTGGTTGTCTGAAACAAGTTTTGAAGCAAGTTCTGTTGGAATAAGTTTGTGTTGGCAGCATTTGATTATACATGTTGTACTGCAAGCATTATGTTATATGTTCTATTTTCAATGCTGAATGCAATCTGAAATTTCATCTAACAATCAAAAACAAAAACAAAGAAAACATCAGACAAACAAGGCTGCCCATTATAGTGGTATCAGAGTAGGTGTATCTTGCCATCCAGTCAGGGACCATTCAGAAGATGAAGACTTTAGAAGCAACTACTAGAAGGGCTGATAGATCGAAGCAAAGTTATCAAAGCTATACTGAGATTTGGCAAAATTATGGCAAGGCTTTAAAACAATTGCATAAGTGTGTGAGCATGCCAAATGGGTAAAGTCTCTATTTGATGTTAAAAATAAGTAAAAATTAATGGATAGGATTGTTTTAGTGCAAGAAATAATGAGAAGCGAAAAAATGAAAAGATATGCATAGCAGGTCATTTGAATGGAGATAGTGCCTTGGTAGATAAAAACCATGTGACATATTTTCAGAGTGTCTCTTTGGACATGCACACAGTTACTATTGATGAGTTTGTGCATAAAGAGAGAGAAAAAACAATAGCCTTCGATTTGAGCTCAAGTATTTCTACTAATGATGGCTTAGATAGTTACAGGCTGGATGATCATGCAAAGCCTTTAGGGAGAAGTTTTTATAAAGACATCAGTGCTAGTGAGTTTGGGAGTGACTCTTTCACAATTGTAACCACTCATTAGGAGGACAACAAGCACTTTGTTCCTGAACAAAGCAATCTGCCATTTGTCACATGAGATCCGGGTATGGAGGATAGTTTGATGATTCCGATGAAGATCTTGAAACAAAATATGATTTATCTTTGCATGGAGCTGACTTTGAGCAAAAATTTAGAGACTTCGATGATCTGGATCCACTGTTTACTATTAAAAATGATAATAGAGATGCACAGCATATTTGGCATACTTATGGAGTCACTAATGATAGGAAGCATAGTTCTGATTTTGGCATCCATCATAGCAGCAGTTGACACGGTCTGCATAAACATGGCTGGAAGAATAAATTTGAGGTGCTCATTGACAACCCACTGTTTGAGATGGGTGTTGAGAAGACAAATGATAATCCACTCTTTGAGTTGGAATTGGAACTAGTCTTGGTTGTAGCATTGTGCTTGATGAAAATACTATATGGGACCCTGGAACTGAGTTGGAGTGTGATTTCCAGCTTGGTATTGATCTTGGTTCACATTATGAGGGCAAATGGACATCATTCTTGGAGATGACCTGATATGAATAATTCTACTGTTCACTCACTCCCTCTACATGAAGAACCATTGGCTATTAATGAACTCTTCATTAGCAACCATGTGAAATTTCATCAACACACACACACACACACATATTCCATATGAAATTTGCTTCAATTCACTATGAGGCTAAATTTCTCAACACTCCCTCTTTAGCAAGGAGAGAATTTCAGCAAATATAATACAAGATTTGAATACCACCTTAAGTGTGGTCTACGATAGATTTAAGTTATGGTGTCTGGCAAGATCCGGCACGAAGAACCATAACAAATTGATTTTTCATGGTGTCTGGCAAAATCCGGCGCAAAGAACCATGGTGAGTTGATTATCAAGGTGTCTGGCAAAATCCGGCCTGAAGAACTATGATAAGTGATTATCAAGGTGTCCGGCAAATTCCAGCCCGAAGAACCAAGATAACACTTGCTCCAACACATTTTGGTGTTAGGAGATAGGTCAACTATTGATAAGATCGTCACCTTACAATAGTTACCCTCTGTTCAATATCATAACTTCCGGCACTCCGAGACAGCAACTTAATGTAGTTTATTATGATAACAAGTCCAACTATTGATAAGATTGTCACCTTTCAATAGCTCCCCTCTAAATATATACATCAATGAAAGATTGTCACCTTTCACGACATAATCACAACAACATCATGTAGTAACTCATATAATATCCACCATGAACCAAGTCAAAGGGTGGACACACCATAGCTACTACTATAGGGTGGAACAAGGGTTTTCACCTTAGACTTCTCTCTCATAAAGGAGAGAACATTACAAAGAATTTCACTTATAACTTCTCCTCATAGAGAAGATATCATCCACAAAGGATTGCATCTCAAAATTTCTCCCTCTAAACAATGATCATAAGTAGTCAGGTCCTATAGTTACTCCCTTTGAGACTCTCTTCACCCAAGGATGCCTCTCGAACTCTCTTTGAATCTAATATTAATCTTTCAACCTTCAGTGATAAGTCATTATTTCCTCATGATGTATATAGGGGTAGGCCCATCAAAATCATGCAGTCACATACATGTATTTTTAGACTCCCTCTGAGTATCAATCTTCTAAGATCCTTTGTTGCTTTAGAAGAAGTGTCATACTCCCTCTTAATGTAGAAGAATCTCATAATCTCGATCATCAAAGATGTATGCTTCAAGAGCCTCATTTTATCCATCTTGATCATCAGGGTATTTGCAGCTACTATCATTAGATTGAGTCTGCACAATATTAGGTAGCATTATGTAAAGTCACAACCTTCTTTTCCTGTACGAATATCCTCAACCATAAAGGAAAAAATCAAGGCAAATAACCCTTATAGTATGTATAGAATTACAAATAAGAGAGAGACTACAAAGAGTAGGTAAATGTAAAAAATAAGAAAACTTATCTGCAAATGAAGATTCAAAAATTGTCTTCTTAGATTATTTGAGAATAGAACATCTCCTCTCTAAATAAGGTTCAAGTGGGAATAGAAGATTGATTGTTATTCTCCCCACACTATAAAATTTCCACTTATTCTTATATTGTTGAACAATTTTGTATCAAATATGACAACTCCTTTCTCCAAGTTCTAACTTGCTCTTCTTATCCATTGAAGGTCCAAACATTCATTCAGTAGAAACAAGCACAAACTTATCCAAAATACGCCAATATCTTAGTTGAGTATGATTGTGGCACATGAATGACTCTACAACTCATTCATCAAGTTTCATTCAAATTAATTCTTAAAAACTTCATTAATGTCTCACAACAACTCAAATTTCCTTACAATAACTTCTGCAAATACAAGTGACATCATTTAGAAGTCACCCAATTTCTCATGATGTACGCAAGGGGTAGGCCCATTAAAATCACATAGTCGCAAGGTATATGCATGAATTACAGTCGTCTTGATAGCTACAATTTATTGATCATTGAATAAGCCATCTCAACATGGTTTACTCCCTCTGAATTAATATGATCAAGATCACCAAGGTTGACTGAATCATATCCTCTATATGCTTCCTCTATTTCAAGGTCGCTTGAAATGTCAGTCTCCCTCTAAATCTCAATCTCCCTCTTTTCCTGCAAGAATATTCTCAGAGGAAAAAAATCAAGGCACATAGCTCTTATAAAAATACAAAATTATAGATAAGAGAAAGACTACAATGAGTAGATAAATGAAATACTTAAGGATAATAAATACTTATCTAGGCATTCTTTGTACAAGTTTCTGCAATGAAGGTCCATATGCTTAAATCTTTATCCACCTTTATTTCATTCTACCATCTACTATTTGTTATACTCCTATTTATTAATAAACTCACACACTATTACATTACAGCCGAATCAAAATTTATTAACTTATTATTCATATCTCATTGAGCTTTCAGTCCTCCTCATAACTTAGCCCTTTATTATTAATTCTTCGCACATTTATTGTCGTTCCCATGGATATCAATATTATTTACTCCAATAATATTTGTTTACATGGTTATCATACTAGGGCACATGACCCATCAGCTCATGAAATTATACCAATGTCGATACATTCCCTTTGTCAATTGACATGTTTATGGAAAGTGGGGAATCGCTGTTTAATACTAATACATACTTTTATGGGCTACCAATTCCATTGACCACATAAAAATTCATCCATCTTATTATGGGCTCGATCCTTTCCTTTCTCCAAACCTTGTTCATTATATATCCAACATATATTTGGGTGGGCTAATCATTGAGTTGTTTAATATTGTTCGCGTTTTCCATGTTAATATCTTCCTTGAATGTCCACATGGGCTAGTCGCTGCATGAAAGTTATAATATATATTTTTTGGTTCTCCCTGTCTACATTTTCATTCACACTCACCGTTCTTTATAATACAACCTTTAAGCTTTCAAACTCTTTGCAAAGCATTTTGAAAGCTCGCTTGCTTGTTTTCTAGCTTGCAATGACATTTGATGACAAAACAAACCGCTGCAAACCTCACTTGCTCCCTCTCTAACTCAGCCACGAGCC
Source organism: Cupressus sempervirens (assembly GCA_028749045.1). Taxonomy (NCBI): domain Eukaryota; kingdom Viridiplantae; phylum Streptophyta; class Pinopsida; order Cupressales; family Cupressaceae; genus Cupressus; species Cupressus sempervirens. Next base: position 476,397,891 of record CM053783.1, on the reverse strand, counting down.
TTCAGCTATTTCCTTTGTAAAATGCATGTATGAATCATGTAATAGATTATTTCACTCAATGATAAAGTTTCAGAACTTTATCAAATGCTCCCTAATATTTTCTTCCAAACTTTAGTATAAGACTTCACTGATGGGATACTCAGTCATGGAGATATCATAGTTGATAGTGAATAAAGAACCAACATCGCATGATGGGTAGTTTGGGGGATTGAATCACAACGCAATATATCTTGGAGTCCGAGCAGCTACACCATCTGATGGTGTGTGATGGTTTTATTGAGTTTCGTTTTAGCCAAAAACAATACTTTCAATTTCCTTGCAGACAATAAGTAGTGCTGTCAATTTCCTTGCGGACAATATGATAGATTTTGTTTCCATCACTAGCTATATATTTTATCCTTGTTTGGTTCCCTTTCAACCTACATTAGGCTCAATATCGAACATGAAAAATTGTAGGTTTAAGCTAGTGCATGTGTATTATTGTCAATAATTATACTTGTGCATGGGCGATCTTTGTAGTTAATGGGGATGATTTTCAGTCTTGTGATCAGCCCATTCTTATTTACCAAAGCATTCTCTTGTTACATCAATACTCCAGCAGCGCAAAGAAAGTTATGCATATCCATCATCTGCAGTGCAGATTGTTCGCTCAACTCTCTCTCCAAATCCATGGTAGCCTATGGGCATTAAACCTTTTCTTTCTTACATTTGCAACTAGGCTCTAATACCATGTTGAGTAACATGGATCATTTATGCAAATGTAATAATATGACCATTGTAATTGATATGTTCCAAATGCAGATCTGGATCTCATATAAATATGAGAGGAGACATGTCTCCAAGGTTTTAATCATCATTAAATTAATACATATATTTCATTAGTATAATATATGTATGTATGTATGTATGTATATATGTATATATTATTATTATTATTATTATTACATGAATACGCATATATATAGAAAATGATGATTTATCAATAACAACAATGTATCTCAGATCAAATTTATCCGACTGAAGCTACAACTTTAACAACTTCAACAAATCAAAGAACAAATCAACCTCATGGATCAAGCAAGGCAACCCAGTGAAGTTCACCATAGAATCTTATCTTTTCAAAGGGAAGAATGTGTAGAGGTTGATGTACTACTTGTAACTGCTAAGGATAACCTGGCAAAGCTGCTTGAGAAGAAAAGATGCCATGCATGTAAAATTTCTGATAGAGTTGAAGGACAGGACAAATTCCTTATTTTATTTCTGCAGTTGTGAAAGGTCTGAGTTTTAAAGGTCCATCTTATTTGGTCTGCAATAGAGAAATTTCTCAGACAATAGCTAGGGGATATTCAAGTGCCTTGGCCATTAAGGAACCATGGGAATGTATCCAAGATCATCTGATGCAAATTATCAGTTGCATGTTGACAGAAGCCAGTCTTGGGGATAGTTGGAGTGAGTTTTGGAGGGATGATGATCTAAATTTCAGAATTGATAGTATTGCTTGTTTCCTTACCAGCCTACTTGGCATTCTGTTGGGTCATCTTCAAATGGATTGGAGAGAGATTTTAAGTAAAGATTGGAGCACTGAACAAATGGTCAATCTTGGGAGTGTTACTTGGCAAAGAATGGATTTGGTTTCAGTTTAAACTTTTGAGCTTGTTTTTTGGTTGCAGATCAGTCACTTTGTTTTATGGTTTGTTCTCATTCAGGGGAGTTGGTACAATTTCTTTTGTCAAGGAAGTAAAGATTTCCAGTTGGACATTACTTCCAGCTTCAACATTTTACCTTTGAAGTTGGTCCAGGACAGAAAACTTCTTTATGCCATGGTTCATCTTTCAGAGGGCTTTGGAATTGTAATAATGAATGCTAGCACCAATGTCCACTCTCCAATTAAATTACATATAAGTTCAAATTTTGATTTGCAGATGAGTTAGAAGCTTAGACGGTTTCTAGAGTCCAGCAGATGAGCAGTTCTTGGTTGAGGATTGATGACAGAGGAGATTTGATCATAGGAGAGGGGTTTTCCGTTACTCCCATATTCATGAGTTCTACATATCCAGTGAGGTTTTAGATTGTTTACTATCATCCTAGCTTTTTCACACCATTTATGTTGACCCCAATTCTCTTCCCTCCTTCCTTGCGTCAAGATTGGTTATATGTAGCAACATTTGAGCCGTCACTACGCCCATTTCTGCTATGTAGTGCATCCTGCAACAAAGAGAGCTGAAAGGCCCAAGCTCAGGCAGGCTAGCAAATATAACAAAAAAAAACCTGACGGAGTTGGATGTGAAGCTTGATGCAAGAACCAACAAGGACTGGACTTTCAAGAAAGATTACAGATGGGAAATGTAGTAGATGAAGAGGATCAAACAAGAATGATCACTGCTGGTATTTTATAAACAGTTTTTGTTATAAAACATATATAAGATATGCGAATAGAAAATCTGAATAATTCAGCTTTGTATATTTTGTAAATTTTGTTAAGTATAGACAACAGGGATAAAGAACAAACTAAATTTTGTATAAAGGGAGATATAGGGGTTAAATAAAGAATGTGAATACCAGTGGATAAAGCCACTATGCAAAATTGTAAGAATTGGAAATCAATACAATTGTAACCATTTTACCAATCAAAAAAATATATAACAATAAGAATATTACATCCATGAGGGTCAAAGCTCAAACTCTAAGATATTTTTCCTTAAGTACTAGTTCAAGGGCCCCAAAATTTCTCCAAAAGAGCAAGCTCGGAAACCTTAATGGCAACTTTGGCTTCACCAGCAAAGATTATAACCTCACTTATCTCATTTATGACTTTTAATTGTGAGCTTAATATGCCTGATAGCAATCAAATGAAGCTAACACCTAATAAAATTTCAATATTATTAATGTTGATTTTCTGGTTTGCTATTCATTGTTTGCATTTTATGGATTTTGTGAACTAATTATCATTTAACAATGATACAAAGGTATGTGTTGATGTGTCTGGTCAACAGGGATGGATATTGAGAAAGTGAGCAAGATTCAGTCAATGAAGTTGATAATCATTAACCAATAACCAAAAGAGCGAACTAATTCCTATATAAAAATATATATCAAGATAATCAAATCAATTGGATGTGGCAATTGACGAATTCATAATCATATATGCTTATTTATTTAATTATTACGAATTAATTGACTTGCGCTGGAGAATAGGTTATTAAAACTAATTAGTATTGAATGTTAAAAAATAGATTAGTTTATTAGGATTGACTTGCTAGTTGCCCTTTTAGTTTTAGCCATGCATTCTACAAATTTTTAATTTAGAATTTAGATTAAGTTAATAATTGCTTATTTGTAATTGACTTTAGGTAAAACTTGCTCTATATAATTATTCTAGAATTTCATTATTCAAATTATGTTATTTTTTGCAATTATTTTACTCTTGTCATATGCAAGATTAAGGATTACAATATTTTAAATAGAATTTTTAAGATAGGGAATAATTTTTATTTCCTAAATAAGCTTTTTAGGTGCTCTTTGAAAGGAGAATTATAGGAAAAACGAAAATTCAATAGAATGTATTAGTATTTGTTATTCACACATTCACAGTGAATTAAATTAAAGATTTGGAGAATTTGCAACTGCTTTTTAAAAATTTACAATTTTCTGCATTTGGCTTTAGTGTATTCATTATTCAAGATTGTGTTTCTGAAAAAATTGGATTCATACTTCATGAAATGCTTTATACAACAGTTTTTTTTATTATGAAACTTAATTTAGAATTGTGTAACTGCGTCATCGCATTGATTGAATTATTTGTAAAAAAAGCTTACTTGCAATGGAAGAAACAACAGATTGAAACCCTGGTTTTTATTGCAGAAAAACAAATTGATGAAATCGGAGATTTAAAAAAAGAATTTAAAATGAACTGGAGACAATGATACAGAAGTTCTTCTCAAAGTAGAAATTGAACATGAAACCCTAGGTTCCTTGTTGAAAAAGAATGGTTACCAAAATCTAAAATTGAACTTATAAATAATAGAAAATGCTTGATTCAAATTGAATCAAATAATGTGTAAATTTGTTATTGATGATTAGAATATTCAAATTTGGTTTTGACACATTATTATGTTCAATTAAAAGAGATTGCATGGAAGGATGTGTAAAGTTTCTAACCAGATTTCAATATTATGCTGACTGATGCATGATTTTGTTTGCAGGTTCAAATACTGATGCCAATGAATATGATTTACTTCAAAATCTGTATATAGCACTACAGTAATAAAAGAGATGTTCTTGTATATGTGATGCTTATGTTCCTTTGATATGCTTGCATTAATAGATTTCAATGCCTAGCAATATCGGGCAGATCGAGTATATATATAACAAGGAGGGATGTTAGAGTGAATGGACATGTCTCTGAATGGAGACATGACCATTCACTGTCACACCTATTCGGTGTTCGATTATCATACCTACTCTGAACTAGTTAGACATAACACAAGTCTAAACATATATCAATGATCATAATGAACTCGTTTCATATGCAGCCCGATAATGATATTTACACAGATCGATAATGATTTAAGTCAAAAGGGACCGGAATATGTTTTAATCATGACTGAGATATGATCTCAGATAGAGTATATATATGTACATCAGTTTCAAATGCAGCGATCCTATGTAGAATGACATTCAACGGGATTATATGTGTGTGTGTGTGTGTGTCTACATATGTGTGTGTGTGTGTGTAAATCATGTGTGTGTGCGTGTGTATATATATATCTTTGATCATGGTTATTGTCCGACCGAAGCTACATGCTTTAACACTCCCTCATAGCTAGGGAAGACAAAGTGCATATATATAAGTTCTCCCTATTTGAAAAGTGATATCACCTAGTTAGTGATATACTTAAGAAAATCAAGTCTCATGATATTTTTTCCAGTTATGGTGTGTGCACAAATATCAAGTCTCATGATATCTACCATAAGAGATCATGGTATACCCATATATATTATGTCACATAATACCCACCATGATAAAAATAAACATAATGATCTTCTACAGATATCATATCACATGATATCTATCAATGTCCTTTTAAATATCATGATTGTCCATGAATATCAATTCACATGATATTCATCATGATAGTACTCTAATCATTATAAAGTCGTCACCTTAGAGTCACCATTTCAGTATAAAGATTGTCACCTTTTAATAATGTACATAGGGTAGACCCATAAGTCATAGAGTCACACATATGACAAAAGAGATTACACTTTAAACTTCTTTATTAAAACATAACACAAATTTACAAAGTTGAGACTCAATCTCATAAACTCACATTTCAACCATACCAAGTTTCTTTCCGAAATGATCAACCTTCACCTTAGCAAGAGGCTTGGTGAGAATGTCAACTGTTTGATCAGTTGTATTAATATATTCCAACTGAATGGCTCTTCTTTCCACCATGTCTCTTACGTAGTGGTAAGGGATTTTTATATGCTTGGATCTATCATGAAATACCGGATTCACGAAGAACTTGATACAACTTTGATTATCACAGTGAATAGTGGTAGGTTTCAAAGGCTCACAAGAGAAACTAGCAAGCAATTTTCGAAGCCACACTGCTTCTCTTGCTCCCATTGCTGCTGCAATGTACTCTACCTCAATAGAACTCTGAGCAACCAAAGCTTGCTTACTACAAATCCATGAGATCATAGCTGATCCTAAACTAAAACAACATCTTGATGTGCTTTTCCGGTCTTTTACACTTCCGGCCCAATCAGAATCAGTATATCCATGTAATGTTAGGAATTAGGTGTCTCAACCTTGGATAATTCCTATTCTTATTGTTTGTTTTGTAAATGTATTTTTTTGCAAATAATGTAATTAAGTGTGAGTGTACATGTCTAGTTGGCATGTTGATATGTCACTCGACTTGTGTCTTGAATTGTGTGTAAGGAGATCATGGCTGAAACGGTTATGATGGATTCCTACGACGTGTAAGAGCTATCTCTGGAAGATTTGATGATGGGTGAAGACGTGAAGACATGTGGCAATTGATCATTGAGTACTGTACACTCGAGTCTCCATCTAGCGCGAGAGGTTCGAGGCATCGACTCAAAAAGAATTTGGGTTCCTACTTTTTTGAAGAATGGTAAAAACCCTAATAATAGTTGTTCTTTAGAAGTTGCCCTAAAGTGGAAAGTGCATGATATAAGCGTTTTTAGGGTTGCAAATAGGAGAGAGTAAAAAGTGTATTGTTGGTATAATATGTTGCTATTGGATTTGTCTTTCATTTCTTGAAAGAACTTGCATTGCAAGTGTGTTGTAACCTTTGTGTTGAAGATAATACATTGTGCAGGTTTTGGAGGGGTGGGGTTGTTTTACCGAAAGGTTTTTCCCCACCAGCATATCTTTGTGTTTATGTGTTTTCCTTCTCTGTCTGTTTTATGTATTCATGATTGACTGCAATATTATTGTTTACATAATATCAAATCTGAAATTGTAAGGATTTAATAGGAATTTGCACAATATTTTCCTTAAGGGATTAGTAAGGAAGTTGTTTCCGCACTTGAGTTTCCTTACATGTAACTCCAAGCTAGTATTCTCATATTTAAGTTCATACCCAATAGTGCCTTGAAGATATCTTAATATATGCTTGAAAGCAACAGGATGTATTTCTCGAGGTTCACACATGAACTGACTTAATGCATTCACAACATAGCAAATATCTGGTTGACTATTCACAAGATACATCAGAGACCCAATTATTTGTCTGTATAAGGTGGGATCAATAAATCTAGATTCAGCAGTTGCTTCCTTCAGCTTGTGTAAGTTGATTTCCATAGGTGTTGACATAGGTGTCTTACGGTTCCCCATTCCAAATCTTTTTAGAATATCGACAATATACTTCTTTCGATGTAGGAAGATGTTTCTAGACTTCTGACAAACTTCCAATCCAAGGAAGTAATGAAGAACCCCCAAGTCCCCCTAAGTCCTTCATGTCAAATTTCAAAAGTCAATTCTTTCTTACACTGATTAATGAGATGGTCTTCTCTTGCAATCAAAAAGTCATCAACATAAAGGATTAGAATCAACATATCACCTTTAGTTACTTTAAAGTAAAGATTTGGATCAGCATCATTCTTGGTGAATCCAAGACTTAGAAGATATCTGTCAATCCTTTCATACCAAGCTCGAGGAGTCTATTTGAGTCCATATAGAGCCCTTTGCAATTTACATACATAAGAGCCAGCATCATGAGTCACAAACCCTTCAGGTTGTTCCAAGTATACTTCTTCCTCGATCGTTCCATTTAAAAAAGCAGTTTTCACATCCATCTGATGAATTTTTCAACCTTTAGCTACTACAATGGCTATTATAGTTCTAACTGAGGTATACCTAGCAACTAGTGCAAAAGTTTCTTCAAAGTCTATTTCTTCATTTTGAGAGAATCCTCTAGCCACAAAACAAGCTTTATGTTTTCCAATGCTACCATCTGCAACATACTTAACTTTGAAGAGTCATTTGGATGGAACAACAAATTTTTCTTTAGGTCTAGGAACTATATCCCAAACATCATGTTTTGGTATTCTTCTACCATTGCATCTTTCCAAACTTGATGTTTGAGAGCTTCAGAAGCACTAGAAGGTTAAGAATTTGGAATCTCACACATGAATGCAATGCATGTTAATTTCTGAGGTCTTTTTCTTTCTCTAAATGTCCCTAAGGTGCTGCAAATTCATCTCCTTCCTCTATAATTTTTCTTGCCCAAAGTGACCTCTTAGAATTATTGTCAAGACTCTCTTCTTGAGTCTCAGGAAGTATTTCATTTTCATTTGAAGTCTCTTCAAAGTACTACCTCTGAATCTCAAAGAAAAGAAGCCTCTTCTAGGGAACAAGATAAGTCATATATATCTAGTTCATCTAAAATTTTGGCTCTTTTGAAAGCAATATCTTCTTCAAAGATGACATCTCTACTAAGTTCTATTTGTTTTTGTCCAGGTATGTAGATTTTGTAACCCTTTACTGTTTCACTAAAACCAATAAGAATTCCTTTCCTCCCAGTAGGTTCTAACTTTGTCATTTTCTCCTTAGGTACATGAACATACACAGGACATCCAAATATCCTCAAATGACTAATGTCAAGTTTCATACCTGAAAAGGCTTCATCAGGAGTTTTGTTGCCCAGATGTGAGTAAAAGGGCATCTATTTTGAATATAGATTGTTGTATTAGATGCTTAAGCCCAAAATGACATGCACAAGTTTTGATCATATATCATAAGCAGCTTCTACAATGGTTCTATTTTTTCTCTCAGCAACTCCATTTTGTTGTGGGTTGTAGGGAACTGTAAACCCCCTCTTAATCTCACCAAGTTTACAAAATTCTTTAAATATTTCAGAAGTGCTTTCTTTCCCATTATCTGTTCTTAGAATTTTAATTTTCTTTTATGAGGAGTTTTCTGTGATAGTTTTGAATTTTTTTAATTTAGAAAGAATCTCTTTAGATTCTTTGCACTTAAGGAAGTATATTCATGTCTTCCTCGAAAAATCATCAACAAATATCACATAGTACAAGAACCCTCCTAAGGATGGTGTTGACATGGGTCCACATAGATCAAAATGTACTGATTCTAACACATCTTTAGTTTTGCTCAAACTATGAGGAAATGATTTTTTTGTATTTTTCCCCGAGGCACAACCTTTGCAAAATTCATTTTGAATTTGAATTAGTTCGGGTATTCCAATTACCAACTTTCCCATAGATGTTAGGGCATGAAAGTTGATATGACCTAATCTTCGATGCCAGATTTCATTTGAATTTGAGGTCTCATGAACAAGTGCATGATTTGCCTTAGTGCAAAGCTCATATAGCAGTCCTTGTCTTACTCCTATTGTTTGAGCCTTCTTTATAGTTAAATTCTTTGCCCATGCTGGTACTTTGCCTTCCATGAATGTAACTCTATAACCATCATCTTCAAGTGTTGATATAGATATTATATTCCTTTTAATACCTGGTACATGTAGAACTCCAGAAAGCTGAATAGATTTTCTTGATTTTAATATGATGGTGCAAGTACCAAGTCCTTTTACGAAATGTGCAAAATCATCCCCAACTGTAACTTCTTCATCTGTTTCTATTTGCATGCTCTCTAGATTATCTTGATATCCAGTGATGTGTCTTGAAGATTCATTGTCAATTATCCAAGTGTTGGACTTAGTTGATATTTGACTAGAAAACGCTGAGTAGAAGGCATATTTCTCAGAATCTTGACCTTCAATTGATTTATCAGTTTTGGCAAATGATGCTTGAAGTTTTGATCGATCAGGTCAATTTAATGCATAATGTCCATATTGATCACATCTAAAACATTGAATTTCAGACAAGTCTTTCTTTTGTTTTGACTATCCTTTTCCATGAAAGTTTATTTTCATTTTAGTGTTCTTCTTACCCTCCTTATGAGAGCTGGTGTTAAGAACATGAATGTCTTCATCCATGATTTTATGTTTTCCTTTAGTCATTAGTCTCAACTCTTCTTGAAGACAGACAGATCTTAATCGATCTAGTTTTGGAAGTTTAGATCTTGCACTTATACCTTGTACAAATGACTCACAAGAATTTGGTAGTCCTCCTAATGCTATAAGGGATAACTCTTGGTTGTCAATCTGATAACTGACTGAAGATAATTGATCTCTCAATTCTGTGATTCTCATAAATAAGGCATTTATTGATTCTCCTTTATTCATGCTAATATTATTCATTTGTCTTTTAAGAGCAAGTTTTCTACCAGTGCTATTTACTATGAATGTATTTTCAAGAGCTTTAAACATGCGATATGTTGTTGCATGTTTTGCCACAATAGGCACTATGTGATCTCAAACAGCATCCATTATTATTTTCATGGCCTTCTCATTATTCTCGATCCACAAAGTTTTCTCTGGATCGTCTTTAGATTCTTCGTTTTCTTCTTTTACAAAAAATTCTAATTTGTTCTTTTTTAATAGCATCATTATACGAAGTTTCGAAGATTCTAATCTTAACATGTTTGTCATCTTAAAGAAAAATAAGAGACTACAACTTAATGTGAAATCTGATCTCTTAAACTTAATGAGTTCTTTCCTTATCAAGGCTCTGATATCATAGAAAGTTTCTAACCAGATTTCAATATTATGCTGACTGATGCACGATTGTGTTTACAGGTTCAAATACTGATGCCAATGAATATGATTTACTTCAGAATCTGCATATAGCACTACAGTAATAACAAATGTTCTTGTATATATGATGCTTATGTTCCTTTGATATGTTTGCATTAATAGATTTCAATGGCTAGCAATATCGGGCAGATCGAGTATATATATAACAAGGAGGGGTGACCATTCACTGTCACACCTATTCAGTGTTCGATTATCTTACCCATTCTGAATTAGTTAGACATAACACAAGTCTAAACATATATCAATGATCATAATGAGCTCATTTCATATGCAGCCTGATAATGATATTTACATTGATCGATAATGATCTAAATCGAAAGGGATCATAATATGTTTTGATCATGACTGAGATATGATCTCAGTTAAAGTATATATATGTACATCGATTTCAAATGCAGCGATCATATGTAGAATGACATTCAACAGGATTATATATATGTATGCATGTGTAAATATCTGTATGTAAATCATAATGGTAAAGTATATATCTGTACATCGATTTCAAATGCAGCGATCATATGTAGAATGACATTCAACAGGATTATATATACGTATGTATAAATATCCGTATGTAAATCATACGCGTGCGCGTGCGCGCGCACGCACGCATGCTTTAATAGGATGTTATGGGATAAAGAATAGACTAGAACCATATTTATATCAAATTGTAGGTTTGGGATTTTGGGATTGAATATTTTATGATTGCTTAGTTTTACTTAAATTGGATGTTTTTAGATTCTAGAAATTTTTCAACATTTGTGTTTTATGAGGATGTGAACTTGCTTTGTTATAAAAGTGGACAACATGACTTCCAAGAAAGTTTTCAGTGTTGTTGTCCACTCATTATGGAAAAACTCAAAGTACTCAAAGGAAACCCAGGAGAGATTTAATTGGTCATTTGATCTCTTTATGTTGTGTGCTTGTTCGAAATAAAATTTTCAAAATAAAATTATTTTATGGCTTAAAACTCATGTGAAAACTCAAACTCCTCATAAAAGAAATTCAGATAGGTTTTCTATGATTTAATGCAACTTAGACCTCTTTCAATTTAAACCCAAGCATTATAGGTTTAACACTTTATTAATATTTCTTCATTCAATATGATCAAATAATTTTAATAATAATCATATATGTCTCTTGGGGCAACAAAATATTTGAAACATGGGATGTAAGCTTAGAAGCTTATGTAGCCTTCCTTGAGAAGATCTCTTGATTTTTTTAATTTGTGAATTACTGTGTTTTAGATGGATATTTGCTTGTTAATAGTGATTGGTATTAGACATCGAGTGTGTAAGCCTAGATGGACCTTAATCATTGAATTGCAATTACACCATTTTATGAGTGTCTATTATGCATATTCCAGGATGGTTGAGTAGGTATCGGTTGAGCTTGTTAAGATTATAGCTACAATCGGATTGATTTAATCATAAGATACAATGTTGATATAATATATCACGTATATATAATATTATATAATATTATAATTATACTACATATATATAATATTATTAATACATTATATTATATATATATATATATATATATATATATATATATATAATATCACGCATATATAATATTATAATTATACTACATATATATAATATTATTAATACATTATATTATATATATATATATAATATCACGCATATATAATATTATAATTATACTACATATATATATATATATATAACATATGTTATATTGTAATTTATATTGGTAATATATATTAACTAATAATGATTAATCATAGAGACATGTCTCTTCATGTCTCCTACTCTTATATTTATAAGAGATTGGGATCTGCATTTGGAAAAATACCTATAACAATGGCAGTGTAATTACATTTGTAGAAACCGATCCATGTTTTCTAACATGGTATCAGAGCAAGGATGCAAATTGTAAGCAAGTGTTTGAAGGCAATGGAGGACCAGACAAATTACTAAGAGTCTAAAGCCATCAACTACGATATATTTAATTGACATCTGTATTTGATCTTTTATTTGTAAGGATAACTTTAACTCAAATTCACCTAGCGGTAGAAAAGGAGTAGTGCGAAAATATGGAAAGAGTTGGGCAGCAATTGGCCTTAAATGTGAATCCATGATCAGACCACTATTCGATCTGAACCAACATTACAAAAGTTGATTAACTTTGCTTATCTACATGTCATGGTTTACTGTGTTTTCAATTCCATACAGCAGGAGTTTTTACCATTACAAAGACATAGTTAACATCTGTATGTGCGATGTTTCCAGATCTAAATGCCAGTTAAGATTTATGTGATCCTTTGAAAAGGGTAAATCATATTTTTTTACTATCCACTTTGATGAATACTCATTATAGTTCATACAACTAGTTCAAGAAAGGACATCTACAAAGACGATTATAATGGGAGATAAAGACACGTCAATACATTGACAATTGGGAATGGCAGGGGAAAAAAAAAATTTAACTCATTGACGAAAGAGTGGTACAATGTCACTAATTGAACCAATGCAATCGTGATGAAACACCTCCACCATGGACGGAAATTAATTGAGCATTATGTGGAAGAATATATCCAAACTTGTGTGGAACAGCTTTAAATATCATTCATCCCACAAAGGATATTAGGGTCTATAGTCTTCCGAAGACAGTGACGGCATTATCATTACCTTTGAGACAAAATTAATGATTGAATTGGTAAAAGCTAGAGATAGCTTAAACTCCTTGAGTGGTCCTCACTGTTCATGTATTGCTTGAGAGGGAGAGGAAACTCATGTTGTGGGAGAGGAAATTTTGATGATTGATGCGATTCTAAAAGCATTGTACAATAATCTTAAGCAGTGTCTGATTATTTCATGAGTCCATGTACCTTGTTTTCACCGAGCTGCAAATAGTTAGAGTGTTAGTTACAGCAAGTATATATCTGAAACAACAATTGGGAGCGATATTTTTAAAAGGTCTTATAGCAACTTGTGAACTCCTTGTGCTTGGTTGTTGTCTTCTTGAATAGAAAGAAGGGATGGATTGTCCTTGAACAACAACATCCTTAACTCGGGCAATCTGGCTTCGATCATCATCAGAAGTTTTTGTAGTTGGGACCCATAATGATTTGGGCAAAGAAAATGATTTATCATTACAGGGATTGATAAGGGAAGATTCTTTGGTATAACAAACCTTACCTTCAGAAGAAAGTCAAGCCTAGGAATCATTTCAATCATCTGGCATATGTTGTTTGATTATGTAGTCCTTTCAAACAGAATATATGAATCGTATATCTTGTGGATCCCTGCAAATTTTTGTAGAAAGGATTTTGGATCCTTAAGCTTCGGAAAATATAAAAACATGTGTTGCTACTAAAAAAACTTTGTGAGGTAGCATCAAGTTGTACTTTTGGTAACATCAGAGGATATACATTGAAAAGGAGGAGAGAGAGGAAACGCGCAATGCGGAGATAGTGATATTCCTAGTCAAAGTCATTCAAGTCTCAACTAGAGTATATTAATCTTTGACCACAAAATTTTTAGTATAGATTAATAAGTATAAGAAATTGTACTCAAATGAGAAAGATCTTATGCCACGACACCATGTCCGGTAGACCGGACAATAAAGATAGAACTCCCAAATCCACTCGCCACATTGTCCAAACCTCGAACGTTGTTTGTACAAGTGCCTTATCCCACTCACGAGGATGTTGGACTACAAAATATATAAAAGGTTAATGCTCGTCACCTTTAATGCCCTGTAATGTCCCCATCTTGCATCTCAGTGGAGTTCTTAGCCTTTACATTCTCCGAAGGCTAAGTGGGGAAATAAGGAGAAATTGATTAAATGAATTTCTTATAACGTCATTAAATAAATTTAAAATTAGAAGGTGACTTTATATTTAATTGATTTCATTAAAAATAACTAAAGTTAAATAAATTAATTAAAAGAATCTTCTAGAAGGAGGTCCATCTATTGGAGGAAAAGAATAAATAGGGAGGGCGGCCTCATTGTTGAGCATCGAATGTGTTGCTTCTACTCTTTCGAATAACTTGTGGAGCCAAGGGTTTCTGCAATTGCTTCATTGATCATTGGGAACGAACACTCCCATTGATTTGCCTAACTGAGGTGGTGAAATATCTTCCAAAGGGTTGTGGGTGTTGGAGAAGACAAATTAGTCTTTTCATTGTACCAAATTTGTGGCCTAGGGCCAAATTTGTGGAGTAAGGAATAAGTTGGATATTGCTACAGTAACTTTGCTATAGTGACTTGCTACAATAAAACTCAGATTTTTGGAAAAATTCCAGGTTTCTTACATTTTTGCATTGTTTGAGAGTAGATATTTAGGGCATTGATAGGGTTTGTTTAATCTGATTTCTGTTAGAATCTTGTCAAAAAGGATTAGAATATCATTGGAAATCACAGCAAGCGTTGCCCTAATGTCTTATTGTTGTAGATGCATATTTTCTCATTTGTAACCAATGTTATATGTTTCAAAAAATACAAAAAAACATTTGTTGCTGGTTGTTTGGAGTTTTGCAAGCGTATCAATTAAAGTTTGGCATATATCTATATGTATCCCTTGTGTGCAAAGTGTTTGACAAAATTCTCAAGTTTGCAATTTGGAAATAAAAACCAGAATTGCGCAGGATATTATAGCGGTATCGGAACTTGCTTGCAAAGTGTTTGATGAAATGTCAAACAACTAAATTAGTAAAGAGTTTGGTATTTGTTGAAGCTATAACCAACTGGGGTTATTACATGCCCATGAATTATATCAATTATATGGAGGTATCGGGTCGATTAAGGTCGTTGTTGGACAAATAGGTTGATCAGTTCGTAAAAAGATTAGTAATGAGGTAAGTTATTCGTGTTAATTTTTCTTTGTGTTGAGTAGTAATGAGTTATTATTTATATGTGTATTCATTTGAAATCAACATTATTGAAAGTTTGATTTTTCATGCATGTATTTAAAATTGCATTTGAATTATATATATTCATGATATTTAAGAAATTTGATATAATATAAAGAGATTCTTTGTGGGAATATGAAAGGTAAAGATGTATTATTCAAAACCTAAAATAAAGAGACATGATTTTTTTTAAAGTCATCGCCATAGTATGAAAAGTTGGAATAAAGATATAAAAATATATGTGGATCAAAAGGAAGTGAGAAAATGAAAATATGTGAAGTAGAGTCCAAATGAGGAGGAACTTTCTTACCAATCTCAAATCCTAAGAGGATTCATCATTCTGGTGTCATTCTTTATCTATATGAGATAAGTAATTATTGTTATTGAGTATTACATTTGTCTACTCACTATTGGTATTTATATATATGAGTTATTTGCATTAATCTTCTCTGAGAATGTTATTGCAAGGAAAAGAGAGAGATTTAGAGGGAGACTAACATTTGAGGCAACCTTAAAAGAGAGGGAGCATATAGAGGATATGATTCAGTCAACCTTTGGTGATATTGATCATATTAATTCAGAGGGAGTAAACCACGTTGTGATAGATTCACTAATGATATAAATTTGAAATACACAAATTGCAAGATGCGTGTTATATAGGTTTAATCAAAAGATCATACAAATACCTTTGCATGAACAAAGGAGATTTGAGTTGTTGTGAGATGTTAATGAAGCTTTTAAGAATTCATTTGAACCATCTATGAATCTCTCCTTGATGCATGAAACTCGACGTATGAGTTGTAGATTCATACATGTGTCACAATCATACTTAATCAAGATATTGGTGTATTGTGGACGAGTTTGGGAAAATGGAGGGACAAGTTCACTTCTATTGTTAAGCTAAATGAATGTTTGGACCTTCAATGGACAAAAAGAGCAAGTTGGAACTTAGGAAGGAGTTGTCATATTTGATAAAAAATTGTTCAACAATATAGGAATGAGTGGAAATTTTACATTGTGGGGGGAATAATAGTCAATGTTTCATTCGTGCTTGAACCTTATTTAGAGGGGAGATGTTCCATTCTCAAATAATCTAGTAAGACAATTTCCAAATCTTCATGTGCAGGTAAGTATTCTTATCTTTTATATTTATCTACTCTTTGTAGTCTCTCTCTTATTTGTAATTCTATACATACTATAAGGGTTATGTGCCTTGATCTTTTCCTTTATGTTTGAGGATATTCTTACAGGAAAAGAAGGTTGGTACTTTACATATGCTACCTAATATTGTGTAGACTCAATCTAATAATGGTAGCTCCAAAGACCCTGATGATCAAGATGGGTAAAATGAGGCTCTTGAAGCAAACATCTTTGATGATTGTGATTATGATATTCGTCTACATTAAGAGGGAGTATAACACTTCTTCTAAAACAACACAGGAGCTTAAGAGATTGATGCTTGGAGTCTAGAAATGTATGTGTGTGACTGCATGATTTTGAAGGGCCTACTCCTATGTATATCATGAGGAAGTGATTACTTATCACCAAATATCAGATTCAAAGTGAGTGTGACAAGAATCCTTGGGGAAGACAGCCTCTAAGGGAGTAACTACTGGACTTGACTTCTCAGGATCATTGTTCAAAGAGAGAACTTTTGAGCTGCAATCCTTCGTGAATGATATCTTCTCTATGAGGAGAAGTTCTAAGTGAAACTCCTTGTAATGCTTTTGTACCACGCTCTGACTGGGTTCATGGCGGTTACTATTTCACATATGATATGTAATGAAAGGTGATGATCTTTCATTGGCATATATAAATAGAAGGTAACAATTGTAAGGTGACGATCTTATAAATGGTAGACCTGTTATCATGACAGACTTCATTAAGTTGTTGTCCAAAGTATTGGAAGTCATGATAAAGAACATATCAACCAGAAGGTAACCATTGTAAGGTGACAACCTTATCAATGGTTTGACCTATCTCCTAGATACACTACATTAACTTGTAGCGCCCAAATGTGTTGGATGTCTACAAGCAACTGTTATCATGGTTCTTTGGACCGGATTTTGCCGGACACCTTGATAATCAACTCATCATGGATCGTCGGGCTGGATTTTGCCAAACGCCATGAAAATCAATTTGTTATGATTCTTCGGGCCGAATCTTGCCGGACACCATAACTTAAATTTATCATAGACCACACTTAAGGTGGTGTTCAAATCTTGTATTATAATTGCTTTAGTTCTCTCTTTGCTAAAGAGGGAGTGTTGAGAAATTTAGCCTCATAGTGAATTGAAGTCAATTCGATATGTAATATATGTTAATATATATGTGTGTGTTGATGGATTTATGTTGATATCCTTAAATATGTTATTCCAGGAATATCACATTGAGATGATATATCTCCATATGCTTGAGAGCATAATGTGTTCCATAACAAATCCTCCCTAGCTAAGAGGGAGTGTTAAGATTATAGCTATAGTTGGATTGATTTAATCATAAGATACAATGTTGATATAATATATCATATATATATATATATAGACACATACATAAAACATATGTTATATTGTGATTTATATTGTTAATATATATTAACTAATAATGATTAATCATAGATTAATCATGTCTCTTCATGAGACATGTCTCCTACTCTTATATTTATACGAGATTGGGATCTGCATTTGGAAAATACCTATAACAATGGCAGTGTAATTACATTTGTAGAAACTGATCCATGTTTTCTAACAAAGCTCACTCTTCATAAGATCCCTATGCCTAATTATTTGTTGTGTTGTGAGTTCTAGGATGGCTATGTTGGCATACGTTGATTTTACTCCATGTATTGAGAAACTTATTGGATACTATATATTGACTTGAGCTATGGTAATTGCTACCTATCCCTATTTTATTATGCATCACAACTGCATAGAAAGTTTATTTAATGGTGTTTATCCAAACGGATAGGGTGCATGAGAGATCTATCAAAAGAGTAGGATCCTATCCAAAAGGATGGGGTACAAAGAAGGTTTATCTCATAGTTTCCACTGAAATGTGAAGTGTTTACCCAACAGAAGAGACTTTCTAAATAAGAGAGTGAGATTTCTACTAGAAGATAGAGTGTCTACTCAAAGAGTAGAGTTCTATCCAAAAGAATGGGGGCTCACAACTCACAAGTGATAGATAATTTACCAAGTATGCTTTATGTTATTGTACTATAATATGGTGAGGGTATATCAATCTTATTCTTGGGGTGTCCTATCTTGCAGAGTGCCTAATTCAGCATTGCTTCTTAGTAAGGATGTTAACTGGCAACTTACTGAATGGACGTATTCTTCAAAATGTATTGCCTTATGTTTCCTAGTCTTGTGATTGTCTTAATCATGTTGTACTTTCTACTATAATTATAACTTGTGCCTCAATATATTTGACTTGATCGATGTGCATTCTATGTTTTTGTTTGCCATTGTGTGTTCATGCACTATAGTTGTTTGGTAAGTGGTTCTTTGAGAAAGTAAGAAAATGTGCTAAGGTGTTAGAAAGTCATGTAATATGGGTTGCATGGTTTCCTGCCCTAATCTAGTTTGGTTTGTTTAAGAAATATTGCATTCAAGAATGTTATTATCTAATATGGGATACAAGTAGTAGTCATTAAAAATATTAATGTATTGTATATCTTTAATGATCAAATTTAGTTGTGTTTGTATCACAGGATCATTGCCAATAGAATGTGCAACGTTAAACATAGTGAAATCTTGGATTTATGAATCATGATATATGTTTACCTATTTATTTCTTCATGGCTTTTGGGTTATACCTTTATCCACGTCAAGTGAAACTGATAGATAAGGTGGATCAGGTTTTGATTGATGTGTGGATTCAAAATAACTTCCCCATCCACAATAGCAGCTTAGAGGGAGTTGTTCATGGTTGGTAAGTATTACTTCCAAGTCGCACTATAGTACTTGACCAGCAGAAAACATGTGGTGGGTTTAGTTATATCTTGGATACTATTTTATGCATTTTCTAGGATCAATGCTAATACAATGTGTGTTGTAAAATGTTGTCACGTCTTGGAATTATGATTAAGGTGTATTTAGGTGTCATTTATGATGTTATATGTTAGGAAATTAGTGAATTTACTTGTAACTTGGACTCTTTATTGGATTTTGAGGATCGGTGCTAATAAAATGTGTACTGTAAAAAAAAATTATCTTCGAATTATGATTAAGATGTCGTGTATGATAATGACATATGTTATGAAATTGGAATGGAATGGTTCATGTGTATGGTAAATTTTTTATGTAAAGCAAGAGAAAGAACTTAATAATATAATCACAGTATAAGTTTACCTATTTCTTCATGGTTCTTATATGTTGTAATGTCCCTTCTTGTAGATGCCCTAGTTTTTGCCCTAAATCACCATTTCCAAGTAAAACAAGACAGAATAGAATTAATGACAAAATGTACCTGGTTTAGATCCTACAGCATGTTAGGAAATCATTGAGAAATATTAAAACATAGATTATTGCTACTAGGGTTAGGAACAGTGTTACCCTAAGTTTCCAAGATGGGCATGGCAGGAGACAATGGGACAAGTTTCCTAGACAGTAAATTGTTTTGCCAAGTTTGGGAACGGCAAGGGGACCGCAAAGGGGGAAGCTATATAAATATAGGGAAATTTTAAAATATATAGGGTAATTTGCATGTATACGTTACCTTCGTATGAAAGTATGGATAAAGCAAGCCATTAAAACATAATAGAAACTTAGCATAGAACACTTCAATACTCCAACTCAATACTCAATAATATGCATTCATAATTTGGAATTAATATCACGATTCAGAATTCATTGTCAATAGCAACAAGAACAATAACCCACCTTCCAAATTGAAGCACATTACTATCATTTAAGTCTGATTTAAATTATTGGTGTACACATTATAGGCATAGCATTACAATTGCTTTTTTAAAAATTGCACATTAGTGACTGTCCATGAAATAATATTTCTATGAAATACTAATATGAAAAAACTTGGAACTACGTTGGAATTGACTGTTGCAGGTTTGATATTAACTCTAGATACGGCTGCTACAGATAGTGGATCAAATATATGTCTCCCAATGCCTCACTCTAGACCACATTCACCAATGATCTAAATTCAGATTACACCCGTAAAACTAGACCTCTAGTTCATTGTAAGTGGACTCATATTAATACAAACAGGTCTCCTATACATTTCCCAACATGATACGGGTTTGTTACAGCAAAGATGGCACCTTAACGTAACCTACAATATTCACCAAATCTTCCACAAAGGACCCAAATCAACAGAAAACCAACTAAGCACTGATGTATTGCCAAAAAAGACATAAAGATACATGTTACAGGTCAGTAATGCACTTTTCATACTTTCCCAAAACCTTGGAAACAGTCTGCTATATGATTTTGACCATGTAGCATGACTGTAAAAGCATTCTCAATTTCACAATTCTTAATGTAATGTTGCTGAATACTAATCAGAGGACCCCAGATAGCAAGAATTAACAACCAAACAGTAATAAGCATAATAGGGCAAAAATGGAAGGAAGGGCCTACTTTAATTTTAAAAGAGAAAGTGTTTTGAACCTTCTTAAACCAAGCTTCAAATGGTAAAGTTTATTTTATTGAAATAGCTGTAGCGAGGTGCCTCTTTCTTGGAATGTATATTTTTGTAATCTCTTCAAAAACAAGATACACACCATTATTCTTAGACAGAGCTTTGTCCAACATCAAGGATTGAAGCAAAAAATAAAACACGCAATCAAACAGTCCACCTGTTTTCTTTGTTCAGTAGTGACATAATTGTTGAGAAGATTGAAGCAGTAGGAAGCAAATGAATTATGTTTTGCAAATTTTTTATGTACAACCATTTGCATTTTACAAATGCAAAATGCATGTCAATTTTTCTTGATCATTTAGTTTAAAACAGGTGGGATTCACCATCCAAGGCCAATCAGTTATAGCACCTTTTCACACTTAACTGAATTTTAGGACCTCTCAGGAGCTGATAATAAGGCAATGGGGGTTGAGCACTTGAGGTCAGTGTCGTAAAAACTTCTGTGCCATCATGTCATTAATCACAACTTTTACATACATCTAGCTCAATGACCATAGATGCCACCCTCGCTATGCCCGCATACATTATCAACTCACTATATCTCATTGTTTGAGTATTAATTTTGAACTTAATATCCAAGTAATAATCACTTAAAAATTAAAACATTATATTCACAACAGCCAGAACTCAAACGCTAAGCCATGTTTCCTTAAGAACTAGTTCAAGGGCCCAAAAGACACTCCCAAAAGCCAACCAACCATCAACAATCATATTTGCATATTTGGCTTCACGAGCATATATCTCAATGTATTACTTCTCCTTGTGAGCAAAATTTGCCTGGTAATAATCACTTGAAAGTTGAAATGCCATACCCTTGACGGCCAGAACTCAAAACCTAAGCTATCTTTCTTTACAAGCTCGTTCAGGAGCACCAAAAAGCTCAAATCCGGTTTTTAGTCCTTGTACATGAAATTTGAAAGCATGCTAGTGATGGGCAAAGCAACACACAGCTTGGTCGGCCTCCACATCTAATAACGTGTCTACGACTCAAGCCTGTTCATCCCGAACTGGGCCTGAGGTCAGTCAATCTTAAAAGAATAAAAAATTTGGAATGTGGAACCTCAAAATTCCTAAGATGTCTAATAAGAAAATTCTCAATTTTATCTTCCACTTCAACTAATGAAGAAAATAACCTACAAAATGGCAACTCTTAGAAACCCTTACATACAATAAACATGCCAATTAACAAGGTGATTACACTCCAGAAACATCGCCTTTCGTAATTACCCTAACCTGCAAATGAGCCTAGATATAACGTTACAGAAGCGTCTACAAGCTTATGAATTAACACTTCAACCATGAATTACGACAGATTTACGACAACCAGAAAAAACTCATCTTGAACAAAATACTCGATAACTTGCACAGTGCCTCCGGCGAATTCGTGATTCTTTCAAAAATATAAACATCAGCAGCTCCTACCAAAATTCCAAAGATCTTCTAGCAGAAAACTGTCCTTTAATTTTTTACGTATGTAAATTTAGATCTGTACAGAAAATATTATTCTTGAAGACAGATAAATCCCCGCCCATGAATTAATCAACAATTCGATGTATGTACAAATTGTAGAAACAGGCAACTGAAAACAAAAGCTTACCCGAAAAAGATTCTACTGCGCTGGAGACTGTACAAACAAAATCTTCAGAGTCTCCCGCGGAGGAATTAAAAAGATATTTCAGCGAGGCGCTTTTTCGCTTGTAGAGAATGGTATGATTTTGTAGCAGTGTGACATGTAATGAATGTGGCCGTGCTTGTGGTTTTTATATTAGATTAACGTAGTTTTGAGCTATCACGTAACTGGTTTTCGTATGGTGGAACCGATGGAACCGTGTTTTGCAGTTTGCTCCGTGAAATTACTCTTTAAAAA
This sequence comes from Cupressus sempervirens, assembly GCA_028749045.1. NCBI lineage: Eukaryota > Viridiplantae > Streptophyta > Pinopsida > Cupressales > Cupressaceae > Cupressus > Cupressus sempervirens. The sequence goes on along the minus strand of CM053783.1, from coordinate 476,375,269 downwards.
AAAAAACGATATTTCTTGTGTAAGAAGAAATTATTTTTATTGTCTATGAGGCTAAAGATAGTCTTTTTATTTTTAAGATTCTCTTCATTTTATAGTCTCTTATTTTTAACATTCTCTTCATTTTCTAATACAATTTTACAATTTGATGATAAGTGTTTCTAGCAATTCAATTCTTCCTTTCTTGAATAAGATAGTTTATTTGTAGTGTTTCTAGCAATTTAATTCTTCATTTCTTGAATAAGATAGTTTATTTGTAGTGTTTCTGGATGAATTATGTATCAAGTTTTTACATCAACATTTCGTTTCTAACAATTCAATTCTTCCTTTCTTGAATAAGATAGTTTATTTATAGTGTTTATGGATGAATTGTGTATCACGTTTTTACATCAACATTTCAAACCACACTACGTGATTCTTCTTGAGATGATAGAGTGCATACAAGAAGAGGTAGATATCTTCAGATGATAGAGAGAACACAAGAAAAGATGAATAGAATCATGTGATTTAAAATGTTGATGTAAAAACTTGATACACAATTGAATCCAGAAACACTAAAAGTATACTCATGGATTGTGGAAGCTTATGGGATTTATGACTTAGCTGTCAAGATCATTACATAATTGATTATAGTGTCTTGGAAAGATGACTTTAAAACAATATGCTTTTATGTCTCAACTTTTACTAATGTGTAAAAATATTCACTCATTCTTTTCGTGCTTCATTTGGTCTTTTCCAATGTTTGATTTCACAAATAGGTTGATGAGAGTTAGTTCATAATTGGGAAATAAGAATTTTGGCTCTTCAAGAGATATAATTCCTTATGTATATTTTTGTATAATGATTACAAATGAGGTTGTACTCTTCAAAATAATACTTTTTCTTTCTCCCTAGCCCTTTATCGCAAAAACACTTGTCGAACTTACCGTAGTTCTACTTGAAATGGGTGATCTAATTTTTAAATTATTCTAACACCATGATAATGGAGGTATTCTAATGAAAATGCCTGCAAAACATGAGACAAAAAACAAACACAAATGCATTTGAAAAGAAACCCCACTCTATGGCCCTCCTATCTATAAAGATATTGTGTTAAATAATGAATGCTCTTAGAAGCACATGCACAAGAAGCTATGAAGAATAGGAGATTTAAAATGAATGCAAAGATTAATACGCAAGGATGATCAAGGAATTTAAAATGAAAAATAGGCTAGAATGCAAAGATCACTAATTCACTACAATGAATGTTAAGGCCAAACAATGGATGAATCAAAAATGATAAGAGGCATAGTATTAATAGGAGTCCTCTAAGGAATTTAGGTTATAGCATGAATGCAAGATAAAGATCAATCTATGAAATTATAAGTGGCAATCCCAAGTGTAATAGGTGGATGTAATTACTAGGGGGGGGATATGATAAATAGAGGATGTAGTAGATAAGATAGGGATCTAGGAATTCATGATATAATAATAGAAAATATATTATGTAATGAGTTGTATTAATTATATTAATGATATTATGGAGAAATATTCATATTCTAGTATAATTAATAATAAGAATATTATGATGAGATATAGGATTGTCAATAAGGAATCCGCCTTTTTTATGGAAAATTTGAGATTGATGTAAAAGGGTAATTTTTACATGTCTACTTTTTCTCCCTCTCTAAAATAATACAACTTATTGTTTTGCTTCAAAGCAAAAAAAATCACCAGTCCATACATGCCTGAGACATACAAGGATGATAATTAATATGTTAGCCCCAACTAATAACATTTTTATTGTATACAAAGAGTCATATTAGTTGTTATGTTGTCATTGATGTCAAGCCTTAGTTGGTTAGACATTATGCTAATTCGGTAGAATACCATATCATTTGATTGATGAAGAGAATTTGAAGAAAGCATGTTGATGAAGAGTTGATAAGTGTTGGTATTCAAAGGATACTTGAATGAATTGGACTATAATAGTATAGTGTTGGTTTGATTGTTTTATAATCATGTAATGTTGTGATGAAGTTCATGTATTCACCGAGCTACACAAGTCACACCAATCAACTAGGTAAAATAAGAAACACGATGTTAGTCATGCTACTACAATTCTCACCAAGTGTTAGGCAAGGAAAATTTAAAGTTTTGTGTTAATTGAGTGATGTATTGCACGAGTAATCTTGAAATGTTCACTGAGTGAAGAACAAAAGGAAAGATTAATATGAGGCCAACTTTTGATGAAAATTAAGAATGCTCGAGAAGATCGAAGGATATTGTCAAAGTTAGTTATGAGATCTACGTGTGGGGGAATATAATGAAGGAGATTTAACAGGATGAAGATGAGCACAGAGTTCAAGGAAGTTATATTTTCTGAGTGACTAAATTCATTGAATCTAATATCTATGATCATAATTAAGTAGCAAAATCTAGAAGAATCTAGAAGGTAGGAGTTTCCTATGTAAGGAGATGAACAAGAATATTTTTAGTTATTGATGATGTGTTGATTGTGTGAGAGTTGTTGTTGAAGAAGAAGGAAGAAGAACAAGGTGAACTAAGCATAATAGAAGTGCAAAGATCAAGTAGAGGAAGTGGAAATTGAAAGAGAAAGTGTGTGAATAAGCTAGTAAAGAGATTAGAAGGAAGAAACTAAGCATAGAAAAGATATGTACAAGCAAGGTAGTGCTAAACCTAGCTTATCACTTGACTATTACTTTCTTACCATTGTGGCAGATAAAATATCTTAACTGAGTGGACCTAACAAGTATTTTAAATCCTATATGGTAGCATTGATTAGTGATGTTTTTAAGTCTTTTATAGTAGGCCACTTTTAGTATTGACAAGTAGCAATAAGATCTAGATGATCTTTGGTTAAAATCCCCTAACCAGGTTACACTAAAAATGTGTATGTAAACCTTTAACAAGGTTGGCTCCTAGTAGAGCTCACTTAGAAAGAGTGAAATTGAAAAGAGATTGATGAATTGATATTGCACAAGTGATTAAGTTGAGATGTGCATTTAATAAGAATGAACAATTGGTATGCATAAATAAATAATTGATGGAAATGATGAGTATAGTCAAGTTGATGAGTACCTAATTGAGATTGACGTCAGTGCAAAGAAAATTGGTATAATAATTGGTTAATTCATTGAGGTGTGATGAAATTCAAGAACCAAGTTGATTGGTTTGGAATTTGATTCAAGATATGTATATCAAATGGATAAAGCAATTGAATTATCTCATTGCAACATAGAAGGAGAAGAATGGAGATAAGAAGACAATGAAAGAGACAATTGATGAAAAAAGGGAAAGGAGATTTAGGAAATGAAAGTGATGTGAATTCTTGCTTATTTATCAAGATTATTGTGGAAAATGGATGACCTCAATTGGATATGCTCTATATCTAATTGAATTGACACACCAATTGTTTATATGAAAATACATCAAACAACCAAGGAATGCTCCAGTTCACATAAGACCCATACATTCTTAATGATCTTAAACAAATATGTCCTAAGATAATTCATCATATATGCTAAGAAATAGTCCACACGGAACAAACTAGTGAGCATGCCACATCATTGCCCTTCTAGTCCAAGACATCCTAGAGATAAAATCTCGAGTCATATGCATTATAGAAAAGCTAAAAGGAACATCACCAAAACTAAAATTAGGAATAATCAAAGACATCTTTCAACATTAAAAAAAATCCAACTTCATGCAAAATCAATTGTTGTCACAACTCATGTGTATAGTATGGGAGGATGATAATGATTGAGATGCTTGATTGTCCAATTGAATTGACATACAAATTCTTTATATCAAAATACATCAAACGGGCAAGGAATGCTCTAGTTCACATGAGACCCATACATTCTTGATGATCTTAGACAAGTATGTCCTAAGACAAATCATCATATGTGCTAAGAAAAAATCCACATGCAACAATCTAGTGAGCATGCCACATCATTGCCCTTCTAGTCAAAGACATCCTAGAGATAAAATCTCTAGCCGTAAGAATTATAGAAAAGCTAAAAGGAACATCACCAAAGCTAAAATTAGGAATAATCAAAGACATATTTCAATATTTAAAAAATCCAACTTCATGCAAAATTGATTCTTGTCACAACTCATGTGTATATTACGGGAGGATGGTAATGATTGAGATGCTTGACTTTAAGAAGGATTCATTTTGTATAAGACAATTGATAGGTCTTGATAGTGCCTAATGAAGACAAAAGCTAAAAGGTTAATGATCACACAATTACAAGCTAGCATGGTATGTTGTTGATTGATTTTAGATTTTGTTAAGCATGATATTAAGATGTTGTTATTGCATATTTTTGGATCTTTTAAGTTTTTTTACTTTTGGGGGGATTTTTAATGATTTAATTCTAGGCTTGGCTTGATGCATGAATGTGACATCATTGTTATGGATCTAGGTTGAAGTTTAGCTGGTTCAATGCCTACTATATTGGAAAGAATCCTACCAATATACGAGTTTGATCCAACATTAGTCATTTTTTGATAGGGGCTATCCCTACCTTTATTGTTTATTGTTTATATTTTTAAGATTTTGTGATTTTTTAGGAAATTTTCTTTTAAAAAAAAAAAAAAAAATTCATGACTTTTAATTTTATTTTTTATTTTAGTTTTATGGATGTTGTCTTGGTCACTAATTCTCAAGAAAGATTGTATATATTTTCCTCTAATGTCTAGTGAGGCATATAGCATGGTTAATAGATGAATGAAATGGTAGGCTAGAAGTGGATAAGTGGATTATGGAAGAAGCGTATGTGATCCTCAAGAACTATCCTATTATGGCTACCCAAGTTGCTAAGGGATTGAGATATAGCAATTAAGGGAAATTATATGTTGTGCAATGAAATTACATGAGCCATTGTTGTGTTTTAAACTTGGTCCTATTATTTTTCTCGAGTTCCCAAGAAAAGTCTTGAGTAAGGAATCTAAATCTTGAAGCTTGAACCTATTGGTTCAAAGCTCAAAGTTCAAAGATTTAGAACTGCTTTACTAATCATCAAGAAACTTTTCTTTAGATCTGCCTTTATCAAGTTAGAACCTTGAACTTGAACCTTGAACCTATTGGCTCAAAGTTCAAAGTTCATTAGTTCACCATTTTATATTTTCACACCCAACAATAAGAGTTGTGTTCTATAATGGGTTTTAGCATTCTATCAAACTTGAATCTTGAACTGTTTAAGGTTAGTTCAAGTTCAAGGTCTATGTGTCAAGAGTCTATTACTTAAATCTGTTTTTACATATTTTCATGAACACTTTATCCTAACATTTTGTAACAAGGTGAACCTGAATCATGAACTAATTTTGTTATGGTTCATAGATTCAAAGTTCTTGGGCTTAAGAATCACCTGCCTATAGATATGTGGTAGTACAAAGATATATAATCTTTTCAAAAATGATGAAAAGACATGCAATTGATACCAATTGGTGAAGGTGATGACGATATAAAAGTCCAGTTGGTACAGAAGTGAAAAGCACTCATTAATGAGTAAGAGATCATGACATATTAGTACTTTCCCCGATTAATTAGTGTGCTTGTCCTCTAGGTATATTTTACTATAAAAACCTCCTTTCCTGGTAAAAGCCAAAATTTTCTGAAGTAGTAAATATGGTGTGTCTGCCTAGACTTGAAGGAGAATAGAAAATTGTGTCTACATTAGAAATTCATGTTGAGTCTTCCTTTTCCACCTACATTCTCTACTTTGTTTCTTTCCTATAATTTTATAGGGTTGTATGGTTTCCTTTTACATATTGTCTAGCATTTTGGATATAAATCTATTTTCCATGGCCACCTCACATCCCAAATTTCCCAAAGAGAAGAAGCCTACCCATTTGATGAGCTTTTTACTAGAGTTAGGAGACACAACCCTTAAGGACAAGGAAATTGAGAAGGTAATGGATAGGTTCAAGAATGCGCCTATAGATTCTATAGCCCAACATGTGTCTGAAAGTGGTCTTATCTAGGCCAGTATTTTCCCTAAAGTTATACCCTTCCTTGAGCTAGAACTAGAATGTAGAGACAAATATGATGCGGCCGAGAGGTGTATTTAGAATTGTAATGGTGAAGTTTTGTTATATATGAACTGTGTTACCATCGTGGGAGCCCTAAGAATTCCACCCAGAGGGATAGCAAGACTGGACTATCAGTTTGTCATATTCCTAATTCACCTTGAACTCCAAGGATTATAATAGTGTTATCGCTAAAAACTCATTGCTAAAACTCGAGAAAGGTTGCTCTCATTTATTGAGGCCCCTTATCCGAGAATACATGATATTGGAGATTCAAAATGTGATCATTCTTCTGAACAAGGTGAAGGAAAATTTGCATGCCTTCTTGTGGGAAAATTTGATGTATTTCCTTATCCACAATGTGCTTGCAAAAGACAAATATGCTAACTAGGCTAAAATTATTACAAAAAAGGTGAGTGAAGAGCTTTCTTAGGTCTATGGGACTTCAGGGTTCTATGTGTCATCTTAAATTTTCTATGTTTTCACTTATTACAAACAAATAATGGGAAGGTTTTCCCCATGAAATATGGGTTGATAATATGGCTATTTATGATTTCAAACCCCTATTGCAAAAAAAGATAAAGTTTGAAGATTTTTGCATGGTTCAATATACTTTCCTAGGTAGGTTGGTGTTTTAATTACAAGGCAAAGAAAATAAAAGGTTGTTAGAAGAGGCCATGCTACTAATTATAATCTATGGTATCTATTTTATATAGTTCCCCAAATTCACTTATTTGAGAGTTGGAGGATTTCAAGGGAAGCATTTGAAGTTATTTAGATATTGTTTAGATAGATACACCTTGATTGAGGTATACTGCTAAGTTGCTAAAGTTGACAAGAATTGCAAGTTCGTAAAGGGTTTAGGGTATATTTTTCTTATTGAACTAGGCCATTAGCATTGCAAAAGTATCCAAGATGCCCTCAGCCTTAAAGAAGAACTAAAAACCATGAATTTGCAACCATTCTCTTCTCAACTTAATTTTGATAGCAAGAAATTTTCCAATTCTCAATTTAAACTGTGCTCTTCAATTGTTCATGAACCCCATGTGGAGGATTATTGGGTATACTTAGAAGATGATTTGGAAGTAAGGAAGAGGTTGTGATCCTATTTCACTATCAAGCAAATTTTAGAGTTCAAGCTCCCGTTGAAAGTCTCAGGAATTGAAGAAGCAAAAAATGAAGAGGCCTTAGACCCTATGTTCATATAACGAGTTAAATTTCTACCTATGCCTAGCTTGGACTGGGATAAGTTAGAAGAGGAAGATCTCCATGCTAGAACCATCCTCATAATTGACAGAATTAAAGCTTGGCTAAAGATGAGAAGGAAGCTAAATTTGAAAGAAATAAAGCATCCCCCACAAATGACCTCAGCTAGTTCTAGTTCAACGATACAACCCCCTATTACTGATAAGGTTGCACCCTATTCCATTGCAAGTGAACAAGTTTTGGAACAAGAAGTTGAACCCCATATAAAGGAACCGATTCAAGTTCAAACTCAAGTACCTAGAGGATCACCTTCTCTTAGAGTTGAAAAGGGGAAAAAAGGTAAGGAAGTTGTAGTAATTCTAGACAAAGAGCCCAATGAAGGATAACCGAATACAAAAACCACTACTAAGGGTCCTATGAAGGTCATGAACCAAATTGATAAGAATCAAAAGGTAGACGATGGAGTTAATACCACTAATATAAGTACTTTAACCATTGAGACCCTTGTAGAACCTTAAAGCTCTCAAGTTAAAGGTAATATCTCCAATCCCATTTTGTTTGATCTTTCAATCAATAGGAAGAGAAGCATAGTGTCATTCATCCTTCCATCACATGATATGGTAGGAAAATACCTTGGGAGGACCCCCAAGAGTAAGAAACCAAAAGTTGAAGCTATGTTAGATATGGATAATAAAATAGGGCATTGGATAATAGACATTTTCAAACCCACTGGTGACAAAGATCAAGAAGAACTACATCCACAAGATTTTGTGGTAGAAAGAACTGATCTTGGGATGATGATCAAAGCTAGGACATAAAGATATTCAATGCTAGAAATAAGAAGATTGGGCATAGAATTTGGAAGGATTGGAAAGACAAAATGGAAATGACATAGACCATACAATTTGTGGGAGAAGATATCCATGTCCTCTAAAACCTTGATGCATTAGCCATCCTAGGTAGTGCTTCGGTGATAAATGTCACTTCTCTCACTAGTAAAAAATTCATCGATCAAGTTAAGAGGGTTAGGTCAGTTGCTAAAGTTTTAAATGATTGGGTGTATATTGAATTGACCAATGGGATAAGTTATATATTCGAATTCACTTAGACTAAGATGCAGGAAATTAAGATAATAGAAAAGCTAGAATCTCAATTGAATGTGTCAGAAAGTGAGAAAGTGAAGTGAGATGAATACATCATCCAGATCACAGAAGTCCAGACTTGTGGTATTGACAAATAATTGTGCCAAATGCTTCTATAGATGTTGATTTCTTGTTCATTGTGAGAGCTAATCTAGAATGGAGGAACATGACCATCGAGCAGGGCCTAGTAGAAGTTTCAAAGCTATTGAGGGAGATGTCTCAAATAGATCCTAGATAATGACATCAAGTGCATTGATTTTAGGATCATGGAAAATGAAGATTATCTTGACAGGGGGACCTAGGAAGTATCGGTGTCTTTCAAGAAAAAATTAAGATAATGAAAGAAATTCAAGAGTTGGCAATAAAGGATTTCACCAACATCACCCATGCGAACTATATGATGATTCTGTGCAAGGATCATTTGGAAGCACATGAGAAGAAGATGGACAATGTTCGCAAGATTGAGCATGTATGGAAGCTAGGGATGGAGCTGATTGGAGTGCCCCTACAAAAGGATTTAGTTAGATTTGTTGCTGCATTAAAAAAGTGGAAGGACGCGGATGGTGGATTTCCTAAAATCAGGGGCAACAAGTCAATCCCGTTAAAGTAGTTTGGAGTTGATTAGATAGGATTTAGGGGCTACTTTCCTTAACATGTGTTTTTTTAATTAGTTGAAAAAAGACTTTGTTTAAAGAAGTTAGTTTCCAACTCCCTGTGGGATTTAGTTTTTAAAAATAGAATCTTGAAGCCCTATGTGGCTATATAAGTTTGTTTTGAGACTTTGAGAGGGTTGAAAGTCTTGTATTGATACTTTGGTATTTAGCTATCAATTTTTTAAATTTGTGATACATATATGTTAAATGTAATAACATATGAAATCGTGTAGTTTTGATATATGAGTTTGGTTGGTAAAACATATGATTTTTCTGAAATATAAACTTATTTTTTTGTATGGAAGTGAATGTACATACATTTGGCTTTTTTTCTCATTGTGTATTGATCTTGAATGCAATTAATAGAGTAGCCTTCATTTTTGTTGAGTTTGTTTAAAATAATTTTTTGATAATATGTAGTCATGTGGCTAATAATCATTGTAAAATTTGAGTTACTTTTCAATTTGCACATTCTTTTCATCATTTGTGAAATAAATGTTTTGCCTTACATTTTCTCGTAAAAAGTGATTGTTGAAATAATTATTTTACAATAAGATCCATATTGTTATATCTTTGAAGTTAGGGGGTTGTACCTATGAATAAAGAGAGTTCATTACTCAAAGAATTCATTTGTTAGTGTTCCTATTTTTCTCTTAATTTGGAAATAGAGTCAAGAATCAATTAGCATTTTAAGAGAGAGAAATTGTATACTAATAGTGTTTGGTGACTCTACTAGGGACTTGGAAAAAAAGATCAGTGCCTAACATTTGGTTCCTTAGTTTTGACATTATCCTTATGTGTAGGAGATTGGTGACTCTCTGAAATAACCATGCCAAATAAAAAGATTACTAAGGGGACGAGACCCAATCCTAGCATCCTCAAAATCCTCCAGATTTGAGACAAAGTATTGCATAATTTTTGGGAGCATTTCAAAGAAAATATCTTCCATGTTGTTAGAACAAACCTGGGCATCGAAGAAGTCATGTAAATACCTTGCTATGGAGAAGTTTGTGTCATAGATTCCACAAGTTGAAAAATCTAGAAGAACACAAAAGAAAAGTACAACAACTAGAAGAAGAATTGGAGGTTGATGATGAAGAAGCTCCAGCCATTCCAAGTTTATCTCTCTAGCATAATTACCTCATTATGAATGAGAAAGAAGTCCAGCCAAGAAAACAAAATAGAGAAATACCTACAACTGAAGAGTTAAATGTTGAAAATGAATAAACTTTATAATATCTTTGGAATGCATTTAAAGTAAGTATTCATGAAGCTTAAAAGAACAAATTAAATCCCTCTAAAGATCATAGATCTACCTTGCTGCTAAAATGTGTGCACAAAAGGTATTATTAGCTCAAGGGCCTTAAAAAAGAGGTGTTTTTTTCATAAAAGAAACCAAAGGAAAAATCAGAAAATAAAGAAATGGTTTCTCTCAATTTATTGGGTCTTGGGGAACAAGATATTACACTAGCCATGGAAAAATCATTAGCACCTCAAGATCATAACCAACTACTAAGGGAAGGCTTGCACCAAGTTGAAAGTGAAAAGTCCATATCTTCATCATGTGGGAAGAATGTGCAAAGAAGAGAGATGCATGCACACAAAGACCTTTTGGTAGGTGATGTTAAATGTGTAAACAATTCAAAATTTTAGCCTTCATATTAATTGGATGAAGATTTTAGTTATACACAAAAAGAAGAGTCTTTTTCTTTCTAGTTTGATCTTATGATAGTGGAATGTAAGATTCAAGATATACTATTTTCAACCATATACCATGAGAAAAGTCCACCGTGAGCAATGCAAAAAGAATTTGTGAATTCTGATATTCCTTTGGTGCATCAAGATGAAATCATGGTTGATGTTATAATAGCTACATTTTTTTGGAAAAGGCTGAAAATCAAATAATTTGGAGCAATATAAATGTATTGAATTTACCTACAAAATTCAGTCAAAACTTTAAGATCATTGATAATCCTCTTTTTGAATTTTATAATCCCAAGTTAGCTAATGAAGATTTGCCTCTTCTACATGATGGAGAGGAGTTGGAATTATGTACTCTTACAGGAGATGGAAACATGATCATGCATGAGAAAAATAAAGAAGGTAAATGTGTTGCTACTAACTATTTATTTAAAAATAAATTCTTGTAGATTCAACGTTTGAAGAAAATGAGTTGGTTGATGTTATGGAAATCATGTACTATTGAAGGTGATGGAAACATGATCATGCACGAGAAAAATAAAGAAGGTAAATGTGTTGCTACTGACTATTTATTTAAAAATAAAATTCTTATAGATTCAACATTTGAAGAAAATGAGTTGGTTGATGTTATGGATGATGGATTTATGATTGATAATATTTTTGGAGAGGGTAATATCTCTGAAGTTTATGAAGAAAAGGCCAATCTAAAGTATGGCATCCGATTAGAATTTTTTTCCAACAAATAAGATCCAATTGCACATATATGGATCAATGCATGGTGTTGTTGAAAATTTAAAACACAACTCTAAATTATTTCCATCCCAAGCTCATGAGGATATGTCATATCTAATAGATACCAAGATGAAGGAAAAGATAAAGTATTATCTGCAACTTGCAGCATCTATAACCTTGTGTGGTAATGTTGATGGCATAAATCTTTACAACGATGTGGCACGTAGAAATTCAGCTTGTAGGGAAGCCTTAAACTTGGAAGTTGGGAAACACTTGCAACTAAATGAATGTTGTTGATGTTGTACATCTCAAGATAATATACTATCCAATTAGATGATGGTCAAGTGAAGATACATCCAACTTATGGGCCAACAAATCAAGCAAGTTTTGGTGTACATCCTAGGTCCAAGATGGTGATATTTATTATGCATATTTTTCAATTAAGAAGAGCATTTATGTCAATCACTTTTATTTTTATGAGATGGCTTGTTAAAATAAACAATTTGGAGATGATCAAATTGATTTTAGCTTAGTCCAAGCTATGAAAATTGAAGATGGATTGGAAGTAGTTTTTAACATAAATGTTGAATTGTTCTCATATGTTGAGATTAATCCATGTGCTGAGATTAACTATGTAGTGTTCTCCTTGGAGAGGTCAAGGCATTGTTTTCTTCAACTAGGGATCGTAATTTATTCAAAAAAAATTATACAAAGAGCTCAAGAAAAATAAAAAATCTTTAATGACATGTGACTCTTTGGGCAGGATGTTGGGTTCACAAGGATCTTGCACATAATTAGTTTGATTTGTAGCAGTGGAGAGTTTGTCAAACGGAGGTTGTATTAGGTTATGTCATTTGGATGTAGCCCATTATTCCGGAAAGGCTCACTCTTCTCATAACCAGTAAATGGCTTTGTGCGAGTATTTCCTAAACCCATTTATTATGGTGAGATATTATCACCTGCAAATATTTCTAAATAGTTTTCAAATTTGCAAGTTTTATTGTGGGTAGGCTAGTTTGCTTAGTTGCAGCTATGGTTGTTTATTTCAGTTTTGCTCTTTATTTGGGTGTTTTGCATTGTCTACCTCTCCTCTACTCTTTCTATAAGCATCTCCCAATGTCCTATATGGTCTTGAATATGTAACCCAATGGATAGATATTGGTCTCAACCATAGATATGTTGAATTCTTTATGTTCATGACAATCCATATCCCTAGTCAGAGCCAGTTGTTGGCTTGCCTCTGACACCGAACATTTAAACTTTTAAAAGTTAATCCACACAAATAAATTCCCCCAAATTTTCCTATCCTTAATGATGATTTGTGCTAATAATGTTTTTATGGAGTTATGCTTTATAAAGTGAAGTGTTGATGAAAGTCATTGAACTTGAACTTTGAACTATGAAGTTCAAGGTTCAAGGTTCAAAGTGCAAAGGTCCTATTGATTCTAAAAAATGTTGGTTGAATTCCTACGAGACTTACCTACTTGATGTTGGGATTCTCAACACAATCTTGGTCAATGAAGAAGACTAAATGACAACTATTCAATCTCCACACTATACATATGTATACATATATATACATATATACATATGTATACATATATATATATGTATACATATGTATACATATATATATGTATACATACGTATATGTATACATACGTATACGTATGTATACATACACATATATATATATATATATACATACATACATATATATATATATATATATATATATATACATACATACATATATATATGTATGTATACATATGTATACATGTATACATATATGTATATACGTATATACACATATGTGTATAGGTGTGTGTGTGTGTATATATATATATATATATATATATATATATATATATATATATATATATATATATATATATATATATATATATATATATATATATATATATATATATATATATATATATATATATATATATATATATATATATATATATATATATATATATATATATATATATATATATATATGTATATACATAATACACACACACACACACACACACACACACACACACACACACACACACACACACATATAATGGGGTGAAGTAGAGTATGTATGCAGATGAATAAGACAAAGAATACAACCTTCCTCAAAATTCTACTTTTCCTTAGAGGAACAAGAGACCAGTCCTTTTTTGTTGGGAGAATAGAGTCAATTAAAATATTTACTGCAAATGTCAAACTATTTGAAAACATGTGCACTACCATCAATGGCCAGACAGAGAATTTAGAGTCATGAAACCCTGCTTAACTATATTTAACTTCAATAGAAGAAGACCAATTATACAAAACATTCACATGCATGAGTTTTTTCTTATTTAGGGTTTGTCCCAATTTTAATCTATCAATAAAAATATAAATCCAAAAGGATAACTTATAGATCACAATATTGATGATCAAATCTAAATCTTTGGAGTAGAAAACATGGTATTTTTATTGATTCCAAAAAAAAATACAATTGGGTAGTGACTGGTTGCAATATCTATCATATGCTACATATACTACTTATATGTATCTTTTTTTTCTTTTCTTTGAATTTTCTACTAAATCCTATATATTTTAAGGTTCTGATACCTTTTCTTATAGAAAATGAAAGGGTGCAAAAAGCTTCAGACCTTTACAAAAGAAACTAACTAATAACTAATTGCA